>ONZH01029273.1:0-399144 GCA_900303285.1 Rhinella marina | reverse complement strand
CTGTGGTGGAGGAATAATCAAAATCACAATTGGAAATAACATTGATGACTGTGCCTCCTATGCTATCACACTGCAGACCACAACAAGATGGCCACTGGACACTGTATTGTGGAAGACAATATCTTGTTATCAGATAAGCAAGTAAGAGCAGCGTGATGTCACAGGAGGTGGGAATAGCCAGATAACACTTTTCAGTTGTGCTCCCCCTGCTGGTCAACACAGTAAGTTCTACACAATTATTATGATTTTTTTCAATATTTCCTTTAATGGTAAAAAAAATATATAAGCACAAAAAATTCTAAAACTTACATTGCATGTTTTAACATTTTAGATATATTTCTCATTTTTGACAACAGTTTTCCTTTAAATCCCTTTACACTGGATGGGTCTTTCTCAAGCCTGAAAAAGACCCATCCACTGTAAGGGGTCGAAATGGCACTATTTCTTTGTATGCTATTTAAGGCACAATAATTATTGAACCAGATGCTGCTACCACATTTATTGTCTCTGGGCAAATATCAAAATAAGATTAAAAGAATAGAGGCATAGTGACTTTCTCTCATAGAAATGCTTTGATATCACTTGTGTGCTCCGGTGGTGGTTTCTTACATTGAGACAGGGCAAGGACCCATGTTTAATTTATGCAACTATATGTGCTGAGGGGAAAAGCCAAAAATCTGCCTTCCTACCTTTTTATAGCTGCAATGCATATCTGTAGTCTAGGAAAAACCTAGCTATTTACGTCAATGGATATTTTTGTTTTGCCAGTTGAATACTGCTTTATTTATCTCAATTTTAGCAGATGAATCACAAACCATTCCATTTCAGTGTTTGTAATTTATATTATCTTTTCTATATAATTATTATCTCTCCTATACACGGTTTATACTCTTCTTTCTGTATTCATTTTAACCAGTTAGGCCCCTTTCACACGAGCGTTGAGACTCGGACGTCTCCCGCATCGTGTGCAGTGTACTGAACTCCCGGCATTGAACGTTAGTGTTATCCAACACATTCCAGAACTGTAAGGGTTACATAGCATCATAAATCAGTATAATGCTACGTAACCCCCGTTCAGTGCCGGAAGTTCAGTACATTGCACACGATGCGGGAGACGTCCGAGTCTCACACTCGTGTGAAAGGGGACTTAATGAAAGGGTTATTTAACTCCTTCCTGACCAGACATGTTTTCATTTTTAGTACATGCTGCTGTGTGATGGGGCTATTTTTATGCCATTTTTATTTCTGTATTTTTGTATTTTATTTTTGGAAAGTGTAATATAAGGGGAAAAATATCAATTTCTCATCATTTTTTTCAACTATTTTTTACAAGCTCAAAGTGCTCCTAATATATATTTCTAAATTATGTTCCCCTTCCTTCATGGTGATTTTGATATAAGGGAGATTATGATAACTGGTGGTCAAGTTCTTTTTTATTTAATTTTTTATTATTTTATTATTATTTATTTTGTCTTTTTTTCTTTTACACTTTGTGCCCCGTACAAAGGTCATAAAAGACCCTTTGCATGGCATTTTAACATTCTATTTGTTTTGTTTGTTTTAGTTCTCATATTTCCTGTAACTGGGGTTGATATATTAGCCCCAGTTACATAGAGAATACAGCCTCCTGACATGCACCGCATGCTGATTTGGATCTGGTAATACCCAGCAGCCTCTGCAGTAACCCAGTTATCAAATGAATGGTAGGACAGGGACAGGAAACAGCATGGCCATTGCCTGATCTGTATACACAGCCCTAATCGAGTGATGTGTATACGGTGATGGGGAAGGCAGGGACATTAAAAAATGTCTACAAGTGCATCTCAATAAATTAGAATATTATCAAAAAGTTGTTTTTTTCAAGTAATTCAGTTCAAAAAGTGAAACACATATTATATAGCGTCATTACAGAGTGAACTTTTTCAAGTCTTTATTTATGTTAATGTTGATGATTATCGCTTACAGCCAAGGAAAACCCAAAAGTCATTATCTCAGAAAATTAGAATATTATATTAGACCAACTGTAATTTTTTTTAAAAACACAGAAATGTTGGCCAAATGAAAAGTATGTACAGTAAATGCACTCAATACTTGGTTTGGGCTCCTTTTGCATGAATGACTGCATCATTGCGGCGTGGCATGGGGGCGATCAGCCTGTGGCACTGCAGAGGTGTTATGGAACCCCGGGTTGCTTTGATAGAAGCCTTCAGCTTGTCTGCATTGTTGGGTCTGGTGTGTCTCATCTTCCTCTTGACAATACCCCATAGATTCTCTATGGGCTTAAGGTCAGGCGAGTTTGCTGGCCAACCAAACACATTGATACTGTGGTTATTAAACCAGGTATTGGTACTTTTGGCAGTGTAGACAGGTGCCAAGTCCTGCTGGAAAATAAAAATTCAGTCTCCAAAAAGCTTGTCAGCAGAAGGAAGCATGAAGGGCTCTAAAATTTCCTGGTAGACGGTGGCACTGACTTTGGTCTTGATAAAACACAGTGGACCTACACCAGCAGATGACATGGCTCCCCAAACCATCACTGATTGTGGAAACTTCACACTAGACCTCAAGCAGCTTTGATTGAGTGCCTCTCCACTCTTCCTCCAGACTCTGGGACCTTGATTTTCAAATGAAATGCAAAATGTACTTTCATCTGAGAACAACACCTTTGACCACTGAGCAACAATCCAGTTCTTTTTCTCCTTGGCCCAGGTAAGATGCTTCTGGCGTTGTCTATTGGTCATGAGTGGCTTGAAACATGGAATGCGACACTTGTAGCCCATGTCCTGGATACGTCTGTGTGTGGTAGCTCTTGAAGTACTGACATAAGCAGCAGGCCACTCCTTGTGAATCTCCCCCAAATTTAGGAAAGGCCTTTTCTTAACAATCCTATTAAGACTGCGGTTCTCCCTTTCTACCACCCTTTTTCCTTCCACTCAGCTTTCCATTAATCTGCTTTGATACAGCACTCTGTGAACAGCCAACTTCTTTAGCAATGACCTTTTGTGGCTTACCCTCCTTGTGGAGTGTGTCAATGACAGCCTTGTGGACATCTGTCAAGTCAGCAGTCTTCCCCATGACTGTGTCGCCTACTGAACCAGACTAAGGGACCTTTTTAACCCCTTAGTGACCAGCCTGTTTTTGGCCTTAGTGACCAAGCGTTTTTTTTTCTTTTTTCATCGTCGCGTTCCAAGAGCTATAACTTTTTCATTTTTCTGTCTATATAGATGTATGAGGGCTTATTTTTTACGGGAGAAGTTGTAGTTTTTAATGGTTCCATTTTGGGGTACAGATAACTTTCTGATTAACTTTGATTAACTCTTTCTGGGAGGGAAATGGGAAAAATTGCAATACCACCACTGCGCTATCACATTATAAATTTTACGGCGATCATTTTTCGGTATAAATTACAACATATATTTATTCTCTGGATCAATACGATTACAATGATACCAAATACATATAGTTTTTTTTGCGTTTTACTACTTTTTTGCAATAAAATCCTTTTTTTAAAAGAAAAAAAAAGTTTTTGCATTGCTGATTCCCAAGAACACATTTTTTTAAAATTTTTCTTTCTATGGAGTTGTGTCAGGGCTTCATTTTTGCGGGACAACTTGTACTTTTCATTGGTATCCTTTTTGAGTAAATGACACTTTTTGATCGCTTGTTATAAGGTTTTTTTGGTGGCAACTAAGAATAAATTAGCAATTGTCTTTTTTTTTTTTTTTTTTTAATTGTGTTTACCGTAGGGGCTAATTTTTGTGATATTTATGTAGTACGGGTCGTTACGGACATGGCAATACCAAACATATTGGGAAGATTTTTTTTTTGCAATTTTTTTTCATTGAAAAGCTTATTTTCAATGGAAAAAAAGAGTAATTTTTTTTTTATGGGATTTTTTTAATAGAAAAAATGTTTTTGTTTTTTTTTACTTTTTTTTACTACTTAATAGTCCCACAGAGGGACTATAACAAACAGTACTTTGATTGCCTTTAAAATGCAATGCATTATCCCTATAGTGCATTGCATTTTAATGGCAATGCTATTCATACTTTGACCAGCAGGCTGCGCCAGAGAGGCGCAGTCTGCTGGTAATCTACTCAAGGCTGGTCTGGGGCCTAGATCAGACCCCTGCCAGCCTTCCCACCCATCGGCACCCTGCGATCGCTTTTGCAGGGTGCCGATGGGAGACAGAGGGAGACCGCTCCCTCTGTCAGCACTTTACATGCGGCGGGCGCCATTGCCGACGGCATGTAAAGTGTTAAACAGCCCGGATCGGCACTCCTGCCGGTCCGGGCTGTTAGAGCAGGGCCGCGGCTTTCATGTGAGAGCCGGGCCCGTGCTCCCCGCTGCACGGGAGACCCGTGCAGCGCTTAGACTGGGCCGCCGTGAAAAAGCGGCGGCCCAGCCTAAGGCCCCTTAGTGACCGCCGTAAAAAGGCGTATGGGTGGTCACTAAGGGGTTAAAGGCTTAGGAAGCCTTTGCAGGTGTTTTGGGTTAATTATTCTAATTTTCTGAGATAATGAATTTTGGGTTTTCCTTGGCTGTAAGCCATATTCATCAACATTAACATAAATAAACACTTGAAAAAGTTCACTCTGTTTGTAATGACTCTATATAATATATATGTTTCACTTTTTGAACGGAATTACTGAAAATAACAACCTTTTGATGATATTCCAATTTATTGAGATGCACTTGTATGTCTTCTCAATGGAGAGCCTAGCTGTCAGCTCTTGGCTCTTGCAGCTGTGTAGTCTGCATAAAGCTGCCATCTCTGCAAGGAAATTCTTGCAGAGATAAACGTGAACTGTCTAGATGTTTATAGTCCATGGGCCATCCCTAACTAGTCAAAGAAGAAATAGAGTTCATATGATTTATGTTTTTTTTTATTATCTTTATTCATTTAATACTGGAGTGACAGTGTTCAAGGGGACAGACAAGGCGTTGTTTAGTATAAGTGGTGATCTCACAGGGATCATCCACAATTGCAGGTTTTGTATACCCTACTCAGATTCATAGGAGCAAGTGGCATAAAAAAGGTCACAAATTATGAAACATGCCATATTTCAACTACAATTTGTGACTCTACACTTGTCGCCATTTTTCAAAAATGGCATGAACAGGAGCAGGGATGCAGACAAGCATCTTTTTCATTAGATCCAGTGACGTATCGGGCCTCTGCTAAGCGGAGGATTCCACCTAGCAGTGTTCCCAGTGACATCACTAATGGGCGGGCTTTAGTGCTGCCCTAGCCTGTAAAACGGTATGTAAACAAAAAAGCCCTTGTCCTGCGCAGGGCAAGGGAGAGCATCAGATCATGAAATGCTCCGATGCTCATCTCAGAGGGGCTGCCTGGGTGAAGAAGGACAACCCGGACAACCACTTTAACAGGAGGGGCATGGCTATCCATGGCCTGAAAGATTACAGTAATGTAGGCCAGAAAATAGCAGAAATGGTAGCTCAAGTCTAAGCTAGCTCATAACCGATGGAAAATGTGTCAGAACACGAGCCAATTTTATTAAGAGGTGGGAGCCTATTAATAAATTCAGCCCATTTCACTCCAATGGATTTCAGACTAATGTGTTAATTTGAATTTCAATGTTTTTTTGGGGATCCTTGAATTTAAGAAATCTTATGGCTCCAACTTCTAAACCCTCATTTACAGTATCTGATCTTTCTAGTCCATGACAAATTCGGATGTGGGATCTCCATGCAAAGTTTTATAGTATTTTTATGAAATCTTTTATGATCCAAATTTATTTGGCCTTGTTGTGAGGAAAAAGTGAAGGCTTAATTTTAAGATTGTAGTAGTCAGAGCATGCTTTGACAGGTTAATAATTTGCATAGTTTCTGGAGGTTATTTCCATTGCTAACCCCTCTCTGTAGTTCAATTTTCTCCCATTTGCCCCATATCCCCATCTAAATCGACCCCTTAAAAGAAATGGAGGAGCAAGGGATGAGAACGTCCTATTGTTATAATATTGTTCTTGATCTGGGGCGTTTCATCAATCTTGCTCTAGACACCTCACACACAATTCCATTAGTAAAACAGACATAACAAAGTCATATGGGATTATCAATAAGCATTGTTTTTGAGCTGCAAAATAGGTTGCCTGTATTTATATCATATTAAGATACATGTAGCACCACATAGAAGCCATGCCATAAGAAAATCTTAATTTAAAGGGATTGTCCAGATTATATTACTAGCTGCACATGTGCTGGTAACAGCTACTACTAATCATTATTAAACTATCGGCACTGATGTCTGAAAGCTTAATATGAAATATGAATAATTAATATTTACATGCATGTCCCTTGACCAGAGTGCCAGAGCTGCATTGGGAACATGGCTTCTGATGGGGGATCCTTTCTATCAACAGCCTCATTTACACTGGGGACAGACTGCATATGCACTAGTTTAACTAGTCAGTGCCCAGTGTAAGTGAATGGACGGAATCCTCCATTAGTGGCCATGCTCCCAGCACAGCACCACTGGTTAGGGGGCCTGCATGTAGTTATTAATTATTTATATCAATATATCGGACATCAGTGTTGATATTTTAATAATGATTAGAGATGAGCGAGTAGTGAAATATTCGAAAGTTCGAAATTCGATTCGAATAGACCGCGATATTCGACTATTCGACCGAATATCGAATCCCATTAAAGTCTATGGGAAAAAAATGCTCGCCACTTGGAAATCTCAATTCGACCACTTGGAGGTCACCAAGTCCACCCTGAAACCTCAGAAAAGGATGCCAACACTGCTGGAATGCAACTGGGACAGCAGGGGAAGCATGTCTGGGTGCATATAACGCGCCCAAGTCGCACTATTACGCCACTATCACAGCCTCTCAACAATACACTCCAAAGACAATATAACCTCTCTGTAAAGTGAGACCATACAAGGAAACCTTCTTTCCTCTACATTGCCATGGACCCCAAGCCAAACTAGACAAAAAAGAAGATAAAATTCTGCACCCCTTAAAATCACGTTGCCTATGACAACCACAGATGGCATAGGCAAGGGGGAAAGCAATCAAGCCATCACTATTTTTCCCTCTGTGCCATCCCTGCCTTGCCCAGGCACATGTCCCAAAACATCATCCACGCCCGAGTAACACGGTTACTGCAAAAGGCCATTTGACCACCAACACTTTGGTTTGAGGCCGGGGATGCTACATCTCCCTGACAGCACACTGGGTGAATGTTGTGGAGGCGGGGACGGGCAAACCTGCTACCCCCACCCAAGTTTTGGGCCTTGGTTCTGTCTGGATTTCCGCAACCCTTACAGACAGCTCGGCAAACCCCTCCTTCTCCTTCTAGATTTGTTAAATCTGTCCACCACCCAGTCAAGTCCACAAAGTCCAGTCTCGTCGATAGCCTGCAGAAACTGCAGGGACCTCACTCTGACCCTCCTTCCTCCCACCCTGCCCAATGTTATCAACCCAGTGTTCCCACCCATGCAAGAATCGCAGGAGCTACCTGAGGATTTTGTTTGTTCTGATGCCCAAACACTGGAGCAAGCTAGATCTCGAGCTGATGGTGGTGTGGAACGGGCACTAAAGTGTAAAATGATTAGGGACGATGATGAGACACAGTTGCCAGCAAGGGAGGCTGTTGGAGCAAAGTGAGGCAGTGTAAGAGGAGGTGGTTGAGTATGACGAAGTCAGTGACCCGACCTGGCCCAGTGTCATGTCTAGCAGGTAAAGCAGTGGGGATGTTGAGGGATGCGTAGGACCGCAAAAGGCAGGAAGAGGCCGTGGGCTGGCCAGAGGCTCATGGAGAAGGCAGGCTAGAGCCCGCAGGGCCACATCTCTTCCCTATAACAGGCCCCCACACAAAGCTCTCCCATCGAGGGCTCTTAGGTCCTTGTTGTGAAAATATTTTAATGAGTGCGCAAAGTTAGCTTGAGGTGAGCCCTCGAAAAAATTATATGGAGGCCCAAGAGGTGAGCCCTCGAAAAAATTAAGTGGAGGCCAAAGAGGTGAGACCTCTTAAAAATTGTATTAAGGCCCAAGAGGTGTGCCATAATAAAAATTGTTTGTAGGCCCAAGAGGTGAGACCTCTTAAAAATTGTTTGTAGGCCCAAGAGGTGAGCCATGATAAAAATTGCTTGTAGGCCCAAGAGGTGAGCCATAATAAAAATTGCTTGTAGGCCCAAGAGGTGAGCCATGATAAAAATTGCTTGTAGGCCCAAGAGGTGAGCCATGATAAAAATTGCTTGTAGGCCCAAGAGGTGAGCCATGATAAAAATTGCTTGTAGGCCCAAGAGGTGAGCCATGATAAAAATTGCTTGTAGGCCCAAGAGGTGAGCCATGATAAAAATTGCTTGTAGGCCCAAGAGGTGAGCCATGATAAAAATTTCTTGTAGGCCCAAGAGGTGAGCCATGATAAAAATTGCTTGTAGGCCCAAGAGGTGAGCCATGATAAAAATTGCTTGTAGGCCCAAGAGGTGAGCCATAAATATATATATATTTTTTTTTTACGGAGCAATTCTACGGCGGTTAAGGAGGAGGAGGTGGAGGAGGAAATGGCACTTCATACAGATGGCACTTCACTTTTGGCTGCTTTCCACTGTTGGAGAAGCAAAGTCCGGGTCAATCCACTTGCTGTTCATTTTGATTAGCGTCAGCCTGTCGGCACTGTCGGTTGGCAGGCGGCTGTGCTTATCGGTTATAATGCCCCCGGCTGCGCTGAACACCCTTTCTGATAGCACGCTGGCGGCAGGGCAGGCAAGCACCTCCAAGGCGTACAGGGACAGTTCCAGCCACGTGTACAACTTGGAGACCCAGTAAGTGTAGGACGCCGAGGGATCGGGGAGGACAGGGGTACGGTCTGCCAGGTACTCCCACAACATCCGCCGATACTTGTCCCTCCTGCTGATAGCGGGCCCCGCAGTGATGGAAGTTGCACGAGGGGGTGCCATGAACGTGTCCCACACCTTGGAGAGTGTTCCCCTGGTGGCTGTGGGCCTGATTGATGTTGTGGGACTCTGGGAGACCCTCTCCTCTCTGCCGCCAGCGATGGTGGGTGGGAAAATCTCCATCATGTTCTGCACGAGTTCCCTCTGGTATTCCAGCAATCGATTCGTCCTCTCCTCTACCGGAATAAAAGAGGAGACGTTATCTTTATACCGGGGGTCCAGGAGTGCGAAGACCCAGTACAGTTTGTTCTCCACTATCCGGACAACACGTGTGTCCCGGGAAAAGCAGCCCAGCATGAAGTCAGCCATGTGTGCCAGACTCTGAATAGGCATGACGTCACTGCCCCCACCAGAAGGATCACTTGCCATTTCCTCCTCTTCCTCTTCCGCCTCCTCTCCGCCCCATCCGCGCTGAACCAATGGGACGCACACAGCCTGACTGCTACCCTCGCCGCCAGCATCCTCCTCCTCTTCCACAGCCACCTCCACGTCGTCCTCCTCCTCCTCATCCTCCTCCTCCTGCAACTGCCACCGAGAAGCAGACAAAAGTGTGGTCTGACTGTGTAGCTCCGTTGCGTCTCCTCCTACCCCCGTCTCCTCTGCGTGCAATGCGTTCTCCCTTATTGCGATGAGCGATTCTTTAAGGACGCATAGGAGCGGGATGGTTACGCTCACTATAGCGTCCTCGCTGCTGACCTTCTTGGTGGACTCCTCAAAGATACGCAGTACATCGCATATGTCTGCCATCCATGGCCACTTGTGGTTGCCAAACTGAGGGAGCTGAGTTGGAGGCATGCGTGGATTCATAATCTGGTACTCCATCAATGCTCTCTGCTGCTCACACACCCTGGCCAACATGGAATAGGTGGAATTCCAGCGAGTCGGCAGGTCGCACAACAGCCGATGTTCAGGCAAAAGGAGGCGTTGCTGGAGTTTTTTTAAGCTAGCAGCAGCTACAGTTGACTTCCGAAAGTGAGTGCACAAGCGCCGCACTTTCACCAGTAGCTCTGCCAGGTTGGGGTAAGTCTTTAGAAATTTTTGGACTACCAGATTAAAAATGTGGGCCAGGCATGGTACGTGATTGAGTTCGGCAAGCTCCAGAGCCGCCACCAGGTTACGGCCATTATCGCACACGACCATGCCTGGCCCTAGCTGCAGCGGCGACAGCCACATCTCCGTCTGCTGCAATATGGCGTCCCTCATCTCTGGGGCGCTGTGCTTCCTGTCGCCCAAGCTGATGAGCTTAAGCACCGCCTGCTGACGTCTCCCCGCGCCAGTGCTGCAACGCTTCCAGCTAGCGGCTGAGGGCGATGTTAAGGCAGAGGAGGAGGAGGAGGAGGAAGAGGAGGGGGGTTTATCAGAACCCCTGCTGGCAATCTTGGGCGGGGGTGGTAGGTAGGCCGTCTCTCTTTGCGACCCCGTCCCCGCTTCCACTACATTCACCCAGTGTGCCGTCAAAGAGATGTATCGTCCCTGGCCGCAAGCGCTTGTCCACGAGCCGGTGGTCAAGTGGACCTTTGCGCTGACTGCGTACCTCAGGGCCCGCCTGATGTTACGCGACACGTGCTGGTGCAGGGCGGGGACGGCACTCCGGGAAAAGTAGTGGCGGCTGGGGACAGAATAGCGAGGTGCGGCAGCCGCCATCAGGTCGCGGAAGGCCTGCGTCTCCCAAGCCTAAACGGCAACATCTCCAGGGCCAGCAGTTTGGAGATGTGGCAGTTTAAGGCTTGGGCTTGGGGGTGACTCGAGGCGTACTTCCGCCTGCGGTCGAACGCCTGCGAGATGGACAGTTGATGGGACGAGGAGTGTGAAGGTGCAGGCGAAGATGCGGGGGAAGGGGAGGCAGCAGGAGAAGGCCCCAAAGTAGTCGAGGCAGAGGCAGATGTGGAGGTGTCCTGGCTGGAGGTCTGGACCGCAGTGGCAGCACACAACAAAGGGGAAGAGGCAGTGGCAGGAAGACCTGGCGCAGGTTGTATTGCGTTTGCTCTCTCCCACTCAGCCCAGTGCTTGACTTCCAAGTGATGCCGCATGCCTGAGGTGGTCATATTGCTCTTCTCAGAGCCCCTACTCAGTTTTGAGTGGCAGAGTGTGCAAACCGCGCTCAGTTTGTCATCCGCACAAACATTAAAAAATCTCCACACCACAGAAGTACGAGGCCTCGATGGGGGAGCTTCGCGCGACTGCCTGCTGCCGGGAACAGCTTCGGCCCTGCTGGCTGTGGCCTCACTTCTCTGTCTGGACTGTCCTCTGCCTCTGGACATCCCTCTGCCTCTTGCTGCCTTTTTCGGTGCTGCGCAGACCACCACCTCTCCACTGCTTTCCCCGCTGGACATCACCCCTGGCCAAGTGGGGTCGGTCATTTCGTCATCCACCACCTCCTCTTCCACTTCCTCACTCTGCTCCTCCTCCTGCCCACTGTACATTCCAACAGCCTCCCTTGATGGCAACTGCGTCTCATCATCATCATCGCTCATGATAACAGATGCTGGTTCAGGGTCCACATCAGCAGGAGATGGCGAATACTCAAGTGGTTGGGCATCACTACAAACAAATTCCTCTGGTAGCTCCAGGGATTCTTCCGGCACATCTGAAAAAGGACCCGAAAAGAGCTCCTGGGAGGGGTCAAGGGTGGGATGACTCTGTTGGCCAGGTGTGGAGGAAGGAGGGTCAGAGTGAGACTGTGTGGATGACTGGCTGGTGGACAACTATGTGGAAGCGCTATCGGCTATCCATTGCACCACCTGTTCACGCTACTCAGGCCTCAACAGCGGTGTAACCCGCCCCCTGCTTAACTGTCCCATAAAGGCAGGGATTCTGGATGAGTGGAATCCTGGCTGCCCCTCACCAGCACGCATTGTATCCCCACTGGCTTCAACAAGGCCCCCAACAGCATTTCCACGCCCCCGTCCTCGTCCACGTCCACGTCCGATTCCGCTAGCCCTCCGCATTTTTATTTTTTTTTGTTACAATATTTGGCGTACACAGCCGTATACTACCAGGTCAGACGGTGTGTATTAACACCACGTATATAAAAGAGTTTTGCAGGCACGCAGAACGCACAGTACAGGTGCCAAATAAAAGGACTTTTTTTTAAATATGTCTGATTACACAGCCGTGTACTAACAGGTCAGACGGTGGGTATTAACAGCACGTATATAAAAGAGTTTTGCAGGCACGCAGAACGCACAGTACAGGTGCCAAATAAAAGGACTTTTTTTTAAATATTTCTAGGTACACAGCCGTGTACTACAAGGTCAGACGGTGTGTATTAACACCACGTATATAAAAGAGTTTTGCAGGCACGCAGAACGCACAATACAGGTGCCAAATAAAAGGCCTTTTTTTTAAATATTTCTAGGTACACAGCCGTGTACTACAAGGTCAGACGGTGTGTATTAACACCACGTATATAAAAGAGTTTTGCAGGCACGCAGAACGCACAGTACAGGTGCTAAATAAAAGGACTTTTTTTAAAATATGTCTGATTACACAGCCGTGTACTAACAGGTCAGACGGTGGGTATTAACAGCACGTATATAAAAGAGTTTTGCAGGCACGCAGAACGCACAGTACAGGTGCCAAATAACAGGACTTTTTTTTAAATATGTCTGATTACACAGCCATGTACTAACAGGTCAGACGGTGGGTATTAACAGCACGTATATAAAAGAGTTTTGCAGGCACGCAGAACGCACAATACAGGTGCCAAATAAAAGGACTTTTTTTTTAATATTTTTAGGTACACAGCCGTGTACTACAAGGTCAGACGGTGTGTATTAACACCACGTATATAAAAGAGTTTTGCAGGCACGCAGAACGCACAGTACAGGTGCCAAATAAAAGGACTTTTTTTTAAATATGTCTGATTACACAGCCGTGTACTAACAGGTCAGACGGTGGGTATTAACAGCACGTATATAAAAGAGTTTTGCAGGCACGCAGAACGCACAGTACAGGTGCCAAATAAAAGGACTTTTTTTTAAATATGTCTGATTACACAGCCGTGTACTAACAGGTCAGACGGTGGGTATTAACAGCACGTATATAAAAGAGTTTTGCAGGCACGCAGAACGCACAATACAGGTGCCAAATAAAAGGCCTTTTTTTAAATATGTCTGATTACACAGCCGTGTACTAACAGGTCAGACGGTGGGTATTAACAGCACGTATATAAAAGAGTTTTGCAGGCACGCAGAACGCACAATACAGGTGCCAAATAACAGGACTTTTTTTTAAATATGTCTGAGTACACAGCCGTGTACTAACAGGTCAGACGGTGGGTATTTATACCTGGTATACAAAAAGGGTATTGCAGGCACACAGAACCCAGAACACTAGAGCCAAAGAAACTGTATTTAAAAAAAAAAATGTACACAGCCGTATACTGCCAGAAGATCAGATGGTGCATATACACACTAGGTATATAACAGGGTTTTGCAGCCAAAAAGAACGCAGAACAGTAGTGCCAAATATAGTTTGGTATGTAGCAGAGCACCTAATACACCACTAATGCCTCTCTCTGTCCCTACTCCAGCAGCTATCCCTGAATACAGCAGCCGTTCTCTGCAGAGTGTATATAGTAGTAAAGCTATCACTGTACTGCACTATAGTAGCCCTGATAAGGGCTTTTAATCACGCTCCTGCCTGTCCAACAGCTAAAACCTATCTCTCCCTTCTCCAGCCTCTGTCCCTGACTAAGTTCACGCAGCATATGCGAACGAGCAGGAAGACCTGAGTTATTAATATTCGAGGTCACGTGGTTTTTCCAGCCAATCCATGTAGACGCCGTTTTCGCGCTGCCAGCGTGCTCTGCGGGCCTGTCATACCCCCCCTGCATGGTGATTGGTGGAAAAAGAGCGCCAGGAAAGGTGGGAAGGGGAAACGAATTCTAAGTGCGCCATCGCCGTTATACTCGATCGAAATCGAGTATGCCGAATAGCGTAGTATTCGATCGAATACCGGCTCGATCGAACACTACTCGCTCATCTCTAATAATGATTATTAGTAGCTGTTACCAGCACATGGGCTGCTAGTAATATAAACTGGTCGATCCCTTTAAGAGAGAGATAATATGATTCTGGGTTGTTTGTGTTCTTCTAATCTTTGTGGCAAATGTTTTCTTATTATCATATGCTCACATATTTCGACACCCACCCAAACCATGGCTACATAGTTGTTTTTTTTTAATTTAAGAAGAGTCTGAGTGACAAGTACACAGATATAACATGAAACATCTGTCTGCAGGCATGAATTTGCTATCTGATTGGTTTCCAGATAGATTTATTTTCAATTCTCAAAGGCAGCTTTTTCAAAAGATTAGTATTTTGAAGATATGGTAAAAGATCGCTTGGGAGGAAGAAGCAGAGGAAAATAATTTCAATGAAAAACCCCGCAGTTATAGAAATATACCCTATACAGCAGTGATGAAATAAGAATACTTTATTGCTTGCAAATTATCAAAACAAGATGATTTATTATGATAGGCTGTGAACTAGTATTGATTTTAAAGCGCCTTTAATTCCAGGATGCTGCACATATGAAAAGGGTCCCTTACATTATATATAAAACCATGTACAATAGACATGAAGTAACTCAGTGACAGACTGTTAGAGAGGACCCTGCCTGGGAGGACTTACAATTTGCAAGAGAAGGAGACAGTAGGTAAGGGTAGAAGCTGCTTAGGTGGTAATAAAGTGGCAGGAGGGTTTTTTATAAGCTGTAGACACTTGAAGAGTTGAGTTTTCGGGAAGTATTTGAAAGTTTGGATGGTGGGGGACAGTCTGATATATTAGGGTAGTGATTTCCAGATTATTGTGGATGCAATAATCGATTGTCTCAGACAAGAGGAGGTCTTGGGAGGGTCAGAGATTAGATCAGAGATGTATGGATGAAAGATTCCATCCTTCAATAAATATATAGCACGTGAACTATGATTGTATGTGATGTGTGCACGTCATTTTATGTGAATCTGATCTAGAATGAAGCAAATGCCTTCATCAGCTCTTATCTGCGAGATGACCAAAGGGGTAAACTCAGCTGAATATACGGGCCGCACATAGAAAAAATTTCCACTTTGTAGGCTGCATTCATTTCAATTACAATACTATATAGATGTATACATAGTGTTAAAGTGTAGTCCTCACAGCTGACACGGGATCCCACTCGTCTGTGTTACAGGAGTGTAATATTCACATATAGCATACATACAGCACATATGTGTGTCACATTGACGCCCCTGAGCTTCAGCTCAGCTGGCCACGCCCAAGAATGACGCCAAAAGCTCCCCTAGTGGTGAGAACAGTGAGATGGGAGAAGTATCTTTTTTTTTGCGGCATTCTAATCAGTTTTCAAAAACAAATTTCACATGGCTGGGCAACTCATTGTTATGCAGACCCCACACGAAGCTCCATAATGAATAAAGACTCCCAGACCTGACCCCAGAATTAATGCAGACCCCCAGACCAGACCCTAAAATTAATACAGACCCCAAAATTCATACAGAGTCCAAACTTAACATAGACCTCTAGGCCAGACCCCATAAATAATGCAGACTGCAGATCAGCCCCCCTCCAATTCATCCAGACCACAGGTCAGCCCCCAAATTTATGCAGAGCCCAAACCAAACCCCAAATCAGCCTTAAAATTCATAAAAACCCCAAATCAGGCCACAAATTTACATAGATCCAGATCAGATCCCAAATTTATACAGACTCCAGATTAGACCCCAAATTTACATATGCCTCAAATATATACAGACCTTAGATTAGTCCCTAAATCAGATCCCAAATTTACACAGACTCCTGATCAGATGCAAAACTTGCACAGACCCAAATTTATACGGACCTCAGATCAGACCCCAAATTAATACAGACCTCAGAGCAGATTCTAAATTTATACTGACCCCAGATCAAACTCCAGATTTACACAAAGCTCAGATCAGGCACCAAATTTACACAGATCGAAGATCAGACCCCAATTTTTTACAGACTCCAGATCAGACCCCAAATTTATACAGACTCCAAATCAGACCACTGTCATCTCCTATTACTCAAATGCAAACCCAACTCTTCCTTCCCCTAAATTCAGACATCACCTCTCCTCTCCTCCACTGGTTACCGCCAGGGCCGCTTTATTCATAGGGCATATGGTGCATCTGCACTGGGCCCACCAATAGGTCACGTGGGGGGGGGCCCCCCCCTTACAACCGACCGGTATGGGCCGCCGATAGGGCAGTACAACTGGTACTGCCCTATGGGGCCCGGACTCTAGGACACTGGGGGGGGGGGTTAATGATTCTTACCCTGCCGCTGGCGTCGGTCTCCGACTCCTGGCTGCGCGCTTCCTCCTGGGCTGGCTGTGTGATCCCGCGAGATCCAGTGCTGGGTCACAGGTCTCGCGGGATCACACACTGCAGGAGATGAAGGCGCGCGCAGGAGAAGGAGAAGAAGACCGGAGCAGCTTTTTGTAAGTATTTTTTGTGGCTGGGGCCCCCAGGGGGGGGTGTGGGGGGGGGGGCTGGGGGGGTGGTTGGCTGACCTGAGGTCTGATGGGGGCAGAAATGGCTGACCTGAGGTCTGATAGATGGGGGCACAAGAGCTAACCTGAGGTCTGATGGGGCACATTAAGCTGACCTGAGGTCTGATGGGGCACAAGACCCTGATCTGATGTCTGATGGGGCACAAGAGCTGACCTGAGGTCTGATGGGGCACATTAAGCTGACCTGAGGTCTGATGGGGCACATTAAGCTGACCTGAGGTCTGATGGGGGCACAAGACCCTGATCTGATGTCTGATGGGGGCACAAGAGCAGACCTGAGGTCTCATGGGGCACATTAAGCTGACCCGAGGTCTGATGGGGCACAAGACCCTGATCTGATGTCTGATGGGGGCACAAGAGCTGACCTGAGGTCTGATGGGGCACATTAAGCTGACCTGAGGTCTGATGGGGCACATTAAGCTGACCTGAGGTCTGATTGGGCACATTAAGCCGATCTGAGGTCTGATGGGGGCACATTAAGCTGACCTGAGGTCTGATGGGGCACATTAAGCTGACCTGAGGTCTGATGGGGCACATTAAGCCGATCTGAGGTCTGATGGGGGCACATTAAGCTGACTTGAGGTCTGATGGGGCACATTAAGCTGACCTGAGGTCTGATGGGGGCACAAGACGCTATTTGAGGTCTGATGGGGGCTCAAGACGCTGACCCGAGGTCTGATGGGGGCACGATACGCCGACCTGAGGTCTGATGGGAGCACGAGACGATAATCTGAGGTCTGATTGGGCCACGAGACGCCGATCCCTGTACTGTGATATCACTGTGTTTATTATCTCTGTACGGTGACATCACTGTGTTTATTATCCCTGTACTGTGACATCACTGTGTTTATTATCCCTGTACTGTGACATCACTGGTGTTTATTATCTCTGTACTGTGACATCACTGTGTTTATTATTTCTGTACGGTGACATCACTGTGTTTATTATCTCTGTACGGTGACATCACTGTGTTTATTATCCCTGTACACCGACATCGCTGTGTTTATTATCTCTGTACTGTGACATCACTGTGTTTATTATCCCTGTACAGTGACATCGCTGTGTGTATTATGTCTGTACGGTGACATCAATGTGTTTATTATCCCTGTACGGTGACATCACTGTGTTTATTATCCCTGTACAGTGACATCGCTGTGTGTATTATCCCAGTGCAGGAAGAGGTAAGTGGTCTGTGTTTGTGTGTTTGTTTTCTATTTTTCAGGGTCGTGAATGCAGAGGACTACGTCGGATTCGGTGGACTACGTCGGACCAGCTTTTTTTTTTTTTTTTTTTTCATAAAATGGTCAAACAGTGGTCTGGGGGAGTGTTTATTTTAATAAAATGTTTTATACTTGTGTGTGTATTTTTTTTTCTCCAATACTACAGTTTTAGTAATTACAGCTATCTACAGACGGCCCTGATTACTAATACTGGGCTTAGTGCTTGCCGGTATGGCAGGCCAGCACTAACCCCAACATTATTACCTCGGCACCCACCGCCACCAGGGGTGCCGGGAAGAGCCGGGTACCCGCAGGACCGGACCTTCAAAATTGAGGGTCTGGCTCTGGGGCGGCTGCAGGCTGGTACCATTAGGCTGGGAAGGGCCAATAACCGTGTCCCTTCCCACCCTGGTAGTGCCAGGCTGCCACTGCTGGTTGTATCTGGCTGGAAAAGGAAAAAAGGGGGGGACCCCAAGCCATTTTTTTTTTAAATTATTTAATTATTTTTGTAAAAAAATGGCGTGGGGTCCCCCCCTTTTTTCCTTTTCCAGCCAGATACAACCAGCAGCTGCAGCCTGGCACTACCAGGGTGGGAAGGGACACGGTTATTGGCCCTTCCCAGCCTAATGGTACCAGCCTGCAGCCGCCCCAGAGCCAGACCCTCAATTTAGAAGGTCCGGTCCTGCGGGTACCCGGCTCTTCTCGGCACCCCTGGTGGCGGTGGGTGCCGAGGTAATAGATGTTGGGGTTAGTGCTGGCCTGCCATTCCGGCAAGCACTAAGCCCAGTATTAGTAATCAGGGCCGTCTGTAGATAGCCGTAATTACTAAAACTGTAGTATTGGAAAAAAAAATACACACACACAACACACACACAAGTATAAAACATTTTATTGAAATAAACACTCCCCCAGTTTGACCATTTTATGAAAAAAAAAAAAAAAAAGCTGGTCCGACGTAGTCCACCGAATCCGACGTAGTCCTCTGCATTCACGACCCTGAAAAATAGAAAACAAACACACAAACACAGACCACTTACCTCTTCCTGCAGTGGGATAATACACACAGCGATGTCACTGTACAGGGATAATAAACAGTGATGTCACCGTACAGGGATAATACACACAGCGATGTCACTGTACAGAGATAATAAACACAGTGATGTCACCGTACAGGGATAATACACACAGCGATGTCACTGTACAGAGATAATAAACACAGTGATGTCACCGTACAGGGATAATACACACAGCGATGTCACTGTACAGAGATAATAAACACAGAGATGTCACCGTACAGGGATAATACACACAGCGATGTCACTGTACAGATATAATAAACACAATGATGCGACTTGTTAAGAAAAAAAAGTTAGCCATTTTGCAATCTGTAAAGTTTACCCGAAAGGGGGGGGGCCCACTCTTGATCTTTGCACTGGGCCCACCAATGTCTTAAAACGGCCCTGGTTACCGCCACCACTCTGGTTCTTCAGCAGCACTGTGTCCTGAAGCTGTATGTTGTCAAGACCTAGTGCAGGCTGGGTGAAGAGGACCAGGGAGAGGTGAGTAATGCCAGCAAATCAAAAACGGTGCCATACTCACCTTCCCCTGCGCCTACTGTCCGATACTAATGACTCATTAGTTAACACCGCACTACAGAAGCTGTGCGACAGCGCAGCTTAGGGAAACACTTGCAGGCCACAGGTATCTGTGTTGGTGGCTTTTTTTCGCGTCTAAAACTCTGGTCTTAATAAATGAACCCAATACATTTTATGAATGCAATATTTTATGTCTGCATTGTTTTTATAGAGAAAGTTAATACAAGGCCTTTCCTGTGATTGTCCATATTTGTGATTGTTATTGTCCATATTTCTGCCTTTGCTGGCTGGATATATATATATATATATATATATATATATATATATATATATATATAAATATATATACATATATACACTCATGAATCAGTTTACATTCAGTAATGTCATACATTGTAGAACACAAATGTACAGTAAATGTAGTAAGTGTAATAAACGTAAATGATAGACAAAAATACGAATACACATGTATACATGTCTCCAACTACACCACCTTTTATGAAGGAACATCTTGAAACGCATGCTAGTTCTGCTGATGGAAGGCCTACATGTCATGCACACATCTGGAATACTGAAGTATAGCTATGTAAAGTCAGTCATCCATGAATATTTCCTCTAGTTTACCTGTTCAAGCTTTTCATGAGATACAAGGTTTACAAAATGTGTTATTTTTAATGTGCATGAAATTATACCACATATCATTCTCTTTCTGGATAGTCATCAAGATAGAAATCATTTCATACAGACATGATAGATTAAACATTCTTTTTAAGTTCAAGCTAACATATGAATACATTTACACTAAATTTCTTTTAGTCTGACATCTCAAGCTTTGCCAATTATTATGATTTGGAAAAGGCTAATTCGAATTCAGAGCATACAGGCAAACAAAAGAATCTTGTGAAAGACAAAGTCAAGACCTTTATATAGCAGTAGCATAAGGGTATATCACGCAGGCTCATATTAATGCAGTAGATACTGAGCCAAAACAATGTAAGAGCCAAAGTGGGGAAGATGGAATCTCAGCGAGCTTGGACCTACTTATCCCTTGGGATTTTCATGCACAACACTCTCTAGAGTTTACAGAAAATAGTACGCAAAACCAGACAAGAAGGTGACTATTAGGTCCATAGTTTGCTATATGATGGATGGACTGTAGAAGGAAAACATATTGGCCCACATTTCCTAAAATGCCATAAGCTTAGAGAGGTTCTCTAGACCTGCACCAGATTTATCACAGGGGCAAATACTTGTTTCGGACTTTATACCAACTATTGTTTGGCTTTCTTTGAGATGGAATTTTACACCAGAATTGTGGCACAATTTTCCACCCCTTTCCTGTGAAGCCCTAAGTCCTATCCGCAAAGGCCGAACCTTTGTTGAGTATGTCAGACAAAAATGTAGAAACCTTAGGTGCTCCAATTTGCATCACTTTTTAGACAGATTTTTTAACACATTAGTAAATCTGGCCCATTGCATTAACTCTTGTTAGCTAGAAACCGGAAACTGGGACTATAAGTGGGAACAGACTAATTAAAACAGTTAAGTGTCCAGTTTTTGGAAAAAAATATTACTTGGTCTGATGAGTCTTGATTTTTGCTGTAATAGGCAAATGGTAGGATCGGTGTAAAGAAAATAAGTTCATGGATCCTTCTAGCCTCCTGTCAGCATTTCAGGCTAGAGGTATGTGCATTCCTTTTTTGACCAGAGTCTACCAGTCTTCTAATGGCTCCCTTCAACATGATAACACATCATGTTACAAAACCCATATCATCTCAAGATAGCTCCAGGCCATGAACATGACAACCAATTCAGGATATTCCAATGGCCACACAAATGCTACAGATTGGAATCTGGTTAGGAAATTTGCAGCAGGTAGAATAATGAGATACTTTTATATTAACATGGACCAGAATCTGGACGGGGTTCTAAGCGGTACTGAAATGGTGCACCCAAAGTTGTCACTGAATGTACAACACAACAGTTGAATAGTCGTACTATTGTTTTTGAATTATAAAGTCTTAAGTGATGGAGTATAATAAGGTATCACAAATCAGTAAAAGTCTGCTTGATTCTTGGCAGTTCATTCATTCAACATTAAAGGCTTTAGGGGCAGTAAATATTTTTTTATTCCATAAGGAGGATGACACCATAAATAATTTTCTAAATTTGTAAAAATATATTTAAAAAATGCTTTATAGGTTGCAATAATATTTTCCAGGAAATGTGTTCGAATAAACCCCACAGTTGTCAGCATAAAGAATGACCTCTACAGAACCCCAACCCCCTTAACTGTGACCTCCACAGCAACCCACCCCTCTGCCTAGCAGTGTAAGTTTGTAAACAAAAAAGCACCTGTCCTACACTATATCCTACAATGCTAATCTCAGAGGGGCTGCCTGGGTGAAGAAGGGGATATGTCTGGGTTCAGCTCTGAACCCAGACAACCCCTTTAACAGTGATCTATACAGTGAAGGAAAATATGGAAACCTGGTGTAAAACTGAGTGCATGTTAAGACTTAAAGATCTGCAAGCTTTTATTAGCCAATAAGGGTCATGTGACTGTGTGTATGGCAGTTAGGATATGAGTAAAAGATTCTGTGAGTTTCTATTGACTAATATGGGTCATGTAATGGTGCCATATTTGCATTTTTTGTAAAAATCTCAAAAATTGTACGTCCAAGAAAGCTGAGAACTTTGCGAAATCCGTCTGAGACACCTGATGTGCCTATATGCTTAATATGGTGTGCAACAGTTCAGGCATTTGGCCATGCATAAAGAACAGACATCAGACAACACTGTGGGAGCACCACTGTGCATGTGTGAGCCCTTTGTCGAGAAGTTTGCAGCCAGCTCCTGCAAGGCTTTGAGTTTGTAGAATATCCTTGTGACCTATACAACATTTTTTAACATAAGGTATATTTTAGAGAATTATTTATTTTACTGGGGGATGATAAAGCACAAAGGGGAAATGTATCAATATTTTTACGCCTGTTCTTGGCATTAAATAAAGGTGGTGCAACTTGGAGATACATTTAACAATGAGTTTCGTTCAAATCACATGTCTATATGCTAAGCTCATCAGTTTAGAAAAGGGTATAGAATTGTGGCCTGACTTCATTGATCTAAGGCAGTGATGCCCAACCTGTGTATAAAACTGACAGCATTATGTCAGTGTTATCCAATACATTCCAGAACACTAAGGGTTACATAGCATCATAAATCAATATAATGCTATATGACCTCGTCAGTGCTGGGAGGTCAGGACAGGAGCTTCTGCACACTCACGTGGTGAGTCCAGTGCGTGGAACTCGCTCGTCTGAAAGGGGTTTAACACATACTTCCACTATGCAAATGGAAATTATACACCCCCCCCACTCATGGAGTCATCCTGGTGATAGGTTCTATTCAAAAAATGATTGCACTACACATGTATACCAGTGGAGCTGATGTTACATGAGGTAGGATGTATACCAAGAAAATGTATGATAAGTCTGAAGGTGGGCGGCCAGATGACAGATAAAGTAAACATATACAGCTTGTGGTCTGCTGTCATTGTGAAATGAGGTGCTGAGTTTCCACTTTAATGCTAATTCTTATCACCTATGAATACGAGCTGCTTGTGTAATTTTAGCGTACATACATGGATAGTGATGTGCTAGTAAAGGTATCCTGAAATAAAACACTTTGAAGTGGTTATTTATTTTACATTTACAGTAGAATATACTGTAAGGGAAATAAGTCAATGCTTGCTCTATTAACAGAGACAAAGATCTATTGATCTGCTGTTCTTAAGAATCAATATGACTCATTAACCCCTTGAATACTAGAGGTTTTTAGTTTTTTGTTGACATAGCCATATGAGGGCTTGTTTTTTGTGGAACAAGTTGTCCTTCCTAATGCCACCATTTAATATGGCATACAATGTAGTGGGAAGCGTAAAAATAAATTCCAGATGAGGTACAAATGGAAAAAAAACACTCTACCGCCACAGTTTTATGAGTTTTGTCTCTACGTTCTTCCCTATGCGGCAAAAACGACCTGTGCCCTTCATTCTTTGGTTCAGTGTGATTACAAAGATACCACATATGTATAGGTATTTTTGGGGGTTTTAATACTGCGTGAGGGCTCATTGTAGTTTGTACTGATACCATTGTAGTTTTTACTGATACCATTTTGGAGTGTGTGTGACTTTTTGATCATATTTTATTCATTTTTTGGGAAGCAATGAAAAAATGGCAAACCGCCCATTTTGATATTTTTCTCATTATACCATTCGCCACATGGGATAAATATTTTTAGATTTTAATAGTAGGGACGTTTTGGATGCAGCAGTGCCCATGATGTTTATTTTCTTTAGTGTTTATTTTTTTATTCTAGGGAAAGGGGGGGTGATTTAAATTTTTATATTTTTTTTGGTGCTGGGAGCCTAAGGGTTAAAGGAAAATGCTGTCCAATCTATCAGCATCATGCTAGCAGGAGGTGCTAAGCAGATTTTTATATACTTTAGTTTTATGGGGAATGATTCAGTGTATTTTCTTCATTTAAATCTCAGATTATCATGGTCTCAGGAGTACAACGGGTAGTCCTACCCAGAGACTGTCAGCCTTCCCTGTATGAACATGCATATAGAGATTAGTCACCACTAGAGATGAGCGAGCATGCTCGTCCGAGCTTGGTGCTCGTTCGAGTATTAGGGTACTCGTAAGTGCTCGCTGCTCGGACGAGTATCTCGCCATGCTCGAGGAAATGGAAACTTCCGCATCGTGCTTTTTAGGCGCCTAAAAACACAGCCAATCACAAGCCAGGAGACTCTGCGGTACACCCAGCATCACGTGGGGCCCTTACATGTCGATAGCAGGGGTTGGCTGGCCTGATCAGGTGACCCTGGAATATACTACCGACTGGCCGTGGTGCTCGGCTCAGATGCCATCTGGATGTCGTTAGGGATAGAGCTGCTGCGTTTCAGGGACAGTGTTAGGGCCTGCATTTAGTTCTCTGTTAGGCAGGGATCACCCACAAAGAACCCAACAGCCCTTCTAAAAGCTAGAAGACATTTTTTTTTTTTTTGTCACTTGGCTGGCTGGCACTAGTAGTGCAGATATCGCCATGTATAACCCCCTTTTTTTTATGTTATATCTCAGTGATACAAATCCATTGCACACAGCAGTGTGGAACCATTCTGTGTGTCACAGTTCAGTACACTCACTATTTTCTGTCCAGGTGACACTTTCTGTATGTCACCGAATACAACCAAGTCATTTGCTGCCTGTCACGTGTATGGCTTCATCCCAAAAATCTCTGTGCAACATTTGTCTGGGTCGCAGTCTAAATAGCTACCATCAGTAGGGTGTCAGTTAGCTCTACGATAGTTTCTGCACGTCACGTTCCCAAAAAAACAAAAATCCAAAACAAAATATACCAAAAAAATTAGTTTTTTTGTTGTTTTAGCTGAGTGATACAAATCCATTTCACACATCTGCGTGTAACCTTTCTGTGTGTCACAGTTTAGCACACTCACTCCAAACCGTATATTCTGTCCAGGTGACACTTTCTGTACATCACCGAATACAACCAAGTCATTTGCTACCTGTCACGTGTAAAGCTTGATCCTAAAAGTCTCTGTGCGACATTTGTCTGGGTCGCAGTCTAAATAGCCACCGTCATTAGGGTGTCAGTCAGCTGTACGATAGTTTCTGCACGTCACGTTCCCAAAAAACAAAACTAAAAAAAAAATATTAAAACAAAATATAGAAAAAAAATTTGTTTTTTTGTTGTTTTAGCTGAGTGATACAAATCCATTTCACACAGCTGCGTGTAACCTTTCTGTGTGTCACAGTTCAGCACACTCACTCCAAACCGTATATTCTGTCCAGGTGACACTTTCTGTACGTCACCGAATACAACCAAGTCATTTGCTACCTGTCACGTGTAAAGCTTGATCCTAAAAATCTCTGTGCGACATTTGTCTGGGTCGCAGTCTAAATAGCCACCGTCATTAGGGTGTCAGTCAGCTGTACGATGTCCCAAAAAAACAAAAATCCAAAACAAAATATAGAAAAAAAATTAGTTTTTTTGTTGTTTTAGCTGAGTGATACTAATCCATTTCACACAGCTGCGTGTAACCTTTCTGTGTGTCACAGTTCAGCACACTCTTTCCAATCCGTATTTTCTGTCCAGGTGACACTTTTTGTACGTCACAAAATTAAACCAGACTGAACAAGTTTGTGGGTTTCAGTACACCAGGCCCATTTATTTTATTTTTTTTATAGAATACACTTATATACAGAAAATGTTGAACCCCAGGGCTAAGGGTCGAGGACGAGGACGAGGGCGTGGGCATTCAATTACTGCAGGGGGCAGAGGCCATGGTCCTGGGCAGGGTGAGACACTACCTGCTGATGAGGGAGCTGTGGAACGCCGCAGAGCTACACTCCCTAGCTTCATGTCTCAACTTACAGGGACACGTGGTAGAGGACTGTTGAAACCACAACAGTGCGAACAGCTGATCTCGTGGATTGCGGATAATGCTTCAAGTAATTTGTCCACCAGTCAGTCTTCCACGCAGTCCACCCACGTTACCCAAGGGAGCACTCCTCTGGCTCCTCCACCTCAACCTCCTTCCCCCCAGTCTGCCCCCTCCCAGGAAAATTTGGAATGCCATCCGGCATACTCTCAGGAACTGTTTTCTGGACCCTTCCCAGAGTCACAAACCACTTCTCAGGTTGCTGCTGACCTCTTTCCCGATGCCCAAGTTTTCCAACTGTCGCAGTCTGTGGGTGATGATGATGATGATGATGATGACAATGTTGAGTTAGTGGAAGAAGTTTGTAAAGAGGTGTCGGACGATGAGGAGACACGGTTGTCAGACAGTGGTGAAGTTGTTGTAAGGGGAGGAATTCCGAGGGGGGAGCAGACTGAGGAATCGGAGGATGACGAGGTGACTGACCCAAGCTGGGTTGATATGCCGAGTGAAGACAGTGCTTCTGAGGCGGAGGCGAGTGCTGCACCAGAACAGGTTGTAAGAGGCAGTGGTGTGGCCAGAGGGAGAAGCAGGGCCAGAGCTGGTGCATCAGCAGCAACTGTTTCACGTAGTGAAGCTCCCGTGGCGAGGCCTAGATGTTCGCAAGTCTGGAGGTTCTTTAAAGAAAGTGAGGATGACCGACGGACTGTGGTGTGCAACCTGTGCCACACCAGGATCAGCAGGGGTGCCACCACTACTAGCCTAACCACCACCAGCATGCGCAGGCATATGAGTGCTAAACACCCCACTCAATGGAACCAAGGCCGTTCACCACCTCCTGCGGGTCACACCACTGCTCCTTCCCCTGTGTCACTCGCTGCCTCTGCTAGTCAACCCCCTGCGTCACTCGCTGCCTCTGCTAGTCAACCCCCTGCCCAGGACCCCGGCACGAGCGCCTCCCGCCGGAAAACCACACCTTCGCCTCCACGATCCTCCACAGTGTCCACCAACGTGTCCCAGCGCAGCGTTCAGCTGTCTTTACAGCAGACGCTGGAGCGCAAGAGGAAATACAGTTCCACCCACCCACATGCCCAAGCCCTCAACGTCCACATCTCCAAATTGCTTAGCCTGGAGATGCTGCCCTATAGGCTGGTAGAGACCGAGGCCTTTCGCAATCTCATGGCGGTGGCTGCCCCTCGGTATTCGGTCCCCAGCCGCCACTATTTTTCCCGATGTGCCGTCCCAGCCCTACACCAGCACGTGTCACAGAACATCATCCGTGCCCTGACCAACGCTGTTTCTGAGAAGGTCCACCTAACCACGGACACGTGGACAAGTGCTGCCGGGCAGGGACACTATATCTCACTGACGGCACATTGGGTTAACTTGGTGGAGGCTGGGACCGAGAATGACCCTGGGGCCGCTCATGTACTGCCCACACCGAGGATTGCGGGGCCTACCTCGGTCACGGTCTCTCAGACGTACTATGCCTCCTCCTCTCCGACCCCTCCTCCTCCTCCACCGAATTACCATCCGTGGGCACGGCGCCTTCAGTCGGTAGCTCTAGGCGCAGCAGCAGTGCCGTGGGTAAGCGCCAGCAGGCGGTGCTCAAACTGCTGAGCTTAGGTGACAAAAGGCACACCGCCCAAGAGCTGTTACAGGGCATCACGGCGCAGACCGATCTGTGGCTGGCACCGCTGAACCTCAAGCCAGGCATGGTTGTGTGTGACAACGGGCGTAACCTGGTGGCGGCTCTGCAACTCGGCAGACTGACACATGTGCCATGCCTGGCCCACGTGTTCAATCTCATAGTTCAGCGGTTCCTCAAGACATACCCCAATCTGTCTGATTTGCTCACCAAGGTGCGCCGCATCTGTGCGCATTTCCGCAAGTCGACCACAGATGCTGCCACTCTCAGGGCAGCGCAGCGCCGCCTACAACTGCCCGCTCACCGACTGTTGTGCGACGTGCCCACGAGATGGAATTCGACATTAAACATGTTATCCAGAGTTTACCAGCAGCGCAGAGCGATTGTAGACTGCCAGATGTCAACTTCCACCAGAACTGGTAGTCAGGTCAGTCAGATTCCTCAAGTCTACAATGAGGAGTGGACGTGGATGTCTGATATCTGCCAGGTGTTGAGCAACTTTGAGGAGTCAACACAGATGGTCAGCGGCGATGCCGCCATTATCAGCCTCACCATCCCGCTGCTTTGCCTGTTGAAAAACTCACTGCTCAGCATCAAGTCGGATGCTTTGCGCTTGTCACAAGAGACGGTGGAGGAAGATACGTCGCTTGATAGCCAGAGCACCCTCCGGTCTGTTTCTCAGCGCGTATCGGAGGAGGGGGATGAGGATGAGGAGGAAGAGGAGGAGAATGTCGGCGAGACAGTAGAGGGTACCAGTGCTCAGTCCTTAACTCTTGAGCGTGTATGGGCTGAAGAGGAGGACTTGGAGGAGGAGGAGGAGGAAATGGAGAGTCAGGCCAGTGAGGAGAGGGAATTCTTGCGTGTTGGGACTCTGGCGCACATGGCAGACTTCATGTTAGGCTGCCTATCCCGTGACCCTCGCGTTAGAAGAATTTTTTCAAACACCGATTACTGGGTGTTCACTCTCCTGGACCCACGGTACAAGCAGAACCTTTCCACTCTCATCCCTGCAGAGGAAAGGAGTATGAGAGTGAATAGATATCAACAGGCCCTGGTGCACAAGCTGAAACAATTCTTCCCATCTGACGCCGCTAGCGGCAGAGGGCATGGTTCTGTGGGCCAAGTAGCGGGGGAGAGGAGGCGAGCAGGCAGCTTGTCCAGCACTGGCAGGGGAACGCTCTCCAAGGCCTTTGCCACTTTTATGTCACCCCAGCAAGACACTGTCACCTGTCCCCAGTCTAGGCAGAGTAGGGGGGAGCTGTACAGGAAGATGGTGAGGGAGTACCTAGCTGACCATACCAACGTCCGTAGCGATCACTCTGCTCCATACAACTACTGGGTTTCAAAGCTGGACACGTGGCCTGAACTGGCGCTGTACGCCTTGGAGGTGTTGGCCTGCCCTGCCGCTAGCGTGCTGTCAGAGCGGGTATTCAGTGCAGCTGGTGGCGTCATCACCGATAAGCGTACACGCCTGTCAACTGACAGCGCTGACAGGGGCTGACGCTTATTAAAATGAATAAGGCCTGGATTTCACCGGAATTCAAATCTCCTCCGGGGGAAAGCAGCTAAAGATTAACATTACTTATGTATCCGATTCCTCTTCTCTACTCCTCCTACTCCTCCTCCTCCTCCATATCGTCTTTGCCTAACGCTGACCCAAAAAACGCCTTTTTTAGAGGTCCAACTGGCACTCTTTTACCACAATTTTTCAGGAGGGCCCCCTACAGGCCCTCTATTCAAACAATTTTTCCAGAGGTCCACCTACAGGCCCTCTCTCCAAACAATTTTTCCAGAGGTCCACCTACAGGCCCTCTGTCCAAACAATTTTTCCGGAGGTCCACCTACAGGCCCTCTCTCCAAACAATTTTTCCGGAGGTCCACCTACAGGCCCTCTCTCCAAACAATTTTTCCGGAGGTCCACCTACAGGCCCTCTCTCCAAACAATTTTTCCGGAGGTCCACCTACAGGCCCTCTCTCCAAACAATTTTTCCGGAGGTCCACCTACAGGCCTCTCCAACAATTTCGGAGTCACTACAGCCTTCCAAACAATTTTTCCGGAGGTCCACCTACAGGCCCTCTCTCCAAACAATTTTTCCGGAGGTCCACCTACAGGCCCTCTCTCCAAACAATTTTTCCGGAGGTTCCACCTACAGGCCCTCTCTCCAAACAATTTTTCCGGAGGTCCACCTACAGGCCCTCTCTCCAAACAATTTTTCCGGAGGTCCACCTACAGGCCCTCTCTCCAAACAATTTTTCCGGAGGGTCCACCTACAGGCCCTCTCTCCAAACAATTTTTCCGGAGGTCCACCTACAGGCCTCTCTCCAAACAATTTTTCCGGAGGTCCACCTACAGGCCCTCTCTCCAAACAATTTTTCCGGAGTTCCACCTACAGGCCCTCTCTCCAAACAATTTTTCCGGAGGTCCACCTACAGGCCCTCTCTCCAAACAATTTTTCCGGAGGTCCACCTACAGGCCCTCTCTCCAAACAATTTTTCCGGAGGTCCACCTACAGGCCCTCTCTCCAAACAATTTTTTCCGGAGGTCCACCTACAGGCCCTCTCTCCAAACAATTTTTCCGGAGGTCCACCTACAGGCCCTCTCTCCAAACAATTTTTCCGGAGGTCCACCTACAGGCCCTCTCTCCAAACAATTTTTCCGGAGGTCCACCTACAGGCCTCTTCCAAACAATTTTTCCGGAGTCCACCTACAGGCCTCTCAACAATTTTCCGGGTCACCTAAGGCCTCTCTCCAAACAATTTTTCCGGAGGTCCACCTACAGGCCCTCTCTCCAAACAATTTTTCCGGAGGTCCACCTACAGGCCCTCTGTCCAAACAATTTTTCCGGAGGTCCACCTACAGGCCCTCTGTCCAAACAATTTTTCCGGAGGTCCACCTACAGGCCCTCTCTCCAAACAATTTTTCCGGAGGTCCACCTACAGGCCCTCTCTCCAAACAATTTTTCCGGAGGTCCACCTACAGGCCCTCTCTCCAAACAATTTTTCCGGAGGTCCACCTACAGGCCCTCTGTCCAAACAATTTTTCCGGAGGTCCACCTACAGGCCCTCTCTCCAAACAATTTTTCCGGAGGTCCACCTACAGGCCCTCTCTCCAAACAATTTTTCCGGAGGTCCACCTACAGGCCCTCTCTCCAAACAATTTTCCGGAGGTCCACCTACAGGCCCTCTCTCCAAACAATTTTTCCGGAGGTCCACCTACAGGCCCTCTCTCCAAACAATTTTTCCGGAGGTCCACCTACAGGCCCTCTCTCCAAACAATTTTTCCGGAGGTCCACCTACAGGCCCTCTCTCCAAACAATTTTTCCGGAGGTCCACCTACAGGCCCTCTCTCCAAACAATTTTTCCGGAGGTCCACCTACAGGCCCTCTCTCCAAACAATTTTTCCGGAGGTCCACCTACAGGCCCTCTCTCCAAACAATTTTTCCGGAGGTCCACCTACAGGCCCTCTCTCCAAACAATTTTTCCGGAGGTCCACCTACAGGCCCTCTCTCCAAACAATTTTTCCGGAGGTCCACCTACAGGCCCTCTGTCCAAACAATTTTTCCGGAGGTCCACCTACAGGCCTCTCTCCAAACAATTTTTCCGGAGGTCCACCTACAGGCCCTCTCTCCAAACAATTTTTCCGGAGGTCCACCTACAGGCCCTCTGTCCAAACAATTTTTCCGGAGGTCCACCTACAGGCCCTCTGTCCAAACAATTTTTCCGGAGGTCCACCTACAGGCTCTCTGTCCAAACAATTTTTCCGGAGGTCCACCTACAGGCCCTCTCTCCAAACAATTTTTCCGGAGGTCCACCTACAGGCCCTCTCTCCAAACAATTTTTCCGGAGGTCCACCTACAGGCCCTCTGTCCAAACAATTTTTCCGGAGGTCCACCTACAGGCCCTCTCTCCAAACAATTTTTCCGGAGGTCCACCTACAGGCCCTCTCTCCAAACAATTTTTCCGGAGGTCCACCTACAGGCCCTCTCTCCAAACAATTTTTCCGGAGGTCCACCTACAGGCCCTCTGTCCAAACAATTTTTCCAGAGGTCCACCTACAGGCCCTCTCTCCAAACAATTTTTCCAGAGGTCCACCTACAGGCCCTCTGTCCAAACAATTTTTCCGGAGGTCCACCTACAGGCCCTCTCTCCAAACAATTTTTCCGGAGGTCCACCTACAGGCCCTCTCTCCAAACAATTTTTCCGGAGGTCCACCTACAGGCCCTCTCTCCAAACAATTTTTCCGGAGGTCCACCTACAGGCCCTCTCTCCAAACAATTTTTCCGGAGGTCCACCTACAGGACCTCTGTCCAAACAATTTTTCCGGAGGTCCACCTACAGGCTCTCTCCAAACAATTTTTCCGGAGGTCCACCTACAGGCCCTCTCTCCAAACAATTTTTCCGGAGGTCCACCTACAGGCCCTCTGTCCAAACAATTTTTCCGGAGGTCCACCTACAGGCCCTCTGTCCAAACAATTTTTCCGGAGGTCCACCTACAGGCCCTCTGTCCAAACAATTTTTCCGGAGGTCCACCTACAGGCCCTCTCTCCAAACAATTTTTCCGGAGGTCCACCTACAGGCCCTCTCTCCAAACAATTTTTCCGGAGGTCCACCTACAGGCCCTCTGTCCAAACAATTTTTCCGGAGGTCCACCTACAGGCCCTCTCTCCAAACAATTTTTCCGGAGGTCCACCTACAGGCCCTCTCTCCAAACAATTTTTCCGGAGGTCCACCTACAGGCCCTCTCTCCAAACAATTTTTCCGGAGGTCCACCTACAGGCCCTCTCTCCAAACAATTTTTCCGGAGGTCCACCTACAGGCCCTCTCTCCAAACAATTTTTCCGGAGGTCCACCTACAGGCCCTCTCTCCAAACAATTTTTCCGGAGGTCCACCTACAGGCCCTCTCTCCAAACAATTTTTCCGGAGGTCCACCTACAGGCCCTCTCTCCAAACAATTTTTCCGGAGGTCCACCTACAGGACCTCTGTCCAAACAATTTTCCGGAGGTCCACCTACAGGCTCTCTCCAAACAATTTTTCCGGAGGTCCACCTACAGGCCCTCTCTCCAAACAATTTTTCCGGAGGTCCACCTACAGGCCCTCTGTCCAAACAATTTTTCCGGAGGTCCACCTACAGGCCCTCTGTCCAAACAATTTTTCCGGAGGTCCACCTACAGGCCCTCTGTCCAAACAATTTTTCCGGAGGTCCACCTACAGGCCCTCTCTCCAAACAATTTTTCCGGAGGTCCACCTACAGGCCCTCTCTCCAAACAATTTTTCCGGAGGTCCACCTACAGGCCCTCTGTCCAAACAATTTTTCCGGAGGTCCACCTACAGGCCCTCTCTCCAAACAATTTTTCCGGAGGTCCACCTACAGGCCCTCTCTCCAAACAATTTTTCCGGAGGTCCACCTACAGGCCCTCTCTCCAAACAATTTTTCCGGAGGTCCACCTACAGGCCCTCTCTCCAAACAATTTTTCCGGAGGTCCACCTACAGGCCCTCTGTCCAAACAATTTTTCCAGAGGTCCACCTACAGGCCCTCTCTCCAAACAATTTTTCCAGAGGTCCACCTACAGGCCCTCTGTCCAAACAATTTTTCCGGAGGTCCACCTACAGGCCCTCTCTCCAAACAATTTTTCCGGAGGTCCACCTACAGGCCCTCTCTCCAAACAATTTTTCCGGAGGTCCACCTACAGGCCCTCTCTCCAAACAATTTTTCCGGAGGTCCACCTACAGGCCCTCTCTCCAAACAATTTTTCCGGAGGTCCACCTACAGGACCTCTGTCCAAACAATTTTTCCGGAGGTCCACCTACAGGCTCTCTCCAAACAATTTTTCCGGAGGTCCACCTACAGGCCCTCTCTCCAAACAATTTTTCCGGAGGTCCACCTACAGGCCCTCTCTCCAAACAATTTTTCCGGAGGTCCACCTACAGGCCCTCTGTCCAAACAATTTTTCCGGAGGTCCACCTACAGGCCCTCTCTCCAAACAATTTTTCCGGAGGTCCACCTACAGGCCCTCTCTCCAAACAATTTTTCCGGAGGTCCACCTACAGGCCCTCTCTCCAAACAATTTTTCCGGAGGTCCACCTACAGGCCCTCTCTCCAAACAATTTTTCCGGAGGTCCACCTACAGGCCCTCTCTCCAAACAATTTTTCCGGAGGTCCACCTACAGGCCCTCTCTCCAAACAATTTTTCCGGAGGTCCACCTACAGGCCCTCTCTCCAAACAATTTTTCCGGAGGTCCACCTACAGGCCCTCTCTCCAAACAATTTCTTCCGGAGGTCCACCTACAGGCCCTCTCTCCAAACAATTTTTCCGGAGGTCCACCTACAGGCCCTCTCTCCAAACAATTTTTCCGGAGGTCCACCTACAGGCCCTCTCTCCAAACAATTTTCCGGAGGTCCACCTACAGGCCCTCTCTCCAAACAATTTTTCCGGAGGTCCACCTACAGGCCCTCTCTCCAAACAATTTTTCCGGAGGTCCACCTACAGGCCCTCTCTCCAAACAATTTTTCCGGAGGTCCACCTACAGGCCCTCTCTCCAAACAATTTTTCCGGAGGTCCACCTACAGGCCCTCTCTCCAAACAATTCTTCCGGAGGTCCACCTACAGGCCCTCTCTCCAAACAATTTTTCCGGAGGTCCACCTACAGGCCCTCTCTCCAAACAATTTTTCCGGAGGTCCACCTACAGGCCCTCTCTCCAAACAATTCTTCCGGAGGTCCACCTACAGGCCCTCTCTCCAAACAATTTTTCCGGAGGTCCACCTACAGGCCCTCTCTCCAGTTCCAGTTTCCAGTTTTATTTGCGCAAACTGCGTAAATTTTATTTTTGGGATAGGTGTGAAAAATAATATTACCTGCGTATCTATATTGCCCAACATTGGATACGGTAGAAAGTAGAAGACCAAACACATGCTGCCAACAGGGTTCCACAAATTCCTGGTCCACCCGCAAATTCCTGGTCCACAATGTCAAGGAGGTCCAGGTTCTGTTGATGAGCAACAAGTCCTTCTGTGCTGAAATCGCCGACAACGTCTCCATCTAAGAACCTAAAGACTATTGTGGAGAGAGCGGCACAGCTCGCCATCAAAGTGACGAACCCCAACGCCAGACTGCGCAGAGAAAATAACGAATAAATATCTCTGGTTATTTTTGATAAATAAAAGTTAAATAAACACAAAAAAAATTGATCTGTTCCTGTGCCTGATCCACCCAAGTTGAATCTGTCCCATCATGAGAAAGTCCCCCCAAGGAGTCCCACTGTAACTTGCTTCCCATACAACTACCTCACCCCCCGACACCTGTGTCTCGCCATTGTCCACCACCTCCTCAGACAACACTGGTAAATCCCCACTGTCAGCACACAGAAACAGTAAAAGGTCTTGCGAATTGGGGCAGAGAATGTTCTGGGCTAGCACATCAGGGAAGGGGTGACTATGGGGTTCCAGGGAGTACGTGACCACATGCAATATCCATTTAAAAGTCATGCCACACTTGATCGAGCTCATAATTGACAATTGTACCGGTTGATGCTAAATTTTTAAGTTGGGGTCCTGCGTCGTCATTCTAACTACACCCGGCTGTTGTCACCACCACACACGCTAGCCCAGGGGGCACTCCTCTGGCTCTTCCAGCGAAACCTCCTTCCCCCTAGCCTGCCCCACACCTACAGGCCCTCTCTACAAACAATTTACCCGGATAGGGGACGTCTTAGATATTGTACAGATTTTTGTTTGGTTCTTCTTTTATTTCCCTCCTGACCTGTGATAGGCAGAGCATGGACACGTCCCCTTAGCTGCAGTGGGAAAGACACTCCCCTGGCCAGAGCAAGCTCTTTTTCCGTTTTCCGTGGTCGAAAAATCCATAAAATATAAGGTCCCAAGATAGGGGACGCATACGGTATTAAACTGAGAAGAATCGATACCGCACCGGCTGATGCTAGAGTTTTTCCAAATCCATTCCGGCTGTTGTCACCACCACACACGCTAGCCCAGGGGGCACTCCTCTGGCTCTTCCAGCGAAACCTCCTTCCCCCCAGCCTGCCACCCCACCTACAGGCCCTCTCTACAAACAATTTACTTCTTTGTCCTATCTTTCTCTCTCTCTCTCTACAAACTATTTTTCCGGATAGCTGCCATATACGGTATTAAACTGAGTAGTATACATAGAAGACATACCACACTTGATCAATCTCATAATTTACGACTGTACCGGTTGATGCTAAATTTTTAAGTTGGGGTCCTGCGTCGTCATTCTAACTACACCCGGCTGTTGTCACCACCACACACGCTAGCCCAGGGGGCACTCCTCTGGCTCTTCCAGCGAAACCTCCTTCCCCCCAGCCTGCCCCCCACCTACAGGCCCTCTCTCCAAACAATTTACTTCTTTGTCCTATCTTTCTCTCTCTCTCTACAAACTATTTTTCCGGATAGCTGCCATATACGGTATTAAACTGAGTAGTATACATAGAAGACATACCACACTTGATCAATCTCATAATTTACGACTGTACCGGTTGATGCTAAATTTTTAAGTTGGGGTCCTGCGTCGTCATTCTAACTACACCCGGCTGTTGTCACCACCACACACGCTAGCCCAGGGGGCACTCCTCTGGCTCTTCCAGCGAAACCTCCTTCCCCCCAGCCTGCCCCACACCTACAGGCCCTCTCTACAAACAATTTACCCGGATAGGGGACGTCTTAGATATTGTACAGATTTTTGTTTGGTTCTTCTTTTATTTCCCTCCTGACCTGTGATAGGCAGAGCATGGACACGTCCCCTTAGCTGCAGTGGGAAAGACACTCCCCTGGCCAGAGCAAGCTCTTTTTCCGTTTTCCGTGGTCGAAAAATCCATAAAATATAAGGTCCCAAGATAGGGGACGTATATGGTATTAAACTGAGAAGAATCGATACCACACCGGTTGATGCAACAGTTTTTCAAAATCCATTCCGGCTGTTGTCACCACCACACACGCTAGCCCAGGGGGCACTCCTCTGGCTCTTCCAGCGAAACCTCCTTCCCCCCACCTACAGGCCCTCTCTCCAAACAATTTACCCGGGTAGGGGGACGTATTAGATATTGTACTGATTTTTAATTGCCTCCTGCGATAGACGGGAATCGAACCCGGATCAACTGCTTGGGAAGTAGCTATGCTCACCACTATACCACCAGCAGCCACAGCAACTGATAAGAACACATACTAAACTTGATTTCAGCTGCAGTGCCAGCATGAGCAGTGGTGTCACCTGCAGGCGGTGATGGACCTTCGTTGCACCTAGTTGGGTGCTTCCCTAACATGTGATGGGTATTTGCATCACCTTTCTTTGTCTGGGTGAGCAAAATTGCCATGAGGATAACCACCAGGCTGTTGCCTGAGAATTTGGGGTAATGGTGGGATTAAGCAGCCTCAGAGGCATCCATGCATGCTGCCCCTGCTGTTTCCTGTCCATTTCCGTGGTGTTTCCATCATTTTCTGAGGTTTCCAGGTTTTCACCCAGCCTTCCCTAGGCAGAGCCTTGGTCCCCTGCAAAAAATGCTCGAGTCTCCCATTGAGTTCAATGGGGTTCGTTACTCGAAACGAGCACCCGAGCATCGGGAAAAGTTTGACTCGAATAACGAGCACCCGAGCATTTTAGTGCTCACTCATCTCTAGTCACCACCTCCTAAGCACTAGAATAAGCAAAAATTTAAAAGGAACTTGTCAGAAAGTTTTTGCCCCCAAAACCGCCATCAGTACATGACTATGGTCCAGCATTTCCAAAGATATAGTTAGTGTTCCAAAGAGATGCCTAATAGTGCAGAAAATTAACTTTATACCCTGCTCCTGTCATATGCTTATTAGAGTTAAGAAAGAGGTACAACTGCTGATACAAGTCAAGATGGCCATGCTGAAACCCACTTAAATCCTATCTTGATTGACATCCCCAGGGAGAAGCATCAGAATTTCAGCTGAGATCTGATGCGTACACTACTTTCTATCGCTGCACTATATGTGCAGTGAACTGCTGAAGCCAAGTATACTCTAGCTTGCCTGCGCATGTTCCAGAAGTAGACGCAATGAGGCAAAAACACAATTTCAGTGTGGGCTTCTGATGTCATTCCCTTTCCTCAAGGATGTCAAAGTCTGCCTGGGTGGTCCATCTTGACTTGTATCGGCAATGGCTCCTCTTTCTTGATTCTAACAAGGACTCTGTATTCTCTTCTAAATCCGTCTTGTGAGACCAAGATGGATGATCAGCTCAATAAAGGATCATATTACAGCTGCCCATATAAGTCTATGGAGAGTGGAAGGCGAGGGGAAGAGGAAAGAGATGCCGGGAGAAAGAACTATGCACAAACACAGAAGATGCAGCAGATAATAGTCAATGCTGTATCTCACCCAAGGTGCCCTCTTCACACCAACACTACTAAGTTCTTTTATGGTGCTTTTTGAGTGGGTAAGATAGCAGAATCTCCTGTTTTCTTCCAATGCAGTCTATTGGAGAAAGCATAGCATCTAATTTACCAACCACTAGCTGCAGGAGAACTAAAAATTAGACATCGAGCCTGCAAAGGGGAAAATTACTAAAAATGAAGAATAATGCTATTGTTCATAAACACACATGACAGCTTATCCTGAAAAGTAATTTTAAAGTGAACATAGCCTAAGAATACAGAGCACTTATTTGATATTAGTCATTTAGCAGCAGTCTATGTATAGAATATACAGGGTGTAGACAGGTACTGCATCTTATGTACAATCCATGCAGCAGTGTCATTATACTGCTAGTATTTAGAGTGCTCCATGCTAATAGAAATACCTTAGTGCCTTTGGTACATAAACTGAAAAAATTGTAGTCAAATAAATAATGTTATAATAAATAAGACTCTCTGCGATGCCCCACATTTCTCTTATCCTACTTATTCTTCTTTTTCTGCTTATTACAGCTGTTAGTGAACTTTCAAATTTATAGAAGATCTACCATATCCCCTGACATGTTTACATTAGTAAATACTTGTATTCCCCATAATATTCGGCAACAATTCTGTGTTGTTCTATTCCTCTGTTTTTCCCACTTAAAATTTATGAATAAATTGACAATCGATCACTACAAGTTGTGGGGGTGTCCCTACACAATCTGTCACTAACTATAACAATCAGTGCTAACAGTAGCAGGGGCACACCCCCTTGAATAGGAAAATGGCAGTGCCTAGTTTTCAATTTATCCATACATTTCTAGAAGAAATAACAGGAATGGCACAATGCAGATTTACAAGATAAGACGCATCAGAATTACTTCATGGGCAATACAACAGACAAATCAGGACAGCGACAGGTCCTCTTTAACCACTTTGTGATCCATGAATCACATCACAAAATGCAGGTAGAGTAGTTAACTCTCTTTGTGCTGTAACAGTATTATATATACAGTACATTATTATACAGCTGGCAATATGTTCTCATTGCAGAGGGAGCTTAGTCTGTTCTCCGACTGGCACCCTACAAACGAAATTATGTTTACACATACAGTGCCTTGTGAAAGTATTCGGCCCCCTGGAACTTTTTAACCTTTTGCCACATTTGAGGCTTCAAACAAAAAGATATAACATTTAAAATTTTTGGTGAAGAATCAACAACAAGTGGGTCACAATTGTGAAGTGGAACGAAATTTATTGTATCATTTAAACTTTTTTTGTAATAATAAAACTGAAAAGTGGGGCGTGCAAAATTATTCGGCCCCCTTGCATTAATACTTTGTTGCGCCACCTTTTGCTGCGATTACAGCTCCAAGTCGCTTGGGGTATGTCTCTATCAGGGTATGTTGCACATCTAGAGACTGAAATTCTTGCCCATTCTTCCTTGCAAAACAGCTCGAGCTCTTTGAGGTTGGATGGAGAGCGTTTGTGAACAGCAGTTTTCAGCTCTTTCCACATATTCTCAATTGGATTCAGGTCTGGACTTTGACTTGACCATTCTAAGACCTGGATACGTTTATTTTTGAACCATTCCATTGTAGATTTTGCTTTATGTTTGGGATCATTGTCTTGTTGGAAGATAAATCTCCATCCTAGTCTCAGGTCTTATGCAGACTCCAACAGGTTTTCATCCAGAATGGTCCTGTATTTGGCTCCATACATCTTCTCCATCATCTTCCCTGTCCCTGCTGATGAAAAGCAGGCCCAAACCATGATGCTGCCACCACCATGTTTGACAGTGGGGATGGTGTGTTCAGGGTGATGAGCTGTATTGTTTTTATGCCAAACATATCGCTTTGCATTGTTTCCAAAAAGTTGGATTTTGTTTCATCTTACCAGAGCACCTTCTTCCACATGTTTGGTGTGTCTCCCAGGTGGCTTGTGGCAAACTGTAAATGAGACTTTTTATGGATATCTTTGAGAAATAGCTTTCTTCTTGCCACTCTTCCATAAAGGCCAGATTTGTGAAGTGTTCGACTGATTGTTGTCCTATGGACAGACTCTCCCACCTCAGCTGTAGATCTCTGCAGTTCATCCAGAGTGATCATGGGCCTCTTGGCTGCATCTCTGATCAGTCTTCTCCTTGTTTGAGATGAAAGTTTAGAGTGATGGCTGGGTCTTGGTAGATTTGCAGTGGTCTGATACTCCTTCCATTTCAATATGATCGTTTGCACAGTGCTCCTTGGGATGTTTAAAGCTTGGGAAATATTTTGGTATCCAAATCCGGCTTTAAACTTCTCCACAACAGTATCACGGACCAGCCTGGTGTGTTCCTTGGTCTTCATGATGCAGAACCCTGAGACTATCACAGAGTAGGTGCATTTATACAGAGACTTGATTACACACAGGTGGATTCTATTTCTCTTCATCAGTCATTTAGGACAACATTGGATCATTCAGAGATCCTCAATGAACTTCTGGAGTGAGTTTTCTGAACTGAAAGTAAATGGGCCAAATACTTTTGCACGCCCCACTTTTCAGTTTTATTATTACAAAAAAAGTTTTAATGATCCAATAAATTTCGTTCCACTTTACAATTGTGACCCACTTGTTGATTCTTCACCAAAAATTTAAGATGTTATATCTTTTTGTTTGAAGCCTGAAATGTGGCAAAAGGTTGAAAAGTTCCAGGGGGCTGAATACTTTCACAAGGCACTGTACATATACACATAATTGCTATCATCGTGTCTGCAACTACCAGATATATTAAAGTATCCTATTGTGAACACCGTAAAAAAAAAATCCCCATTGCCAGAATTGTAGTTGTTTGGTCACCTTGCCCCCCCCCCTCCCCTCCAAAAAAAGGAATAAAAAAGTTATCAAAAGGTCACATGTATCCCAAAATAGTATCAATAAAAAGGACGCTGGGCAAACAAAAAAATGAGCCTTCACTCCACTCCCTCTGTAGAAAAATAAAAAGGTAGGAGTGTCAGAATATGCCGAAGCAGTGTCAGTTAACATGTCATTTTTACCATAAATAGGTGAAAACCGTAAAAACAAAACCCTAAAAAACAATGGTGGAATTGTGTCTTTTTCCACACTATTGTCCCCCAAAATGTTAAAAGCTATACAATATAGTACCCCCAAAGTGGTGACATAAAAAAGTACAACTTGTCCTGCAATGAAACAATCTCCCATATGGCTATGTTGATGGAAAAATTAAAAAAAGTAGCTTTTGAAATCCAGAGATGAAAAAAGCAAAAATGAATCACTGGAGCCCGAAGCACCAAACTATGATGTGTCCTTTAAGATGTTTAACTTTAAAACACTTTGCATACAGCCCAGGGCCCATGCTTCTGTTTGTCCGCCCCTGGCTCTTGGTGCTAATCTAAAATATTTATTTGTGGATATATATGCAAAGCTAAGCTACACAACTCCCAGCGGATCAATGGGAAATTACGTTTTCCGCAAAATGTGAGCTAACCACTTTACCTCTTTGTAGATGTGGTGCCATGGTCTATCATGTGTGCTGCTATCTGGTCTGATCCTCTGCTGATATATTTGCAAAACTAGATGACATGCTCACCTATAGAAATCAATGAGAAATGATGGGGGTCATTTACTATCCAGAAATACTCCTACATTAGGCGTATTTCTGGCGCAGATTGAGGCTCAAAGGTTATTCTAAGACTTTTCCTCGCTCCCAGTGTACAGTCATAGATAACATTTCTCTCAGTGGAGGACCTAATCATACTTCATCCCCATTTTTACATTCTCAGATTGCTGTAGAAAGGATATAAGTAAGGTGAATTATGCAATTTCACTTCATAAAAGTCTCATTGTGAACACTAGCCAGGGGGAATTTTTTTACTGAGTCACAGCTACTGAAAAAAACAAAACAGATGCTGGTTCATTAGCAAGCCAAAACTTTGTATAGCCAGGCTTTTGTGTTACTTGTACAATAGTGCAGTTCGTCTTTACAGGTAAGGTGCTGTGCCTTCATCTGAATCTATAGGTAGCTGGTGTATCCTCACCATTGCCTAGAGCTAAATGATGGTTTCTTTGAGACAAACCACAGATTATTTTATTTATTCATACATTGTGAGGCTCTTTTTGCCTCTCACACCCCCACAGAACTAATTTAGAATATTAAATTAACCGTCCTTTGTCTCTGGATGGTTCCCACATATTCAGTCACCTATTTTTTTTTTTCAGATTGAGAATTTTGACTAATTTTTTGCCTTATAGACAGAAACAAAGACAATACATATCAAACAGAGAACAGTAGCAAAACAGAATAGATTGAGTATCCCCTGGCAGGTCCCACTTACACAAAGAAATATGGAGTGAGAGATAGGCCCCAGCAGTTTCAGTGGTATGACCTTTCATAAAGTGTAAAGTCTACAGTCGTATATGTAGTTTATGGTGTGGAAGATGTAGACTAATGTAGACTAATGTAAAGGGACATCCTCAGTAGCCATGTTAAGGAAATAATTTTGGAAGAAAAATAAAGAGAGGGGGATGCCTTGGACGAGCATGACTGCCAACAGACGAGAAGTTAGTGAAGACATTCACTGGACTACAAATAATATGTGAAGCATTCACAGACAGGGAATCAAATTAGATTGTTAAAGGGCAGTATGTAGGGTAAGAATGGAAGGAGATCCATAGAAACGTATTGAAGTATCTTTAATTGGCTTCAGGAGTCTGGGCAATGAACTCCTCCATCCTGTACTCCAAACCATTCCTCCAGAGTCAGGGACTCTTATCTCTTCAATGCCAATATGATCCAGCGTCTAGGCTTACATCCCAGCAGTGACGTGGTCCCAAGTGACACATGATTACAGCTGATGGGGATCGGAAGGTGGGACATGGGAGCCTCAGTGCTGGATCAGAGAAGCGTAAAATTTGTCTTGGGATCAGACAACCCCTTTAAGGCGGTGCTTTGCTGAGAACAATATGAGAGAATTGGAGTATACAGAGTAGAGAACATCTGCTCGAAAGCTATGGACGTCAGTAGAATGTTTGGTTGCATAATAATAGTGTTGTAGCTAGAGCATATGCAAATTGGTCATAGGTAGTGACAGAAGGGATGAAAATGTGTATAGGAATGAGTTTGTAGGGGTATGGTGAAAGTGCAGAGGATGCATCCTAGTGTTGCACAAGAAGCGGGATCTGGGGAATCAGTGGTTGAGAGCAGAAGACTTTTAGGTCTATGAGGGAACTGCTGACCCTGGAGTCTGTGGGAGGCACAACAGCTTAGGGAGCAAATTTATTTTGATTATATTGATTCTACCAACCCCTAAAAAGTGTTTGCAGTTCCAGGACTTCATATCTTTGATGATGCAAGAATGCACAAAATAAGAAATTATTAGAAACATAGAAGATTGACAGCAGAAGAAGACCACGTGGTCCATCTAGTCTGCCCTTATATTATAACTTATTTATCACAGGATAGACATGTGTTTATTCTAGGCATATTTAAATTCACTTATTGTAGATTTCCCAACCACATCTGATGGAAGTTTGTTCCAAGTCTCAACTACTCTTGAATCTTATTTCAACCTTCAACTTAATTAAATACCCCCCCCCAAGCTATATAGAAGTTCTTGAAGTCTCTCCTGATATGTTTTATGCTTCAGACCCTTTAACATTTTTGTTGCCCCCTTTGTACACATTCCATTTTATCTGTATCTTTTTGTCAGTAGGATCTCCAAAACTGGACAATATATTCCAAAGGTGTTTTCATTGGCACTCTATACAGTAGGATCACAATCTCTCTCTCTCTACTGGTTATACCTCTCTTGATTTCCCAGCCACCTTCCCCAACTGTGAACATTTTTTGAAGCTGTCTGATATCAGGACCACTAGATCCTTCTCTTCTGAAGTCCTACCACTGGACTGGCATTACGATATTTAGATGGAGACTTTTTCATTTTGAATCATTGAACTGCAGTTTCCATTGTATGGACCACTTTTTCCAGAGAAGCTAAATCTTTTTCCATGTCACAAATCCCTCCAGGAATATCAACTGCTACACACTTTTGTTTCATCAACAGGCAATCAGAAAAGTTGTGAAAGATCGGATAGTATTTTAATGCGTAAATATGTGAAATTTAATTTGAGTGTAGAAACAGAGGCCAAATTGGGTTTGTCTCACTTCCGCAAATAGCATTTATCATGTAGAGAAAGTTAAAGGGGTTTTACAGGCTTTTATATCCTTAGGATAGATCATCAGTATCAGATCAGTGGGGGTCCAACACTCAGGACCCCGCCGATCAGCTGTATGAGGAGAAGGCAGGAGCCATGAGCGCATGCCATCTACTCTCTCTTTTCCTGCAGCGACATAGACATAGCAGCAGCGAGCAGGAAGACAGACAGGATAGGATATTCTGAGGATAGGTCATCAATATTAAAAGCCTGGAAAACCTCTTTAATACAAGGCATTTACAAATGTATTGTTATTATCCATATTGCCTCCTTTGCTGGCTGGATTAATTTTTTCATCACATTATACACTGCTCATTTCCATGGTTACGACCATTCTGCAATTCATCATCGGTGGCTTTGCTTGCACACTATAGGAAAAAGCAGCGGCCTATTTAGTGGCTAGGACCATGGGAGCACACATAGGCCAGTGCTTTTTCTTAGAATGACCACCACTGATGGATTGCAGGGTGGCCGTAACCATGGAAACAAACAGTGTATAAAGTGATGGGAAAATGAATCAAGCCAACAAAGGTAGTAATATGGACAATCACTATACATTAGCAAGTGACTTGTATTAACTTTCTCTGAATAATAAATGCTATTTGCTGAAGTAAGACTTCAAGGGCTTCTATCTACTAAAAATGAATGAGTCTGTACAGTGGCGTACATAGAGAAGTAAGGGCCCCATAGCAAGGATCAAACCAGGCGCCCCACACAGGACAGAAGGGTTTCCGCCTAAACCCCTATCAATGACCCTTGGGCCATTTTTTCCACTGCCTCATTTGCTGGGTGTAGCTTCCACAATGGGGCCTTTTGGTGGTGTTTCTTATGTTTAGGCACCTCAAGGCCTCAACAATCCTGAAATGGTGACTAAAAAACACCCAAAAAAATGGAGGCCCCGAAATCCATAAGGTGCACATTCATTTCTGAGGCCAGTAGATAAGTTAAGTAGCATAATAGGAACATATTGGGATATTTCTAAAAACTGCAGAATCAGGGAGATAAATACTGAGTTTTTTTCTACTTTATCACTTGGGTTAAAAATTGATTAAAATTTAAAGTCCGCATAATAAATAAAATAAAATTAATACAAAAAAATAAAGACCTATTTTGTGTTAAAGAGGCTCTATCACCAGGATAAACCCTATTAACCCTTTCAATAGCGGAGTTTTTTTCGGTTTTGCGTTTTCATTTTTCTTCCCTATTTTCCGTGAGCCATAACTTTTTTATATTTTTGTTTACATAGCTGTAGGAGGGCTTATTTTTTTGCAGGACAAGTTGTACTTTCTAATGCCACCATTAATTATGGCATAAAATGTAGTGGATTGTATTGTAATGTATTGGAAAAAAAATGCAATTCCTCCACTGTTTTATGGGTTTTGTTCCCACGGCGTTCCGTTTGCGGCAAAACTGACCCATGCCCTTTGTTCTCTGGGTCACTACGATTACAACGATACCCCCTAAGTGTAGGTTATGTTTAAATAGTGTAAAATAAATGTAAACTTTGAAAAAAAAAATATTTTTTTTTTACTTTGTCATATTCCGACCCCCACAACTTTTTTTTAGTTACATCCACTGAGCTGTTAGGGGCTCATTTTTTGTGGGACAATCCATAGTTTTTATTGATATCATTTTGGAGTGTGTGTGACTTAGTGATCACATTTAAAGAGAAGTAGTGAAAAAATGGCAAATTGGCCATTTTGACCCTTTTTTCCGTCACGCAATTCGCCGTATTGGAATTTTTTTTTGATATTTTAAAAGTACAGGCGTTTTTGGTCGCGGTGATACCCATGATGTTTATATTTATTGCTATTTAGGTATTTATTTTTTAATTATGCGGAAAGGGGGGGTGATTTAAACTTTTATATTTTTTTATTTTTTATATATTCTTTATATATTTTTTTAAAATTTTTTGTGATTATTTTAATGCTCATTTTTGAGCATATAGACAATGTTTTTTAATTTTTCATTTTGAGCAATCAGGGATTTTTAAAACTGAATTTTAAAGGGTTTCTGTCACCAGTTTTTTCAGTATGAATCAGGCTGACATTAGAGATGTGCTAATGTCACCTGATTCCAAATATATATCTGTTTTATTTACTGGTGCCCCCATTTTTATATAAAATGAACTTTTATTTTATGCTAATAAGGCCTCTAGGTGCAAGGGGCGTTACCCCTGCTCCTAGAGGCTCTGTTCATTGACAGGCCCAGGCAGAGAAGAAACACTCCATTCACCATAGCTTGCAAGGACCTTCAATGATGTCATGACCATGTGATCAGTCACATGGTTAGGATCACACAAACAGCCTGTCTCCTCCTAAACCATGTGACTGATCACATGGTCATGACATCATTGAAGGTCCTTGCAAGCTATGGTGAATGGAGTGTTTCTTCTCTGCCTGTTCCTGTCAATCAACAGAGCCTCTAGGAGAAGGGGTAACGCCCCTTGCACCTAGAGGCCTTATTAGCATAAAATAAAAGTTCATTTTATATAAAAATGGGGGCACCAGTAAATAAAACAGATATATATTTGGAATCAGGTGACATTGGCACATCTCTAATGTCAGCCTGATTCATACCGAAAAAACTGGTGACAGAAACCCTTTAAGTCCCATTTGCTCATTTCTTATCATGGCCTGCCATCTGGTGGCCAAAATAAGAATTGCAGATTGAAAGCTGTAAACCTTATCAGCGAGGTTTACAGCTTTCAGATTGAGTGCAGACACTCCGATGACCACACGGGGCGTCTGCACAACACAGCACACGCTTCCGGGTTTTAGCGCAATTAGATGCTGTGATCTTGCCTGATCACGGCATCTAATGCCTTTATTTACCGCGATCGGCACTATTGCCGGTTGTGCTAGGTAGCGGCAGGTCTCTGCTATTTAAAGCAGCAGAGACTTGCCGGCCATGACGCCCGCTGCACGTGGGAGCGGGCGTCATGTCCCTGCATCTCTCCAGCGCCATACATGTACGGCGCTGGTAGCGTAAGGGTTAAAGCAGACATACTGCCTGGTAGGGCTCACCATGCTGATTAAAACAGTGTCTTTCATTTGTCTGTAAGATAAACAGCTGGAGAGATATCTTTTTTTTTATTCATATGCAAATGAGAAGTTTGAGCACCAGAATGCTGGACTAAATCATTTGAGCACTGCTTTGTAACACCCCCTGTGCTGTGCACACTCCCTCCTCCTCGTGATTGACAGGGCTAGACATGCTGAGGACAGAGCTGTGTCCAAGAGTGATATCATATCACTATGTACTATAGCTTCACCACATTGAGATCTGACCGGTAAGCTAATCTACATATCACTGCTTTATTCACAATCACAATTTATGATTATAAAGACACCAGTAATATGTGTTAAAGAGGACCGTTCACCACTCCTGACATGACTGTTTTAATAGCTTCATGCATACCCCATATAATAACAATTCTGGACCATCTATTCTTATGGCTCTATGTTGTGCCATTCCTTTATTATTTCTACTAGAAGTTATGAATGAATTGCTAGCAGTCTGCAGTAAGGGTACAGAGGGGTGGTAACTAGTTGGGGGTGTGTTCCTGCATAGACTCTATCCAATCAGTGCTACCATTGTCAGACTGTGCAGGTACACACCCCTAACTGGTTACCTCCCCTCTGTACCCTTACTGCAGACTGCTAGCAATTCATTCATAACTTCTAGTAGAGATAATAAAGGAATGACACAACATACAGCCATAAGAATAGATGCTCCAGAATTGTTATTACATGGGGGATGCATGAAGCTATTAAAGGGTTTCTGTCACCAGAAATCACCCTATTAAACCAAGTGTCATTTGCAATGAGCAAATGACACTTGATGACAGTAATGTTAGTCTCATATTTCTCCGTCCAGCAGTTTAGCCAAAAAATACGTTTTTATAATATGCAAATGACCTGCCCTAGCTGCAGTAGGCGTGAACCTGCACCTAGGAGAGGCCGTAATAACGCCTCTTACCACGCCTCCGTAGCGCTGATTGACAGGGCCGGGCAGCCAGCTCTTTCGGCTCCCGGCCCTGTACGATCCCGAAATCCCACGCCTGCGCACTGCGGTAGTACATCCGCGCACGCGCGTTGAGAGCCGGCGGCCGCCCGGGTCCCGGCTCCTTCAACGCGCATGTGCGGATGTACTACCGCAGTGCGCAGGCACGGGATTTCTCAGGGTATCTTCAAATGCAACACAGCGCCTGAAAATTATTCCAGTGAAATCTGCCCTCCAAAATCCATATTGTGCTCCATCTGTTCTAAGCTCTGCCGTTCACCCATACAGTAGTCGATAACCACATATGGGGTGTTTCTGTATTCAGGAGAAAATGGATAACATGTTTAGTGGTGACTTTCTCCTGTTACCCCTTGTGACAAGTAAAATATGTAATATTCAGTAAAATATGTAATTTTTTTATTTTTTTTTTTACAGCCAAGGGTTTCTAAATTCTATGAAAAGCATATTGGGCCAAAGTGCTCACTACACCCCTAGATGAATACTTTAGGGAGTGTAGTTTCCAAAATGGGGTCACTTTTTGGGGGTTTCCGCTGTGGGGAGTCCTCAGGGTATCTTCAAATGCAACACAGCACGTGAAAATTATTCCAGTGAAATCTGCCCTCCAAAATCCATATTGTTCTATGCTCTGCTGTTCACCCATACAGTAGTCGATAACCACATATGGGGTGTTACTGTAAACTGCAGAATCAGGGTAATAGATATTGAGTTTAGTTTGGCTGTTAACCCATTCTGTGTTATATTATTAAATTTATAATAGAAAAACTGCAAAAATGTGAAATTTTGAAATTTCTTCTCCATTTTCTTTTAATTCTTGTGGAGCACCTAAGGGGTTAACAAAGTTTGTAAAATCAGTTTTGAATAACTTGAGGGGTGTAGTTTATAAAATAGAGTCATTTTTGGGTGGTATCTAGTATGTAAGGCCCACTAAGTAACTTCATAACTGAACTGGTCCTTAAAAAAGTGGGTTTTAGAAATTTTCTTAAAAAATGTAAAAATTGCTTCTAAAATTCTAAGTTTTCAAATGTCCTAAAAAGTAAGCAAAATGACATTTTCAAAATAATGCCAACATAACGTAGACATATGGGAAATGTAAAGTAATAACTATTTTGTCAGCTATCACTATCTGCCTTAAAAGCAAAGAAATTCAAATTTGGAAATTTACAAATTTTTCCAAATTTTCTGTAAATTTGGGATTTTTTTCATAAATAAAGGTGAAACATATTGAGTCAAATTTACCACTGTCGTGAAGTACAATGTGTCACAAGAAAACAATCTCAGAATGGCTTGGATAAGTAAAAGCATTCCAAAGTTATTACCACATAAAGTGACACATGTCAGATTAGCAAAAACCAGTCTGGTCACGGAGGTGCAAAATAGCCCGGTCATTAAGGGGTTAATGGTATCTTTCTAATTATATATTGTGCCTGTGAATAAAGCAGTTATATGTAGATTAGCTTTCTGAGCAGTTCTCAGTGTGGTGAAGCTATAGTACATAGTGTATATGATATTTACATGCTTGTACACAGCTCTCGGATAGGGCTCTGCCCTCAGCCAGCTGTCTAGCCCTGTCAATCAAGAGGAGAGCTCGATTCAGCCCTGCCTCCTGGTGCTCGAACTTCTTATTTGCATATGAATAAAAACTCAGATTTCTCTGCAGCTATTTAGCATACAGACAAAAGAAAGGTATAGTGCCCTACCAGCCAGTATATCTAGATTAATAGGGTTGATCCTGGTAACAGAGCCTCTAGTTCCTGTGAAGTACTTACATGTCATATTAAATACTTTGAGGGTGCATTTTTAAAATTAGGTGGTGTATAGGGGGTTCTTATATATATATATATATATATATATACAGTATAGACCAAAAGTTTGGACACACTTTCTCATTCAAAGAGTTTTCTGTATTTTCATGATTATGAAAATTTTAGATTCACACTCAAGGCATCAAAGCTATGAATTAACACATGTGGAATTATATACTTAGCAAAAAAGTGTGAAACAACTGAAAATATGTCTTATATTCTAGGTTCTTCAAAGTAGCCACCTTTTGCTACTGCTACTACTATTGCACACTCTTGGCATTCTCTTGATGAGCTTCAAGAGGTAATTACCTGAAATGGTATTCCAACAGTCTTGAAGGAGTTCCCAGAGATGCTTAGCACTTGTTGGCCCTTTTGCCTTCACTCTGCGGTCCAGCTCACCCCAAACCATCTCGATTGGGTTCAGGTCTGGTGACTGTGGAGGCGAGGTCATCTGGCGTAGCACCCCATCACTCTCCTTCTTGGTCAAATAGCCCTTACACAGCCTGGAGGTGTGTTTGGGGTCATTGTCCTGTTGATAAATAAATGATGGTCCAACTAAACGCAAACTGGATGGAATAGCATGCCGCTGCAAGATGCTGTGGTAGCCATGCTGGTTCAGTATGCCTTCAATTTTGAATAAATCCCCAACAGTGTCACCAGCAAAGCACCCCCACACCATCACACCTCCTCCTCCATGCTTCATGGTGGGAACCTGGCATGTAGAGTCCATCCGTTCACCTTTTCTACGTCGCACAAAGACACGGTGGTTGGAACCAAAGATCTCAAATTTGGACTCATCAGACCAAAGCACAGATTTCCACTGGTCTAATGTCCATTCCTTGTGTTCTTTAGCCCAAACAAGTCTCTTCTGCTTGTTGCCTGTCCTTAGCAGTGGTTTCCTAGCAGCTATTTTACCATGAAGGCCTGCTGCACACAGTCTCCTCTTAACAGTTGTTGTACAGATGTGTCTGCAGCTAGAACTCTGTGTGACATTGACCTGGTCTCTAATCTGAGCTGCTGTTAACCTGCGATTTCTGAGGATGGTGACTCGGATTAACTTATCCTCCGCAGCAGAGGTGACACTTGGTCTTCCTTTCCTGGGGCGGTCCTCATGTGAGCCAGTTTCTTTGTAGGACTTGATGGTTTTTGCGACTGCACTTGGGGACACTTTCAAAGTTTTCCCAATTTTTCAGACTGACTGACCTTCATTTCTTAAAGTAATGATGGCCACTCGTTTTTCTTTACTTAGCTGCTTTTTTCTTGCCATAATACAAATTCTAACAGTCTATTCAGTAGGACTATCAGCTGTGTATCCACCTGACTTCTGTCCAACACAACTCATGGTCCCAACCCCATTTATAAAGCAAGAAATCCCACTTATTAAACCTGACAGGGAACACCTGTAAAGTGAAAACCATTTCAGGTGACTACCTCTTGAAGCTCATCAAGAGAATGCCAAGAGTGTGCAAATCAGTACTCAAAGCAAAAGGTGGCTACTTTGAAGAACCTAGAATATAAGACATATTTTCAGTTGTTTCACACGTTTTTGTTAAGTATATAATTCCACATGTGTTAATTCATAGTTTTGATGCCTTCAGTGTGAATCTACAATTTTCATAGTCATGAAAATACAGAAAACTCTTTGAATGAGAAGGTGTGTCCAAACTTTTGGTCTGTACTGTATATATATATATATATATATATATATATGTATATAAAATAAGGCCTCTCAAGGCCAGCTCAGGACAGAATTGGTCCCTAAAAAAATTTAGGTTTTGTAAATGTGCTTGAAAATGTGAAAAAATGCTGCTAAATATATATAAAAATTATATTTAGCATAAAAATTATGACAAAATAAATGCTAGAGAGGCTTGTACCTGTCACAGCCTGCTATTGCCTTCCCCCTCCCCCCCTTCGCCAAATGTTTTGATCCGCGCGACGAGGAGATGTAGTGGCAGCCGTGCGAGCATCAGAAGCAATATGGGTGCAGGGGAGCGGGGTAAGTCTGACCAGTATGTGGAGCCCGAGCATTTAGAGGCGCATTATAGGAGTTGGATAACCCCTTTAATTACCGTCTCAACTTGGGCTTTTAGCATGCCAAACAGCACTTTCTCAGTGAGACCATTCACTGTGGCCAGAGAGGGAAGGGGGTGAGGGAGCCTATAAGGATGGATACATACGATGAGGATTAAGTGAGGTTTTTCCATGCAGATTTTCATGTGGAAAAAGGCAGCGTAATACAATACCAGCAAAAAGTATGAGATTAGACAAATCTTACAGTACAGACCAAAAGTTTTGACACCCCTTTTCATTCAAATAGTTTTCTGTATTTTTTTTTTTTAAACAATAAATTTTTATTGATTTTTAGACAAATGTACAAAAGTGCAATAGGACATATGCAATATTCAGCATTTATACAGAAATGAAAATAAACAAATAAATACAATAAAACAAATAGAAAAGAGTCCTGAGAATCAGACATTATTATACTGTAAAATCAAAGATCCACTTGACTAAGTCCATCAGTGAAGATGGTCATGAACCATGCATTACAACATGCCTTCTGGAAGAGGGCTAGCATAGGTACTAGAAAGCCACATTAACCACCTATTCAATGTGGTTATCCTAGATCGCATGTCTGGAGCAAATATCACTTCATGTCTCATGTAGAGGTTGACAAGGTTTGCCACTTCGGTAGAAGTAGGCAGGTGAGGTTGCTTCCATCCTCTAGCTATTACCTTGCGTGCAGCATTCAGTATATGAGCTACGACCCATCTGGAGCCTACAGGGAGATCTCCAAGCCCAATACCCAGAACAGCCAATTTGGGTGACAAATCTGTATGTAACTCTGTAACATCCCTGATCATAAGTGATACAGCTGCCCATAAAGCCTTCACCGAGCGGCAGTGCTACCACATATGCAAAGGGTTTCCTATTTCCCCACAACCTCTCCAACACAATGGTGAATAAGCCGGTATGATATGGGAGAGTCTGTTAGGGGTGAGATACCACCGCAACTGTATCTTTCTACTCTGTTCCATATGATTAATACATCTTGTGCTTTTCAAAGACCACAGGCAGGCCGATTGCCAAGAAGATAGGGGGATAGTCTCGCCCAGTTCTAATTCCCATTTAGTCATAAATGGGAGCTTAGCCTCCCCAAATGTGGTGGATAGCGCAGCATACCAGGTGGAAACCATGGACCGAGTAGGAGAAGTAGTGTCCAGGATTTTGAATATTGGATCCGAAGTGGCCGAAGGAGGAGACCTGGGAGAGGCAGATAACAAGTGCCTTATCTGAAGATATTGGTAAAATAAATTATTTGGCAGTCCAAATTCCTTATGGATAGACTCAAAGTCTTTCAAATCTACTCCTCCATATAAGTGGCCCACTGTAGTAATGCCACACTCAATCCATTTAGATAGGAATAGTGATGGAATATGGTATTCGAGTGTCTCTAACGGTAAGGTCAGTGTATCTAGTTGTGAAAAGTGAGTAAGCCCCAATGCCCCCTCCCAACAAGTTAGTGATGCTTTCATGGTAAGCAGTTTTAACTCAGGGCGGCACTCTCCAAATTTAGCTGCTGCTAGGAGTGCTCTAAGAGAGCTTCTTCTAACTTGTTGCTCCTCAATCTGCAACCATCTATGCGTTGTGGCGGGGGACCACCACTCCATAGTTTGTTCCATAAGGTTGGCCCTGTAGTACTTCTGTAGGTCTGGGACTCCCAACCCACTGGCTTTGACAGGGAGGTATAGTGTACTTTTTGGCTATTCTGGGTCTTGAGCTATTCCAGATGAAATGGAGCATATCATCCTGCAGCTTATCAATTAAAGCTTTTGGAAGGTGGATAAGTAAACATCTGAAAACATATAGAATTTTTGGCAAAGCTAACATTTTTACTGCATTGATCCTTGTGATCCAGGACAACCACACCTGATTATATTTGCTATAGTCTTTCTGCAGCGACTCTCTAAGACTTAATAGGTTTGTGCTGGCTAGATCTTTTACAGACGGAGTCAGTTCAATACCCAAGTATGTTATAGATTTATCAGCGATGGTGTAGCGGAAACGGTCTTGTATCGCAGAGCAACCAGAGTCTGGCAGGTTTACAGCTAACACATTAGTTTTTGTGACGTTAAGTTTATAGTACGATACTTTTGAATATAAGTCTAAGATATCATTCACTTTTTCCAAGGACTTCAGAGGGTCTGTCAGGGTTAGAATAACATCGTCAGCGTACAGACCAATGGTATGTATTTGACTACCCACCTGAAGTCCTCTGATCTCCCTGCAAGACCTCACCGCCTCCGCCAAGGGTTCCATAACAAGGCCAAATATCAGTGGGGATAAGGGGCACCCCTGTCTAGTCCCATTCGTAATTGGGAAAGGCTTAGATAGGAACCCCGATGCCAAAACCCTGGCAGAGGGGCTTGAATATAAAGCCAACACAGCTGATACAATGGGGCCACCAAATCCAAATTTTTTCAGGACTTGGTCCAGGAACCCCCAGTGTACTCTGTCAAACGCTTTTTCTGCGTCCAGAGAGACAAAAACTGAAGGGCTCCTGGACCTTTCCGCAATTTGCAAGAGGTCATTCTCCTGGTGCCATCCCTGTATTGTCTACTCGGCAAGAAGCCCACCTGCTCTGTGGCAATGAGAGTCGGCAGGTAGATATTAATGCGGTTTGCCAGGATCTTAGCAAACAATTTCAGGTCCGAGTTCAATAAAGAAATAGGTCTGAAATTGGCTGGAATATTAGGGGCTTTCCCCGGTTTTGGAAGAGTGACCACAGTAGCTTCCAACATCTCAGGAGGGATGTAGCCAGATGACATAAAGGTGTTAAATAACGTTTCCATGTGAGGTAACAATGCCGGGTGGAGGGATTTATAATACTCAGCTGATAGGCCGTCCGGGCCTGGAGCCTTATTGGACGGGAGAGTTTTGATAAGTTTCCATATCTCAGCAGCAGACATGGGCTGGTTTAGGGTAGTGAGTGCATCGCTCATCAGAATCGGCAATCTCAAGGAGCCTAGGAAGGAGGACATAAGAGGGATAGTAGGCTGAGGTGTTTGCCCATCAGACTGTAAATTGTATAGTTTAGAATAGTAGTCAGCAAATAAATCCGCTATCTTTTGCGGATGAGTGGCAGTGTGATTGTCATGGGTCAGTTGTTCTATTCTAGCCTCTGCTCGCTTCTTGTTAAGCCGTTTAGCTAGAAGGGCCCCTGCCCTATCTCCCATATGATAGTAATTAGAGTTAAATTTCCTCACATGAAATTCATGTTTGTATAGGAGTAAGGCGCTCATGGTATTCCTACAATTTTTCAGTTCCTGAAGGGTTACTGAAGTTGGGGCATTCTTGTGTGACACCTCAGCCTTTTGGAGATTAGCAATGGCAGCTAGTACCTCGCTTTCACGTTTCCGTTTGAGCCTAGCCGCTGGTTGCAAAAAGATCCCTCTCATGTACGCCTTATGCGTGAGCCATAATGTGTTGTTAGAGACGTCCGGAGTATTGTTGAGATCAAAGAACTCCCTGAGTTTGCCAAGATACTCCTTTGTTCTATTCGGGCACTTAAGCAAATAAGGGTTTAGCCGCCATTGTGGCCAAGGGGGACTAGGAACATCATCTGTCATAGAAATAGAAACTGGGGCATGATCTGACCAGCTTGCAGAGCCTATTTCTGACTTCACTACTTTGTGAAGTAGGTTCTTAGTTATTAAAATATAATCAAGCGGGGCTTGGGATATATGGGACTGGGATATAAATGTAAAGTCCCGTTCAGTACCATGCTGATACCTCCAGATATCATGAAAGGGAGATTCATACAGTATTTATTGGATGTCCGGTCTATGCGTTTTAGTAGGCAAGCTGTAATCCAGATTACTATTAACAGGTATATTAAAATTCCCTCCTATGATCACCTTGCCTTTCGCCACTTTCTGCACTTTGTTGAGTAGTTTTCTACAGAAAGCCCTCTGTCCAGTGTTAGGGGCATAGGCTATGGCCAGCGTAAATGGCTTCCCATTGATCATACAGGTCAATATAACATACCTCCCGCCCTTATCTACAATACTATCAATTATGGAGAAAGCTACAGAAGACTTAACACAGATAAATACTCCCCCTTTCCGCTTTTTAAGTGCAGGAGAATGTATAATTGTTGGAAAACGTCTATGCAAACATCTGTGGATATCTGAAGCCAGAAGATGTGACTCTTGTATGAATGCAACATCACATCTAGCCTGCAGCAGATCTTGCCAAAGTTGTGTGTGACAAAATGGAGAATTAAGCCCTCTGACATTCAAAGAGTACACTTTTAAACCCATGGTGGCACATGACAACTAAGCTGTGGTAGCATACATAGCAAGTGGACGTTGAAATGAAGGGTCTTGCGATCAGCAAGTGCAGCATGAACATAGTTATGATTTCTCAGGAGGTCAGAAAACAGATGAAACCAACAAAACATATAAAAACAAAGAAACAGTAAACCATCCAGAAATTGTGAAACTGGCTAAACAAACATTAAAGCCAGTTAGGATGGAGGATCCCAAGGGGCAAAACGTGCAGAAACATGAGGTCCATGCTCCAGCACTATGCTCCAACAACTGCAACAAACCCCAGGAAGGGTCAGGACAGTACTCACAATCAGGCAGTGTCCCAGGAAGGAACAATTTTATCAGGACGAGACGTTAAGTCCCCCACGACTGCAGACTCTTTCGGAATGAGGCCCCATTCCACTAATTTCTTAGCCGCCATTTGAGGTGAGGCTAACACATGTAGTGCGCCATTGTAGGAGGCTAGGATTTTGACTGGGAAGCCTCAGCGATATTTTACTTGGTGATCTTTTACTTTTTACTTTCTTGGTGATATTTTACTTTACTTGGTGATCCCGTCGCCATAGCAAATTCCCGCCTTCTAGCCATGGTGGCAGCGGACAGATCCAGGTAGACTGAAATGTTCTCAAATATTTCAGCAGGCTTGGGATTCTGACGCAGAACTTTCAGGAAAGCTTCTTTTATGGTGTAAAAGTGAATCCTGGCAATAACATCGCGGGGCAGAGATGCATCCAGGCCTCTGGGTTTGGGTAGCCTATGTATGTGGTCAATAATCAGATCCCTATCCGAGGCCTCAGGGAGGGCCGCCTGTAGCAGATTCTTTAGCAGGGGTTCCAGCTCCCCAGTTTCCACCGACTCTGAGACGCCTCGCAACCTGATGTTGTTGCGCCTATGCCTGTCCTCCAAATCATGTAGTTTGGCAAATAATTTAGACACATCCTCTTCTAGGGCCTCGTGCGCATCTACGAGTGCGTTATGGGAAGAGGCATATTCGGCCGTCTTAGTTTCAAGGTGCGCTGTGCGGTCCCCGATACTCTGAATGTCCCTCCTCAGCTCTTTTAACATGCCCAAAAGATCCTCCTTCATAAAGGAACGTAGCGACTCTAAAAGCCCCCTCATACCTTCTTCCGTGAGGTGCGTGGTCTGGTGTGAAGTGATCACTGGGCTCACGATGCCATGCTGAGGAGGAGATGCTTGTGACGCAGCAGGCGATGAGGCGGGAGACCGCGCAGGAGATGAAGCGCTGCCTAGGCCCGAATCCGTGGTAACGGCTCTCCCGAAAAACTCGGTAAGCTTAGCTGGAGGTTGCCTCTTCTTTACCTTCCCCATGGTTAGTGGAGGATAGGAGAGTTGTTTGGAGGTAGTTTGAGTCACTGGAGTTGTCGCTGTGAGCCGTTTTGAGGAGCAACAGGAAGGAGCTGACGGATCAAGCGCCCGGCGCCATCAGCGTGCAGGCCACGCCCCCCATAGTTTTCTGTATTTTCATGACTATGAAAAGTGTAGATTCACACTGAAGGCATCAAAACTATGAATTAACACATGTGGAATTATATACTTAAAGGGGTATTCTCATCTCAGACAATGGGGGCATATCGCTAGGATATGCCACCATTGTCTTATAGGTGCGGGTCCCACCGCTGGGACCCGCACCTATATCCAGAACGGAGCGGGGAGCGCTGCGCCTGGAGGACCCCAGGTTTCCGGGGGTCCAGCCACCACCAGGCATAGCTCCCCGCACCGCTCATAGAAATGAATGGGGCCATGCATGCGTGGTGCGCTCCCATTCATTTCTATGGAGCCGACGGAAGTAGCCGAGCCAGCGCTCGGCTATTTTCGGCGGCCCCATAGAAATGAATGGAGGGCGGCTGCGCATGCGCAGTGCACCCTCATTCACTTCGGGGGCTCCGTTCTGGAAATAGGTGCGGGTCCCAGTGGGACCCGCACCTATAAGACAATGGGGGCATATCCTAGCGATATGCCCCCATTGTCTAAAATGAGAATAACCCTTTAACAAAAAAGTGTGAAACAACTGAAAATATGTCTTATATTCTAGGTTCTTCAAAGTAGCCACCTTTTGCTTTGATTACTGCTTTGCACACTCTTGGCATTCTCTTGATGAGCTTCAAGAGGTAGTCACCTGAAATGGTTTTCACTTCACAGGTGTGCCCTGTCAGTAGAGCTGGGCGATATGGCCAAAAAAAAAAATCTCGATTTTTTTAAAAAATTTTGGACGATTCACGATTTAAATCTCGATTTTCTTATGTTAGTAAAAATATAAAAAAATAAATAAAAAAAGCCTACTGTGGCCCCACCAGACCTCAGATCAGCCCACTGTGCCCTCATCAGACCTCAGATCAGCCCACTGTGCCCCCATCAGACCTCAGATCAGCCCACTGTGCCCCCATCAGACCTCAGATCAGTCCACTGTGCTTCCTTCAGACCTCAGATCAGCCCACTATGCCCCCATCAGACCTCAGATCAGCCCACTGTTCCCCCATCAGACCTCAGATCAGTCCACTGTGCCCCCATCAGACCTCAGATCAGCCCACTGTGCTTCCTTCAGACCTCAGATCAGCCCACTGTGCCCCCATCAGACCTCAGATCAGCCCACTGTGCCCCCATCAGACATCAGATCAGCCCACTGTGCCCCCATCAGACCTCAGATCAGCCCACTGTGCCCGCAGTGCGGCGCAGACCCAGAAAAGAAGAGGAGCGCCGGAGCGGAGCCGTGGCACAGGATGGGTGAGAGGTTTTTTTTATTTTATATGTCGGTCGCCATTTTTTAGGAAAATCGAATTCACGATTTTCCTAAAAAATGAAATCGTGAGGCTTGCAATGGGCGAATTAATCGAATTAATTCGATTAATCGCCCAGCCCTACCTGTCAGGTTTAATAAGTGTGATTTCTTGACTTATAAATGGGGTTGGGACCATGAGTTGTGTTGGGCAGAAGTCAGGTGGATACACAGCTGATAGTCCTACTGAATAGACTGTTAGAATTTGTATTATGGCAAGAAAAAAGCAGCTAAGTAAAGCAAAAACGAGTGGCCATCATTACTTTAAGAAATGAAGGTCAGTCAGTCCGAGAAATTGGGAAAACTTTGAAAGTGTCCCCAAGTGCAGTCGCAAAAACCATCAAGCGCTACAAAGAAACTGGCTCACATGAGGACCGCCCCAGGAAAGGAAGACAAAGAGTCACCGCTGTTGCGGAGGATAAGTTAATCCGAGTCACCAGCCTCAGAAATCGCAGGTTAACAGCAGCTCAGATTAGAGACCAGGTCAATGCCACACAGAGTTCTAGCAGCAGACAAATCTCTACAACAACTGTTAAGAGGAGACTGTGTGCAGCAGGCCTTCATGGTAAAATAGCTGCTAGGAAACCACTGCTAAGGACAGGCAACAAGCAGAAGAGACTTGTTTGGGCTAAAGAACACAAGGAATGGACATTAGACCAGTGGAAATCTGTGCTTTGGTCTGTCTGATGAGTCCAAATTTGAGATCTTTGGTTTCAACCACCGTGTCTTTGTACGACGCAGAAAAGGTGAACGGATGGACTCTACATGCCTGGTTCCCACCGTGAAGCATGGAGGAGGAGGTATGATGGTGTGTGGGTGCTTTGCTGGTGACACTGTTGGAGATTTATTCAAAATTGAAGGCATACTGAACCAGCATGGCTACCAGAGCATCTTGCAGTGGCATGCTATTCCATCTGGTTTGCGTTTAGTTGGACCATCATTTATTTATCAACAGGACAATGACCCCAAACACACCTCCAGGCTGTGTAAGGGCTATTTGACCAAGAAGGAGAGTGATGGGGTACTACGCCAGATGACCTGGCTTCCACAGTCACCAGACCTGAACCCAATTGAGATGATTTGGGGGTGAGCTGGACCGCAGAGTGAAGGCAAAAAGGCCAACAAGTGCTAAGCATCTCTGGGAACTCCTTCAAGACTGTTGGAATACCATTTTAGGTGACTACCTCTTGAAGCTCATGAAAAGAATGCCAAGAGTGTGCAAAGCAGTAATCAAAGCAAAAGGTGGCTACTTTGAAGAACCTAGAATATAAGACATATTTACAGTTGTTTCACACTTTTTTGTTAAGTATATAATTCCACATGTGTTAATTCATAGTTTTGATGCCTTCAGTGTGAATCTACAATTTTCATAGTCATGAAAATACAGAAAACTCTTTGAATGAGAAGGTGTGTCCAAACTTTTGGGCTGTACTGTATGTACACTGTGCTTTTTCCTTAGGTGCAGAAATTATGAATTTTGAAATCTGCAGCAGGTCAGTTATTGTGTTTTTCTTGTGTGTGCGTGGATTTCATCCTTCAATGGAATGGTGATATCTAAGAAAAATCAGCATTAAATCTGCACTGAAGCCTGTATATATTTTTTGCCCTATAAGACGCACTGGCCCATAAGACGCACCTAGGCTTTAGAGGAGGACAATAAGAAAAAATTATTTTTCATTAGACCTCAGGTCAGATCACCAATCAGACCTCCAATGTTAATCAGACCATAGCTGACAGCACCAATCAGACCCCCAATTTTAATAAGACCCCAATCAGACCTCAATGTAAAATAACCCCCAATCAGACCTCAGATAAGAGCCCAATGCCTCTCTTCAGCTCCCATGCCTCTCATCAGCCCCCATATCAGCCCTTATGCCTTTTATCAGCCACCATATCAGCAATTATACCTCTCATCAGTCCCATTATTAGACTTTATGCCTATCAGCCCCCATAATCAGCCCCCCCCCTTCCCTCAGCACTGGTGCACCTACCTTTTCTGCCGGCCAAGTCGAAAATTGAACCCCTACCCCCCCACGCCTAATTCTCACCCTAACCTTTTCCCTCCTAACATTACGTATATCACTACAGAACATACAGGGTAAGGCTACATTCACACGACCCTCATTCACTTAAACGAGCACTGCTTGCTGTCCACTTCTGTATGTCCATTCCTATTTTTGTCCGTTTTGCGGACAAGGATAGGCATTGTTACAGTGGATCTGCAAAAAAAAAAACGGATGCCATACGGAACATCATCCTTTTTTTGCGGATCCGCAATTTGCAGACTGCAAAACACAACATTCGTGTGAATGTAGCCTAATACAGCTCCCCATATCTCGTACATCCAGTGATGTCTCCTCATCTTCTCCTTTCAGACCAGACGCCATTTCTCATCTCTGCAGTTTGACAGAAAAAAATCTTTGTTTACTACTTTTCCATCATCCTCCCGTCTTCTGGACAAATCATCCTACCACCCCCAGTACTGTGCCAATAATGTGCCAGTAAGAAGTGCTTCCGCAACTGCGACTGCTGCGACCCGTATAGCTACGCCACTGCTCAGGGCAGCACTTGTATTCACTCCCTTTGCAGAGCAGGAGGGCGGTAGGGGCAGAGATTGTTATTATTGCATGTAAACAAAGGCCAGAAGAGAACCAGGGAAATGAGGAAATATAAATATTTATTTGCCTAAAACTTGCTTAACTTTTTTTTCCCCCATTATATATTCTTTATTAATTTTTTCACATCAATCAATAATACTCAATGTAAATATAAAAAAAAACGGCAGTGTTTACACCAAACAATATGGCACAAATTTTGGTTCTGCCTTTCTAATTTTGAACCCCCCCCCCTCCCCACTCTCTCTGGACAGTTCAGGGAAAAAAAAACCCTTATAACAATCATCTGCTTTGACCATTAGTAATCAATAATAATTTCCCGTTTTTATTTCCCTTCCCTCCTTTCAAACCAAAACCATTTTGTATTTAGAGACTATAAAATTCTCCCATGACTTCCATAACACTGTATTAGTGATGATCGAGCACCCAGATGCTCGGGTGCTCGGGCCGAGCACTAGGTGGTGCTCGAGTGCTCGGCTGAGCACCCGAGTATAATGGGAGTCTATGGAACGACCCGAGCACTAAACCAGGCACCCCCTGCTCTGAAGAGGGGAGGGTGTCTGGTTCATAAAGAAAGTTGAGAAAATGGTGGAAACACCACTAAAAGTGTTTGGGAACAGCATGGGGAGGATGTCTGGATGCATATTGGACACTGAAGTCGCTGCTGGGAACGAGAATTACGCCACTTTTACGGAATGACAATAAAAAACCCCAAAACCAAAGATAACATCGATTTTAGAGGAAATATTGTTAGGAAACATATATTTACTTGTACATAAAGCGCAAGTGCTGCCAAAAATTACACGGAACAGGCACTCCGATACAACGGGTATAAAGGAGGGCCTCATTCACATTGTGATACAATTGTTCTTGTCATGGGACTCCTACACTCATAAAGCCTATGCACAAAGTGACAGGGCTGCCAAAACTTACACGGAACAGGCACTCCGATACAACGGGTATAAAGGAGGGCCTCATTCACATTGTGGTACAATTGTTCTTGTCGTGGGACTCCTACACTCATAAAGCCTATGCACAAAATGACAGGGCTGCCAAAAATTACAAGGAACAGGCACTCCGATACAACGGGTATAAAGGAGGGCCTTATTCACATTGTGGTACAATTGTTCTCCAGAGCTCTATATGAAATGTAAGGGGAGCTCTGATTGTTTTTTATTGGCAACAAAGAAACTTCTACACCTAGACAGTTTTCATACATAAGTCCCTAGGTGTTTTTCATCAGAGGAAAAGCAAACTAAAACATAAAACATACAGAGAGAACATGCACTGGACAATTGATTTATGCACAGTTTATGGAAAGTTTAGATATACTAAGAAGTACTTGCCTTAAAGGGGTTTTCTCAGCACATCGATTCACTGGCTAACAGGCAGTTTACACTCACTTTGTCTCCTCAGGCTGTGGGGGGGTCTCCAGCAATTATTACCATATATTAACTTACTCTGACAGAGCAGGAGATTGTGATGTCTCATACAATTCCAGGTAAAGCTTCTCAGTCTTCACAACACTTGGACCTTTTGCTTACTGCAGGTAATCACTCAGAGCTCAGTCCTATCATTCTTCACTGCTGTCAGCCAATCAGATAACAGTCTTTCTGGTCTGTAGGTTACCATAGAAACCTGTGTGCAGTGAGAGACCTGCTGAACTGTCTATAGTTCATGACTAAAGTAAAATCTATTGACCACTGTATTTAAAAAAATGTCTTCTTTTAACTGTCCCTTTATGTTGAAGGCTAATCTTTGTAACTAGTAAGAAAACCTCTTTAATCCTGTTTTCTCCAGCAGATCTGAGATGAGTGCAGCCTTTCCTCTGATCTGTAGCGAAGGAGTTTCACTACTGAGCATCCACACAAAGGGCAGCACACAGTCAGCTCAACTAAAAGCCTAGGTCCTTAGTTCAGGAATAGAACAGACATTTATAGGACATTTCATCATTTTCTCAAATTGTTATGAAAATATATTAAGCACATACTGCATTGAAGCAAATGTACCAATTTATTATATATTTCTGGAGTCGGAGATGGTCCATTTTATACCGACTCCAACTCCACCAAAATGGACACTGACTCCGACTCCACAGCCCTGCTGGTACTGCACCATTTTAGTTGTCCTCTCCGCCACAGGAATGAGAGATGAGACATTCTCTTTGTAGCGGGGGTCGAGAAGGGTGAACAACCAGTAATCGGTGTTGGCTAAAATGCCTATAACGCGAGGGTCACGGGAGAGGCAGCCTAGCATGAAGTCAGCCATGTGTGCCAGAGTCCCAACAGACAAGGCTTCGCTCTCCTCACCAGGAGAATGACCCTCAATCTCCTCCTCCTCGGCCCATCCACGCCGAAGAGATGGTGCAAATCTGCTCTGGGTACTACCCTGTGTAGTGGTGGCAACCGTCTCCTGCTCCTCCTCGTCGCCCTCCTCCTCCAATTCGCGCACAGAAGACGAACTGAGGGTGGTCTGGCTATCGCCCTGTGTCGGTTCTTCCCCCATTTCCACCTCTTACACACACAAAGCATCCACCTTTATTGTGAGCAGTGAGCTTTTTAGTAGACACAGAAGTGGGATGGTTACGCTGATAATTGCATTATTGCCACTCACCATCTGTGTAGATTCATCAAAGTTGCGTAAAACCTCACAGAGGTCAGACATCAATGCCCACTTGTTGCTTCTGTAGAGCGGAAGCTGACTGGAAAGGCGCCAACCGTGTTGTAGCTGGTACTCCACTACTGCCCTCTGCTGCTCACAAAGCCTGCCCAACATGTGGAAGGTGGAGTTCCAGAGAGTGCTGAGGTCGCACAGCAGTCGGTGATCTGGCAAGCGAAGGCGCTGCTGCAGTGTTGCCAGGCCGGCTGAAGCTATAGGTGACTTCCTGAAATGGGCACACAGGCGACACACCTTCACCAGTAGCTAAGGCCAATGGGGGTAGGTTTTCAGAAACCGCTGCACCACTAAGTTGAAGACATGGGCCAGGCATGGTTTGTGTGGGAGGTTGCCAAGCTCCAAAGCTGACACCAAGTTGTGGCCATTATCAGACACAACCATGCCTGGCTATAGGTTGAGTGGGGAGAGCCACAGCTCAGCCTGGTCCCTTATCCCTTACGTTTGGCACCTAAGCAGATAAGCTTCAGCATGGCCTGTTGCCGCTTCCTGACTGCTGTGCTACACTGCTTCCAGCTACTCACTGAAGTCTGACTGGTGCTGCAAGATTCTAATTCTGCAGTGGAAGTGGAGGAGGAGGTGGAGGAGGAGGGGTTGTAGCCACTAGTGTAGGTGGTGGCGGAAATACGGATGGAACTAGGGCCCACAATCCTTGGCGTCGGTAGCACCTGTGCCATCCCATGGGACGACTCGCTCCCATCCTCCACAACGTTCACCCAGTGTGCCGTCAAGGAAATGTAGCGTCCCTGGCCACAAGCACTTGTCCATGTGTCAGTTGTTAAGTGGACCTTCCCCGTAACTGCGTTGGTCAGGGTTATGTTTCTGGACACATGCTGGTGTAAGGCGGGGACGGCACACCGGGAAAAATAGTGGCGGCTGGGGACTGCATATAGAGGGACAGCCGCCGCCATTAGGCTGTGAAAAGCCTCGGTTTCCACCAGCCTAAATGGCAACATTTCCAGGGTCAGCAATTTGGAAAGTTGTGCGTTTAGTGCTATGGCCTGTGGGTGGGTGGCAGGGTATTTGCACTTGTGTTCAAATGCCTGGGGTAAGGACATTTGAACGCTGCGCTGGGAGACTGTAGTGGACGTGCTCGCTGATGGTGTCTGCGAAGGTTCAGGTGTAGAGCAGGAGGCATCTGGGTCTGCATCTTGGGCAGCACGTAACAGGGGGGAAGAAGAGGCAGTGGTGTGACCTGCAGACACAGGTGGTGGACCCTGGCGTTTGGCCCACCTATTAGGGTGCTTTGCTTTCATGTGGCGGATCATGCTGGTGGTGGTCAGGTTGCTGGTGTTCATGCCCCTGCTCATCTTAGTATGGCACACATTACAAACGACAATTTTTTTATCATCAGCACTCTCCTCAAAACAGCGCCAGACTGCGGAACACCTTCCCCTTGGCAAGGGAGATTGCCGCAAGAGGGTGCTCCGAGGAACAGTTGCGGGCCTGGTTAGCGTGGCCTGCCTTCTCCCTTTTGCCACCCCATGGCCTCTTGCAGTGCTGCGGATCCCTCCCCCTCTGTACTGTTGTCCTCGCTCAGCTTGCCACCTTGCCAGGTTGGGTCAGCGATTTCATCGTCCACCACCTCCTCTTCCACTTCCTCACTCTGGTCCTCCTCCTGACATGGTGAACGAACAAGAACCTGACTTAACTGCGTCTCATCCTCATCATCAACCTCTTGAGACAATAATTGCCTTTGACTTATTGACAACTGTCTCATCCTCATCATCAACCTCTTGAGACGCTAATTGCCTTTGACTTATTGGCAACTGTGTCTCATCATCATCATCCACCTCGGGAGAAAATACTTGTCGTTCCCCACCGTCATCTTCTTTAGACTGTGGATGATCAAGAGTTTGAGAATCAGGGCACAATATCTCCTCATGTGCCACTTCAAGCGGGCTTGGTGACAGGCCCAAATCAAGGAACGATGAAAAAAGCTCCTTGGAATAACCGAAAGTGTCATCAGTTCTTTGCCCAGACTCTGCATGGTGGGAGGAAGGAGGATCAGGGTGAGGATGTAGTTGCCCAGACTCTTGGCTACTGAGACTGGACTTTGTGGAAGAGAGGGTGGTGCTTAACCAACTGGAAGCACTATCACCTGCAATCCAACCGACTACCTGCTCGCACTGGTGTGGCTGCAAGAGTTGTGTCTTGCTCCGCCCTGCAAACGGGGACAAGAAGCTAGAAGTTTTGAATGACTTTGTTTCTTGTGCTCTGCCAGCAGGCACAGTATCACCGCGCCCAGAGCCATGGCCTCTGCCTGCACCATCAGCAGCACGCCCACTTTCCCGTCCCTTACTGCTCGCCTTGCGCATATTTAATAATATTTAATCGTATATGTGCAGCTTTGTCACAATTACAGTAGTGCAGATTTTTATTAAGTGTCTGATCAGAAAAATTTCACAGAATGTCAAATGTGTAGAATGCGCTAAACAGTAGACACAGCGCAGGTACTGTCACCTTGATTAACGGATGAACAATAGGACAACGGATGTCAGCTATATATTATACAGTAACGGTGGATTTCACAAACCGTGCTGGGAATTACGGCTTGATTAACGGATGAACAATAGGACAACGGATGTCAGCTATATATTATACAGTAACGGTGGATTTCACAAACCGTGCTGGGAATTACGGCTTAATTAACGGATGAACAATAGCACAACGGATGTCAGCTATATATTATACAGTAACGGTGGATTTCACAACCGTGCTGGGAATTACGGTTTGATTAACGGATGAACAATAGGACAACGGATGTCAGCTATATATTATACAGTAACAGTGGATTTCACAAACCGTGCTGGGAATTACGGCTTGATTAACGGATGAACAATAGGACAACGGATGTCAGCTATATATTATACAGTAACGGTGGATTTCACAAACCGTGCTGGGAATTGCGGCTTAATTAACGGATGAACAATAGCACAAAGGATGTCAGCTATATATTATACAGTAATGGTGGATTTCACAACCGTGCTGGGAATTACGGTTTGATTAACGGATGAACAATAGCACAACGGATGTCAGCTATATATTATACAGTAACAGTGGATTTCACAAACCGTGCTGGGAATTACGGCTTGATTATCGGATGAACAATAGGACAACGGATGTCAGCTATATATTATACAGTAACAGTGGATTTCACAAACCGTGCTGGGAATTACGGCTTGATTATCGGATGAACAATAGGACAACGGATGTCAGCTATATATTATACAGTAACGGTGGATTTCACAAACTGTGCTGGGAATTATGGCTTGATTAACGGATGAACAATAGGTCAACGGATGTCAGCTATATATTATACAGTAACAGTGGATTTCACAAACCGTGCTAGGAATTATGGCTTGATTAACGGATGAACAATAGGACAACGGATGCCAGCAATATAGGGTACTGGAACACAAAGCTGCGCAGGTGGTGTGAGGTTAAGCCACCTGCGCAAATTTTTTTGCACACACAAGAAAATAAAAAAATGTGGCCAGAACAGTAGCCCTTAAAAGGGCTTTTGGGTCTTTTCTGCAGCAATAACTATCCCTGCCTAGCCAATTCTGTCCCTACAGAAGTCACCAACGCTAATTTTTTTGTGGCAATAAACAAAATAATAAACTGTGGCCAGTATCAGAGTAGCCCTTAAAAGGGCTTTTGGGTCTTTTACAAAGAAGTACTATCCCTGCCTAGCGATCTTCTCTCCCTACACTATCTGTCCCTGCTTGCAGCAGCTCTCCCTGTCTAACATTGGCCGGGTCACATGTCACCAGGTGCTATATACCACCTGATGACGCGTTCCTGGCCAGCTAATCAGTGTAATGCCAGTAGCTAACATGGCTACTGGCATTACACTGAATGCCATACCTCCCCGCACGCTAATTGGCCAATTAGCGTGCGGGGAGGGGACTCAAGCATGTCGCATGAGTACACGCGGTGTTCGGCCGAACAGCGAGCGTACCCGAGCGTCGGCATGCTCAGCCAAACAGCGAGTTTGGCCGAGCATGCTCGCTCAACACTACACCTTATGTTTCTGAATTTTATTTTGTCTATTAAACCACCACTTCTCCATAGATCTATTCATATTTATAGCAGATATCTATTCCTGAATTGTTGGAATCTCAGGACGCATCCATTTTCTTGCTATCAGTAAACGGGCATTGTAAAAACATTTATATATCATTTGCGCTTTTACCCCATCCATCTCTTGTGGTATATCTCCCAGTATACATAACATAATAGATTTTTCTAGATTACATTGATATACATCCCCTATAATCTTAATTAAATTATCCCAGAATGATGAGATCTTTGAACAACTCCACCACATATGGTTAATACCTGCCTCTAAGATTCCACATCTGGAACATACTATAGGCATATTAGTATTCAATTTATGCAGCCATCTAGGTGTAATATATAATCAATGAAGCACCATAAATTGAGTTACTCTACATGATGGATTCCGTGTAAATCTAGAATTACTGCAAAGTCTATACCACTGTTCAATAGCCAACGGACCCACATCCTTTTCCCATTTAACCTTACTATTATGTGCTAAACCTTCATACATTAGTTCATTTAATCTAGTGTATAATAGTGATATTAATTTATGCTTGCCTCTCCACCCAAGAATAAAGTTTATTATTTTGTGATTTTTAACTGTCAAATATATCTTATTTTGAATATCCTTAATTAGTGCCTGTAACTGTGAATATCTAAATACCTCCCCTGTTTTATTACTAGTTTGACCAAGTAACATTTCCTTTGATTTTAAATTACCATCTTGAAAAAAAAAATATACCACATCCCTTTTCTAATCAAATATTTGGCAATATCTACATCTATTTTATGTCCCAGATTACCATTAAACCATAGTGGGGTGACACACAATGAGCCCTCAACTCCCAAGATCCTCTTAAATTTTTTCCATGCCATAAATACCATTCTCACAATAGGTATAGACCCCATCCAATTCCTGTCCATCTGAGATGACTCTAACAATGCATATATATTTGGCATATGCCCCTCACTCTTTTCCACCAGAAAGCTCAGAAAATCAAACTGTTCAGATTTCATTAAGCGTGCAACTATAGATGCCAGAAAATATATCTTAACATTAGGAACCTCCAACCCTCCTCTATCATATGGGAGAGTCAAATAAGATAATTTCCTTGTAACTCCAGCCCATATTAACTCGTTAAACATATTTTCTATAGCTTTAAAGGGAACCTGTCGGCTCTGAAACACCCTCCAAACTACAGTAAGTGGTGTATAGTGTAAGTGACATTGAGTCTGGTTATGTAATTTTTATCTTCATACTCACTTCCATTCTGACGCTGTGCTCCCACAAACCTGCAGTAAAATGCACTCAGTGGACTCCAGACTCACTCACATAATGGAGAGGACTCAAAGAAGAGTCCTCTCAATGCATTTTACTGCCGGTTTGTGGGAGCATAGAGTCAGAATGGAAGTGAGTATAAAGATAAAACTTACATATTCGGATTCAGCATCACTTACACTATACACTGCTTACTCTAGTTCAGGGGGTGTTTCGGAGATGACAGGTTCCCTTTAAATACCACATTTTCCAAGTACACAGGAGAATTAGAGATAATATACATTAATTGTGGCAAGATTACCATCTTTATCAAGCCTATCTTGTCCACTTTATTTAGCTATAATTTATTCCAAATACTGTACCAACCCTTAGTCCTAATCCTTCTTATTAATGGGTATAAGTTAAGATCAACAAATCTTCTATGATCCGAAGAGACAACTATCCAAAATACTTAAAACTCGCCTGAGGGTCTAATACTTGCAATTATGAACTAGCTATCTCCACACTCGAATCCAATGGTAACAATATAGATTTATTCCAATTAACTCTTATACCAGAAAGATTCCCATATTCCTCAATAACCAACATCACATATTCTATAACCTTACTAGTTTTCCTTAGGAAGAGCAGAACATCATCTGCGTACAAAAAGATTTTGTCCTCTCTCCCCCTTACTCCAAAACCCCCACAGATGAATCTCCACGAATCCTAATTGCTAATGGTTCAATGACCAAAGCAAAGAGCAAGGGGGAGAGAGGACATCCCTGTCTCACTACTCTTTCTATATTGAAATAAGAAGATACTAACCTGTTTACCATCACCTTCGCTCTGGGATGTCTATACAGAATCCTAACTCAGCCAACAAACCTTGGTCCAAAACCAAATCTATCCAGTACTGCCCAGAGGAACCCCCACTCCACACTGTCAAATGCCTTAGCGGCATCTAATGACAGTATGGGGCGTTGGCACCCCCGATCCCCAGGATATTTGCAAAAACCCTCTGAATATTTTTCACTGAGGACCTGTGTGTGGCATAAAGCCCCACTGGTCCTCGTGAATTAAGGTAAAGATTAAACCACTGAGTCTTTTTGCTAGGATCTTAGCCAGAATCTTTACATTGTTATTTATCAACGAAATGGGTCGATAAGATCCTGGATCCTCTCTATCTTTCCCCTCCTTATGTATCAAAACTATTGTTGCCTCCTCCATAGATATAGGCAGTCTACCATGCATTTGCACATACTCATATATTCCTAGCAATCTCTTTGCCCATTCTTTGCCCAAACTTGTTTAACTTAGTTATATATTGCTGCCCATCAGATTTACAGTACTATATAATTTTTTTTCATAACTTGGACAACCACTTTAAGTCTCTCATCAACCCCATTATCAGCTCTTATGTCTCTCATCACCCTCATTGCCTCAGATCAGCCCCCAGCTTCATACCAGATAAAATAAATAAACCACTTAGCTCTCCTGCTTACGGACACCACCGTTCCTCACCACCCACCCTATGTCTTCATCCTGCCTCTGGCTTTGCTGTGCGGTCACAGAGCACCCTCACGAGGTGCGCAGCCACTGCACACCCAACTGCAGAGGACCAGGAAGCGGTGAGTACACAGCCTTCACTGCTTCCTGGTCCTCCGGTACTAATGAGAGCTTCCACAGTGGAAGCGCTCGTTAGTATTCACCCCATAAGAAGCAGGGACTTTCCCCCCCACTTTTGGGAGTAAAAAAAGTGTCTTATGGGGCAAAAAATACAGTAAACTGCACCAAAAAAGTGATAAAATGTGCAGATTTATGTGCTTTTTAGTGCAGATTTCTTGGAGAGTTTCTTCTAAACATCTAGGATGTCTCTCTGACTTATCAAAGTTTTTTTTTAAAGGGTTTCTGTCATCAGAATTAACCCCTTTACACTGGCTGACATAAGCAATGTACTAATGTCAACAGAATGTAACTCTGGTATTGTAAGCATTATTCATGCCCCCATTCCTGCAGAATTCTTACTTTTGTTATATTCAAATCTCGCGCATGCGCCATGCGGTTTACCCAGCACACAGGGCCAGCAGCAGGAGATGAACGCTGGCCTGGCCCTGTCAATCAAGGATGGCGGGGTGTGGAATGAGGTAGAAGAACGGAGCCTCTAGGAGCAGGAGCAACGCTCCTCCCTGCTCCTAGAGGCTAATTTGCATATAACAAAAGTAAGAATTCTGCAGGAACAGGGCATGAATAAAGCTAACAATACCAGAGTTAGATTCTGTTGACATTAGTACATTGCTAATGACAGCTGATATTGATGAGATAGGTCATCCATAGAGATGAGCGAGCATGCTTGGCCGAGCATGCTTGAGTGCCATCTTTGCGTACGCATTTTAAAATTCATACGCTATTCATACGCATATATTAATCTATACGCAAATGCGTACGAATAGCGTACAAATTGAATTTGTACGCTATTCGTACGCATTTGCGTATAGATTAAAATATGCGTATGAATAGCGTACGAATTTTAAAATGCATGCGCAAATACGCAAAAATGGCACTCGAGCATGCTCGCTCATCTCTAGTCATCCATAGTAAAAGCCCGTTGAACCCCTTTAATACATTTACAATATTGATCCAGAAAGTGTTTGGTTACTATCTGCATAATAGAGCCCAACTTGTATATTATTTAATTATTTGATGCAATTTGGATTTTAGAAATATCAAAGTGTATAGATATGCAGGAAAAATTGATCTTTTACACAATGAACCATAAGTGTCTGTCTTTGGCCATCCAAAAAGTTGGAAGTAGTGTTGAGCGAACTTGTGTTTTCAAGTTCGGCGTACAAGGTTTGGGTTATCTAAGAAGTTATGGTCCGTGGTAGCGGAATCCATAACGGAATTCTTAGATAACCTGAACCTTGTACGCTGAACTTGAAAACACAAGTTCGTTCAACACTAGTTGGGAGGTATGCATAAAATGGTTTTCCTTTTTTTCTTTTTTTAGACGCACTGGAGAAATAAAAATTATCCAAAAAAGAGCAATTCTTCAATGTCCAAAAATCTAACTTTAGTTATGTGATCTAGGCAGAACGGTAACTGTTTCTTGCAGGTTTAACTCACACATGCAGTTCTTTTAGCCTAAGCGAGAACCAGAAACTGCATCAAAAACTGCTTGTGTAATTCCAGCCTCATGTGCCCGGATGTTATCATTGCCCAGAAACCACTGTTCTTTTCATAAAGTTGGTTCAAAACGTGCTTCTACGTGGCCCTGGCAAATCCTCTTGTCATCTCCTGACCTCACGGTTTCGGTCGGACCTAGTGGGAAACAACACAAACTTTGATCTTCGACAAAATGGCTGCCACATTATCGTATGGGGTTGGTACAGAAGACAAGCGCTGGAGAATGTTTCGATAACACTGCGGCCTCTAGTGATGGGCGCGGCGGATTCATGTGGTGACGTTGGCCTCGGTATCATAGGCGCCGGCGCGGTAGAGGCAGAAAATGTGCAGGTGGTGAGGGTACCAAAGCAGGAGAGAGGCGCCCGTCATGGCCAGGCACCGCAATGTGCGCGGATACAACTATGATGACGGTGAGAGACTGAGCCAGTGGCCCTTAAGTGGGAGGAGCCTAAGGCAATAATGATAAGATCTCGGTGTCCGTTTGTGCAGAGGCCCTCCTGTCCATATGCTCCTGGGTGTAAAGGCTGGACACAGCTGTGTACCCGTACTGGTGGCTGCCAGGGCTTCTCCCTGTTCTATACACGTACGTGTTGGGCGCCCTCGTTTATTCACAAGGTGTATCAGTCATTATGTTGTAGTCACGCAATTGTTAGTTGTTATCGGCCCAGAGGCTGACTGTAGTGCACAATGTGATTGACAGGCTGCAACTCGGGCATGCCCAGAACCAGCATCTAGTCTTCTGGTAGTAGTAATCCCCTACATAAGCCATTGTACCACATACATTTCAGTGGGGGAAGGTTTTATTAAAATAGTGTTCATAATTAGTTTTTTTCATAATTAAGTATGAAGCAGCACTCCTTTCTCCAATTTAGGATAATTAAAGGGACTTTCCGAGAGTTCAGTATTGATGGCCTATCCTCAGGATATGTCATCAATGTCAGATTGGTGGCGTTCTAACTTATCAGCTGTGTGAAGAGGTTGTGGCCCTGTTTTCCTAGGCCAATGAAGTCACTTCAAGTGAATGGGCCTGAGTTGTAATACCAAGTACAGCCACTATAGAACGTGTGGTGCGGTGCTTGGTATAGGGTGAGGAGTCGTGGCTGATCTGCAGGGGGGCTGGCAGTCGGACCACCACAGATGAGAGATGACCTATGGTAAAGATAGGCTGTTAATATTGAACTCGTGGAAAATCCTCCTTAACGGGGTTTTCCAGGATTTTGATGGCAGAGCGTAAGGTTGTCACGATACCAAAATTTTGATTTGGTTTCGATACCATAAAAAAGTATTGCAATACTCGATACCACGTGAAAAAATAAAAACACCTAAAAAAGCTGCGTGCATTCTGCATTTTATAAAACGTCCAGCCCGTAATAGAACAGTCCTATCCATTTTTGGGAGGGGACAGGGTGACAAGAAAATGGCAAATCATGCGGTTTTTATTTATTTATTCTGTTACGGCGTTCGCCGCATAGGAGATATTTTTTAATGTTTTAATACTTTGGACTCTTCGGACGTGGCGATACCTAATATGTTTATTTATTGTTTATATATTTTATATGTAAAATTGGGAAGGGGGAATTTAAACTTAATATTTTGGTGGTTGTTTTTTTTAACATTTTTTTTTTTTTTACTTTCCTATTAGTCCCCTTAGGGGATAGAACCCTTGTCCTATGCACCCTAATAGAGATCTATTAGGGTGAATAGGACTTACACTCTACCCTGGGTTTTGTGCACACAGCAGCAGGGAGCTTACCATGGTAGCCAGGGCTTCAGTAGCATCCTGGTTGCCATGGTAACCGATTGGAGCCCCGCGATTACACTGCTGGGGCTCCGATCGGAATCTACCACTGCACCACCAATGAAGGGGGGGGTGAGAGGGGACCCTGTGGCCACTGCCACCAATGATTTAATACTGGGATGTTGGGGGGGGAGGGGGAGGGCGCACTGCGCCACCAATGAACATTACTATCATTTAATACAAGTACAGGAGTGGGTGCTGGTGGCAGAATCACATAGCCGGCACCTGAGGGGTTAACTGTGGTGTATCGCAGCTCCCTGTCATACAGGTCGGGTGCCGGCTATGTGATTCTACGGCACCCGCTCCTGCACTTATATTGAATGATAGTAATGTTCATTGGTGGCGCAGCGGCCAAAGCCCCTCCCCTTCTCCGCCCCCCTCCTCTCATTGGTGGCAGCAGCAGCAGCAGCAGCAGCAAGGGGGGGGGGCTTTCTTCTCCCCTGTGCTGCTGAGGGAACATGGAGCACGCTGAGAGCAGCGCGCACCATGTTCTCTGATACTAGTATCGGTAACAGGCAAATCCTGGTATCGTATCGATACCAGGACAAAAGTATTGACTGGGTATCGAGAATTCGATACCAGGTACAACAACCCTAGGCAGAGGTAATGTGATTGGTTCCTGTTGGCAATGCACCTTTTTTCTGAAAAGAAGCCACAATTTTCAAGTGTAAAGTAGTCTCTGTGTAGCAAAGGACATATATGACCCATAAAAACTGACCCAAATATTACTGTGCCCGGCTTACGGCCCAAACCTAATGGAGCCTTTTCACAAATCCCTGGTGATACGATAGTTTGGTGTCTTAGCGCTGCCTGTGCAGAGCTACACAAGGTTAGTACCTGACATAGGTCACCCCCACTTTCTGCGTAGAAGTAAATATGTCAGTCCCCGCCCCTCCCCCACCACCACCTTTCTGAGAGTCACAGAAAAATGGATTGAAAAACATCTTCCTATATGAATGTATGGAGATTGCTGGCTGCCGGTCGCACTGTAGACTCTAGAAGGTTGTGTTTACAGATGACTGTATTGATTCTAAAACTAGGAAATTCAACCCAAAATTTTCAAAACGTTCTGATTTACTGTACGGCGGCCTCAGGAAGCGCACGGCGTCATAGCAACCAATGACGCCGTGTGCTCCCGTCCTCTGGGGCAGCCCAGGCCGGGCTTTCATGGCCCGTATTGGGCCGTGAAATACGGTCGTCTGCATGGGGCCTTAGGCTGCATTTTTGCTGGATCCGGCAAGGTTCAGAAAAAAAGCTTCCATCATGATAATACAACCGTCTGCATCTGTTATGAATGGATCCGGTTGTATTCTTTCTAAAATAGCCAAGACGGATCTGTCTGTAAAACCCTTGTAAGGCAGTTGGGGACATTTTCTTTTGTGTCAGAGAAAACGGATCTGTCCCCATTGACTTAGATTGCGAGTCATGACGGATCTGTCTTGCTCCGCATCCCAGGACGCAATCAGAAACGCTGCTTGCAGCACTTTATGCATCATGGGAACACAATGAAACGGAATTGAATGCATTCTGGTGCACTCTGTTCCCTTTAGTTCAGTTTTGTCCACTTTGACAATGAATGGGGACAAAACGGAAGCTTTTTCCCCCGTTATTGAGATCCTATGACAGATGTCAATAGCAGAAAGGGAAAGCACAGGTGTGAGTCTAGTCAGTTCATCAGACACCTTATAGGCCGCGCTGATACCATTCTCTGGACCACCGCAGGAGCCCGGAACTGACTGAACCTGGGCTCCTGCTGTAACTGTTGGCATCTCTCTAGATGTCACGGTCAATAGCAGCCACAACATCTAGGCTATGATCGAAATGCCTGTACTTGTCTGCAATTGCGGACAAGATTAGGACACGCTCTATCTCTTTTGCTTTTTTCGGGGCTGCGGAATGGAAGTACGGATGCAGACATCGCACAGACATCGTCCTCATCTTTTGCGACAATACTGCATTTCTATACAAGGTATACCGATGCTATATGAAAGCATCCCCTAGTGAGAGAGAAAAAATAAAGGGGTTTTCTCTCTTCAGTAAATGGCATTTATCTTGTAGAGAAAGTTACTACAAAACACTAATGTATTGTGATTGTTCATATTGCTTCCTTTACTGGTTGGATTCATTTTTATATCACATTATCTACTACTCTTACATGGTAGCGACAGGGGATGAGCTTGGGAAATGTTTTTTTTACAGTACAAATGAATCTATAAAGTTATTACGTGGCTCACAATGAGTTCTGTCTCTCAAAAAGCAGCAAGACGAGCTGTTATTATGCGAAAGTCGTAAAAAACTCATTTGGTATCCGTTTAATCGTACTGACCCATAGAATAACAGTAATATGCTAGTTATGGCGCACGGTGACTGTTGTAAATTTCAAGTGCCAAAAGCAATGGTGGAACTGCTTTTTGCCATAAACTAAAAAAAGGCAATAAAAGTTAAAGGGGTATGCCGGTTGGTACAAGTTATCCCCTCTGGATAGGGGATAACTTTAAGATCTGTCTGTGTCCTATTGCTGTTACCCCCACCAATCATGTGAACGGGGCCCCATACCTTCTGCAGGCCCCCTACTGCTCCCCTAAAATGACAGGAGTGGCCGGTCGCATACTCTCACGGCTGCTCCATTCGTTTGTATGCGAGTTCCGGAGATAGCCGAGCGCTGTACTTGGTTATCTATGAAACGCCCATAGAAATGGAGAGACCAGCTGGGGGGCTGCAGGGGGTACAGGGAACCCGTTCTTGTGATCAGGGGTTGACCCTGCGGTAGGGGATAACTTGTACCAACCGGAATACCCCTTTAATAAGCCATAAGTACCCTAAAATGGTGTCACTAAAAAAATGCAACCCCAATTCTAAGAAAGTTGGGCCGTTGTGTAAAATGTAAATCTAACCAGAATGCAATGATTTACAAATCTCATAGACCATGTTTTATTCACAATAACATATCACACACCATTTCCTGAAAAAATTAACTCATTTAGAACTTGATGGCAGCAACACATCTCAAAAAAGTGTGGGCAGGGCCATGTCTACCATTGTATGGCATCTCCTGGGAAATGAGGAGACCAATTACTGGAGTTTTCCAAGAAGATTGTTGTCCCATTCTTGATGTAGGCTTCTAGCTACTCAACAGTCCTGGGTGGGTCTGCTTTGCCAGATTTTTAGTTTTATGATTTTTTTTTTTATTGGTGAAAGGTCTGGACTGCCAGTTAAGTCCCGGCCTCTTCTTCTGTGAAGTCATGCTCGTGTGATGATGCAGTATGTGCTTAAGCATTGTCTTGATGAAATATGCAAGGCCTTCCCTGAAAGAGACGTCTGGATGGGAGGACATGTTGCTGGCCTGGGTTTTCTCCCTGCTGATCTTGTGCTGTTTGGATCCTGTACAGATATACCTAAGACATATTTATGCTTGGCAGGAGCTTAGCTCATAGATTTGGGGGTGGTAGGGTCATTTATGATCCAGAAATCTGCCGATATTAGGTGAATTTCTGGCGCAGATTGCGGTGCCACGGTTGCACAAAGGTATGTTTAGCCTGCTGGTCCCACGTTCTGATCACCATTGCTGGTAGCTAGATTAGTGGGAACTACCTGACAGACTCCCATTAATGAGAGGACCGCTGCACACGGAGGTGAAAAATAACACATTTTAATCTGCTCTCCATGTATATTCCACAGTGCAGACATCATGGCCTCCTAACATCATGATGACATATTACATGGGCATATAACCAGGTAGTCAATATCTGGCCACAGGGGTATCGTCTGTTGCTGTGCCTATGCAATGTCACCAGTCATTTTCTGTCATGATCACATTTCCATGTGTGACCCATTATTGCATTGCCAAGCTACTCCTTAGCAGCATGAGAATGACCCTGTAGGTTCAGGTTCGTATGTCCGGTTATTGTGTACCTCGCATGCACTTTCTACTGGACTTGGCCTGATTTATTTTCCCTTTTTTTACAGATTTCTGTGATGATGACATGTATGGACAGTCAGTAGAGGATGACTACTGTATCTCACCAGCAACAGGTATGCATCAAGTTCTAGGTTATGGCGTGTGACTTTGGCCATGCTCACATCACGTTTTTTTTTTGTCCCACACTTAACATATATATTAGGGGAAAAAAGGGATGCAAAAGCGTAGTATACTGCACTTTTCCATCCTGGAGACTTCAGCAAAGAAAAGGTTAAATGGATACTTTTATTTTTACAATAGAACCGTATAGCGATGTATGGTATACGTCATGTGTACACGCTAAACGTGGGACAATGTGAACACAGCCTTCATTGGTAAGCCAAATTCAACTCAAAGTAGGACTCTGTAATGAAACCACATCCCATAATGACAATTGGATGATGTAGCCATCATTATGGAATGATGGTGGTGGTAGTGAGTGCATCTGATCACTTGCTGACCTGCATAAACTTTGCACTCTCAGACTGGGTGTTATTATTGCTGCAGTTAAAGGCACATTAATCTGCGCTGATGGAGCAGACAATTATCAGGAAGGGAACATTCCTTCCCAATAATTGCCTGCTCATCAATGGAGGAAAGAGCTGCTATTGCCATCAGTAGCTTTATTCACATCTACTGCACACCCAGCTTGACATACCAGCAATGCTAGGAATAGCCAACCCAGCCAATCAGTGACTGAGGTGGGTCACTTTTTTTGTGATTGGCTGAGAGAGCCCTTCTTATTTCTATTCTGTAGAGCCAAAGCTCGCAGAGTAGCGGGGAACACAGCAGCGTCATAACGCTAACGGTGGTCATCATTGAGTAAACCTTCTTTGTTATTACCTGCTCTGCCCCCTCTCACTTCCTTTTAAATTATTCCTTTAAACTGGTTGGCCTAGTAAAAGAACTTATCCCTATCCACAGGACAGGGGATAACTGATTGGTGGGGGTCCGATGATTAGTTATCCCCTGTCCTGTGTTAACCCAGTTTAAATGGAGCAGTATCGGTGGCTAGGATTGATGTAGGTCCCACCTTTGGATCCCACTCCTATCTCCAGAACGAGCCCTCCAAAGTGAAAGAGATCTCACCACGCATGTGCGCGGGCTATCCATTCACTTCTATAAGAGTTCAGAAAATAGCTGAGGAAGTGCGCTAGGCTATTTTTGATGACTGGAGAGTGCACAGCGCATGCACGACCACCTCTCCGTTCACCGTTGCTAGAAGTAGCCGAGCTGGCGCTCAGCTATTTTATGAACACTCGCAATGGTGAATGAAGGGTGACTGCACTTGCACAGTGCGCTCTCCTTCACGTTGGGGGGCTTGTCTTGGAGATAGGTGTGGGACCCGCACCTATGTGGCATTTCCTAGTGATATGCCACCAATGTCGAAGATGAGACGACCTCTTTTATAGGACATTGCCTTTAAAACCTTTTTGATAGTGAAGTCCATTTTGCACAAAAATGAACACCTTGGCTTACTTTTTCACTAACGAATCTAAAATCGGAAAAAGTAAAAAAAAAATGATTGTGAAGGTGGACAGAGCCTTTATATAGCATCTATACTTATTGAAGGAGGCTTAAAAGTGGCATGAAAATTGGGAGGTGCATATCGAGTCGGAGCCCAACAGATTTGCCGTAATTTAGTCTACGCCAGCTCATAGCGCTCTCATAGTCTCTGTCTCCCATGATTTGTCTTTTAGCCAAGAAGTTTGATCAACTTATGAGTGGGAATGTATTCTTAAAGGGGTATTCTAGCCAATAACCTTTATCACTTATACAGCTGATTAGTGATAAGTTTAAAGGGGTTCTCCAAGTTAAATTTATTGATGACCTGTCCTCTTCACTGTTTACATGTTGGCTGTAACATGGGTAGCGGTGAGTAGGTGTAATTACACCTCACTGCCCCATTCATTTCAATGGGAAGAATCCTTCCCATACAAGTCTATGGAAGCGATTCTTCCCATTGAAATGAATGGGGCAGTGAGGTGTAATTACACCTACTCACCGCTACCCATGTTACAGCCAACATGTAAACAGTGAAGAGGAGGCAGCGCTGGTACCGCGCACACCTCCTCTTCAAACAGCTGATCGGCGGGGGTGCCGGGTGTCGGACCCCTACCGATCTGATATTGATGACCTGAGGATAGGTCATCAATATATAACTCGGAAAACCCCTTTAAGATCAATGGGGTATGATTGCCGGGACCCCCGCTATTTGCTTTTCATATACAAATCTGCCAATACCTTTGCTGTTCCTGGTTGATCGCCATTTTTACATATCAGTAGGTTGACTGTTTTAAAGTGTCCCCTTGTAGTTACAGTTTAAAGACGAACTCCCGCAAAAATAAAAAATTATTCCATGTCCTGCTAGAAATATACATAATGTAATCTGTAGTGAATGTCATTTTCTTACCAGTGTCTGAATTTTTGACTTATATCATCCCGAAGTTTCTTATCTGTGTCATGTGACCAGCAATTAGACCCACCAACTCACACATAGACTTATGTGTGGACAGGAAGTCTAATTCTCTATGTATTCCTATGAGACTGAAAGTGAGGCTCCCATAGGAATGAATAGAGCAGTTACTGGCTTTCTGTCTTGGGTCAGTTGGAGGTCAGGGAGTTGGTCACATGACCCAGCTACAATAAGAAGAGAAGTTATTACGCACAATTACATTCTCTGATAAGAAGATGACATTCACTACAGATTATATCATGCACCTTTCTAACAGGTCAGAGAATAAACATTTTTGCGGGAGTTCTTCTTTAATTCCTTGGTGTTGGTGGTGGAGTGGTGGCTGGAGTTGGCCGGATCTACATTCAATGCCTGGTGAGCACAATCAGTTTATGAAGGGTGGTCAGTGCCCTATATACATTAGATTATTGAGCTTCTGCCATGTTCTGATGACATTGCCACTTTGAACACTTCTACTGTTTAGGTAATAGAAATGAGAACGAGATGCACAAGTTACATGTCTAATGTGTTTTAGTCTTTTCTATGTTATATGTAGGTGTTGGGCTGAAGGTCTAATACTGAGCCAAGTTAATACTGATGTGGATGAGATGACTGTTTTAGTTTACTTTTCCAGGACGTCCCCCATGACAGCACATGGAGGATGTCAATCCCTTATCTCTGTAGGGACAGGAAGTGAGACAAGTTTAAAAGGCCCCCCCCTTCCCTCCTCACACCAGTGTCTTCCTGTCCCTACAGGGATAGGGAGTGAGCTCCCATCAGGGAAGAAGATACAGGAAGAGATTTTCAGGAGAGGGCCAGGAGCTGGTCGGGGGATGTCCGGTCTCCCCTCTCAGCTCCAGGAACCAAAAGCCCTGCTAGCTCCCCCTCCGGGGGTTCTCTAGCTGCCCACAAGCCTACCTGAAATCCGGGGTAGGGGGCGCCGACACCGCTTCCCCTCCGGGGGCTCTCGGGTCGGATCAGACGCTCCTCCACTTCGCTGGATGCGGGAGGCGCGCGCGTGACGTCACTTCCGGTCGCAGGAAGTGACGTTTCCAAGATGGCGGCGCCCACCGAGCGTGCAGGGCAGCGAGGACGCCGGCACATGCGGGGTTTTGACTCCCTCCTTAGGTGGTGAGTCCCCCGGACGAAGAGGGGAGGAGCGTCGCGGAGCAGAAGGGGGGCAGGTAAGTTGAACCCTATTTAAGGGGTGACACTTCATGAGGTTGGTGTCCTACCATGGAGGCCCTTTCATCCTCTAAGACTGAGTCAGCTATGGATCCTTCTGCCCAGGGTCATGTAAGCATGTTCCCTGTTCCCTCCGCTCCTCTGGGAAGTTCAGTTGCTGAAGCTATGCTTTCTTGGTTTTTTCCTAGGGGGAAAAAGAATCGGCTCATAAATCTCAGCCTGATTCTAGGAAGAAGCCGAGAAAGTGTGCTACCTGCTGCAAAAAACTGCAGGATCCGTACAAAAAGCAGTTATGTCCTGACTGCATAGCAAAATTAATTAAAGATGAACAACCATCTTTTTTAACCGAATTAAGAAGCATGATTTGGGAGGAGGTGCAGGCTACGGTGTCAGGATTATCCAAACCTTGCCCGCCTTCCTCCCCGGCTGCAAAAAAGAGGAAGACCCAATGGGATTCTGACTCTGAGGACCTTATGGAGGGTCAATACTACTCAGAAGGGGAGGTGGAGGAAGAGGATTCCTCGGCCAATGTCACGTCTGACGACGCCAAGAAATACCTCTTTTCCATGGAGGATTTAGACTCCCTGATCTCTGCGGTCAGAGAGACAATGAATGTAGAGGAGGTTCAACCAGCTAAATCCATCCAAGACCAAATGTTTGGGGGCCTTAGAGCAAAAAAGAGGAAGCTCTTCCCAGTTAATTCAAACCTAAGGGAGTTAATTCTAGAGGAATGGGCGGATACCGAGAGGAAAATCTCCATTCCCAGGGAATTCAAGAGTCGTTTAGCTTTTGATCCGGAAGATATTAAACTATGGGAAGAAATACCTAAAGTGGATGTTCAGGTAGCAAAGGTGGCCAGGAGAACATCTATCCCCTTTGAAGATTCTTCTCAGCTCAAGGACCCTTTGGATCGTAAAACAGAGGGTTTGCTCAAAAGAGCATGGGAATGCTCTGCTGCTCTGATAAATACCAACATAGCGGCAACTTCCGTGGCTCGGGCTATGGATCTCTGGTTAGATCAGCTTGAAAACCACTTAAAATTAAAAACCCCTAGGGAGGACATTCTGGAATCCTTACCCCTCCTTAAAAGTGCTACTGCCTTTTTAGCAGACGCATCGGCCGAGTCAGTTAGATTCGCGGCTAAAAACGGCACCCTTGCCAATACATCCAGAAGAGCTCTCTGGCTTAAAAACTGGTCAGGGGATCTAGCTTCCAAAAATAAGCTGTGTGCCATACCCTTTTCAGGTTCCTATGTCTTTGGACCCATCCTGGACTCCATCTTGGAAAAGGCAGCTGATAAGAGGAAGGGATTTCCTGAAGAGAAACCCAAGAAAAATCAGCCCTTTCGGAGATCCCCTAGACAGTCTCAAAACTTTTTCGGTCGGGGGAAAGGCAAGACGGGTAGGTGGAGCCACCCAAAGGGGGCAGAGGTAGAGGGTTCCTGCTTAACCCAAATACCTCTACTCCCTCGGGTAGACAATGACGCCAGTCCGGTGGGGGGGAGACTCCGTCTGTTCTATCAGGCATGGGCCAGTATCTCAAACAACCCCTGGATCATTCAAACCATCCAGGAGGGGTACCAACTAGAATTCAGGTCCAATCCCCCTCAAAAATATTGCATTACAGTACCCCAGACAAAAACTCTACAGTACCGCATGATACAGGATCTGCAGAAACTATGTGCAACAAGAGTAATAGTTCCAGTTCCCAAAAATCAACGTTTTTTGGGCCACTATTCAAAACTCTTCTTGGTGAAAAAACCAGACAATTCCTACCGTACAATAATAAATTTAAAATACTTGAACAAATGGATCAGGTACTACCATTTCAAAATGGACTCGGTACTGACGGCAATTCCACTTATCACCCCAGCAGCAGTAATGTGCACCATCGATCTCAAAGATGCTTACTACCATGTACCTATACACCCGGCGTTCCAGCAGTATCTCAGATTTGCCATAAAAATAAACGGTCTGATACACCATTTTCAGTTTCAGTGCCTCCCCTTCGGAATCTCATCAGCCCCTCGCATCTTTACCAAGATTGTGGTAGAAATGATGGCCCATCTCAGACAGAAGGACATACTAATAGTTCCATACCTGGACGATTTTCTACTCATAGCGGAGTCTCAGATGTCCATGGCAGAACAACTCCAGACGACCCTGTCGTTGATGCGAGACCTGGGGTGGATCGTCAACCGGAAAAAGTCCGACCTTCATCCAGACTACAGGAAGATTTTTCTGGGTACCCTCCTCGATTCAGTACTTCAGACTTCCTTTCTTCCTCTCACAAAGCAGGCAGCTATAAAAAAGGAAATATCTTTATTCCAAAAGAAAAAATGCTGTTCCCTCCGAGAAGCCATGCACATACTAGGGGTGATGACATCCTGCATTCCCATGGTCTCCTGGGCGCAATTCAACTGCAGACCACTCCAAAACCTGATTCTCTCCTCCTGGAACAGAGATCCAGGTTCCCTGGACAAGAAAATATCTTTACCAACCAAAGTAAAAACCTCCCTGCTCTGGTGGACCTCCCCAGTAAATCTAAAGAAAGGCGTTCCCTGGAACAAGGAACCTTCAGAGATAATAACGACCGATGCCAGCCTTCGGGGCTGGGGTGCCCACATAGGGGAAAGATTTTACCAGGGTCTGTGGTCCAGGGAAGAGAGGGGTTGGTCCTCAAACGCCAGAGAATTGGCAGCAGTCCAGAGAACTCTAGGGAAAGCCTCACGTCTGCTGCAGGGGAAACATCTAAAAATTCTGTCCGACAACGTAACTACTGTCAGTTACCTCAAAAGACAGGGAGGAACACAAAACCCGCTTCTACAGAAGATCGCAGATCAAATCTTCATCTGGGCTCAGTCCAACTGCCTATCAGTAAGGGCAGTTCATTTAAAAGGAGTAGAAAATGTGACGGCAGATTTTTTAAGCAGAAAAAAGTTCTGTCCAGGAGAATGGATGCTGAACAGGGTTATATTTCAGGAGTTATGTCACCGTTGGGGATCCCCCCAAATAGACCTATTTGCGTCAGAACGGAACTTCCAGATAGACACATACTTTTCCCTCAATCCCAGAAGTCCCTCAGTGGGAATAGATGCATTCTCCCAATCCTGGAATATGACTCTAGCTTACGCCTTCCCGCCAATTCCCCTTATTCCAGCCGTTCTGAAAAAGATCAAACAGAGCTCAGGGAAATTCATTTTTGTGGGACCAGCCTGGCCCAAGAGAAGCTGGTTCCCTCTTCTGAAGTGTTTAGCTCTGGAGGATCCTATAGTGCTTCCACTAGTTCCAGACCTCCTATCTCAGGGCCCACTTCTTCACCCGAGCTTGAAGAAATTAAACCTCACAGCATGGATCCTGAGAGGCAGATGTTGAGGAATCAAGGGTTATCAGACGCAGTGATCTCAACGCTACAGAAAAGCCGTAAGCCAGTAACCCTGGCTATATATAACAAGATCTGGAGAAAGTTCAACTCTTGGTTATCAGTGTCTTTTCCGAGCTGTTCCTCTCCTACCATAGCCCAGATTCTGGAATTCCTACAGAGGGGGTTTGATTTAGGATTGAGACCTGCCACGCTGAAAGTACAGATTGCGGCCCTATCCTCCTTTCTGGATTTTCAGCTGGCGGAACATCGATGGATAAAAAGATTTGTAAAAGCAACATGTCGGTTAAGGCCAACACTTAGACAGACAATCCCTCCTTGGGATCTTTCCGTAGTACTAAACACTCTCTGTGACAGTCCATTTGAACCGCTGGACGACATTTCTCTGAAACACCTAACATTAAAAACAGTGTTTTTAGTAGCAATAACTTCAGCGCGTAGGATTGGAGAGATTCAGGCTATATCCATCAGAGAACCATATATTACTATCCTAGACGACAGGTTAATCTTAAAACTAGACCCGGCTTTCCTACCGAAAGTAGTGTCATCTTTTCACAGAGAGCGGGAAATAGTCCTCCCTTCTTTCTGTACATCCCCTAAAAATCCACAAGAAGAACGTTTCCACTGTTTGGATGTCCGTAGATCTGTCCTCAAATATATTCAGGAAACGACAGATAGGAGGAAGAGCCAAAACCTCTTCGTACAATTTGGAGGTACTAGGAAGGGAGAAAAAGCTAGCAAAATGACTTTAACCAGATGGATCAAGCAAACCATCCAGGAAGCCTACCGTCTGCAAAACAAACCATGTCCTGCATCTATTAGGGCCCATTCTACCCGGGCAGTGTCCACCTCCTGGGCAGAGAGAGCCTGTGCTACGGTGGATCAGATATGTCAAGCTGCTACCTGGTCCAGCTTTAACACCTTTTGTAAACATTACAGATTGGACCTGCCGTCAGGTCACAACTTGGCCTTTGGTCGGAAGGTCCTCCAGGCCGTGATCCCTCCCTAAGATAATAAGTTGGTATATCTCCATGTGCTGTCATGGGGGACGTCCTGGAAATCCGGAATTAGTCTTACCGGTAATTGTTTTTCCAGGAGTCCAACATGACAGCACTCCTATTATCCCTCCCGTTATATTTGTTGTGTGGTCTTTCTCCTTAAGGTGGTGCAATGTGAAGTTAACATTGATTGATATGACAAGAAAAAATTGTTATAGAGCCATCTATCCGGTGTAGTAATTTAGAAAACACTGGTGTGAGGAGGGAAGGGGGGGGCCTTTTAAACTTGTCTCACTTCCTGTCCCTACAGAGATAAGGGATTGACATCCTCCATGTGCTGTCATGTTGGACTCCTGGAAAAACAATTACCGGTAAGACTAATTCCGGATTTCTCTTCTCTTCAGCTGCTCAGTTCATATATTCTAAAAGGGACAGACTTTCAAGCTTTACAGAGCCCTTGGAAGAGGAGGAAGATGAGTGTGAAGACGATGACAAATCCAAAGCTACCTGTACTACCCTAAGTCCTGTTGATCAAGGTAATCTAGGCTTATATCTCATAGACTCGCGGTTTGCACTGATTGGGAAGTGTTTAGACATATTTCCTATATATTTCAGCTCGATTGTATTCATGCCTTGATCAAATGAGAGAAGTCTTAGGAGAATCTGTATCAGAGAAGATCATGACTGATGCAGTATTGCAAAGTGGCTTTGATGTGGCAAAGGCCCTGGACCGAATCTTTAAGCAGGACAGCGACTCCAGCAAGAAGCCCTTTGCACAACAAGTCTCCAATGCTGAAAGACCAGGAAAAGGTATGTTTGTTTTCTGATTGTTCTCTTATGTTCCTGTTTGGGATAGATCATTATTTGATGCTAGCGCTAAACGAGGTTCATAAACTTTGTGGAAAATATCTGTAATAAAATCCTTTCTAAAATACTTCCCATCCAAATTTTTCTTCTGACCCTTCATACAGATTTTTATGAATTGACTGTTTTGACCCTGTATCCATAATAGCATATTTCTATGATGTGTGCAACTATTGGCTTGTGTAGGACATTATTTTGCAAAGACCAAAATGTAACTGTGGTCTGGAGATACTGAATTTTATAGGAAGTCTTATTAGATCTGTGGATATCTCTTTGTTAGTTGACTCTATCATATTTTTATACCTTGAAAGCGAGATTTATATCCTTTTCTGTGAACAAGTCTAATAATGCTGCTCCTTTTAGGTCCCACTAATGCTAGATTAAAGGAATTAGACTATACTTGTGTTTTTAAATGGAATGTCATCCAAATCTTATTTAAAAATTTTTGACATCCCTATTTATACTAAAAAAAAAAAAAAAGCAGTCATCGCATTACCTTCACTGGCAGGATTACAATGACAGATGCCACCTCTGTAAAGAAAACATAGAATCCACCATTGACAGTCGTTGACGTTCGCAGCTTACCTACTCCCCCTCCCTGCACAGTCTGACCACTGCACATATCACAGAGGCTGTCTATATAACTCTCCCGTAGAAGTCAATGAGTTTGCTCCTGTCTATTATGGCTATGACCCATGTAATTTTTGTAAAGCATATCTCTAATGCTGTTAACCGCAGCTCAGAGAAAATGGCTGCCCTCATACACATCTACAGATGTTATAATAGAAAAATCTACAATCAGGAAATCAAGACAGATAAGAAAAAAAGAATATATATCACTATATGGCTTCAATTAGAAAAATACAATTCTAAGTGATTATCTATAATGGGATCCGGTGGCTTTCCGGCAAAATGCCTGGTCACAACCGTTTCATGTGACGATTTTTGCCCAGCCTAAAACCAGATGGATCCTATTATAGTCCATGGGGTCCGGTGGTGAACGGCAGTATCGGCATCTGGAAGAGCATGCCATATCCGTGTGAACCTACCCTAACAGGCTTTATAGTCCCAGATATGCCCTGCTTCAGGAATGGAGCTATTGCTAATAGATATGTTGCTGTAAAGCAAATGTACTAATATTTCGTGAAGTGTCGATAGAAGCAGGGAGGTTTTAGGCTTCTACACTGAAGACCCGATACATCAGTGAATCATATTATGAGCAGACTAGATTCTATCTAATCTTAGTATTGCAGGCTGCATGCATTTTATATACTTGAAAGATTGCAAAAAAATCATCTACTTTATATCATTGTTTTTTTGTGACCTTTAGCAAATAAATGCCTTCTTGTGTTTTTCTCCCCCCCCCCCCCCCATTTTTTTCATTGGTTTTGCTGACTTCATTTCTGGATTCTGCTTTTTTTTGACAACCTGAATATTATTGGCCATGGTAAGGTAAGAAGCCTTATATACTTCTTTACAACACTTATCTAACGACCAACCTTTATCTTCCTTACTTCCAAACATATCAGAATGTGCGGACAGTTCAGCATTAAGCTTTAAGAACCCAGCAAGTAGACCACAGAGTAACATTCATTTGGGTGATGGCTTAGATGGTAGCAGGAATATTGGGAATATCCTATCCGATTTCCCTCCCGATTTGTCTTTATCTGCCCTCTTAAAAGAAGGCTCTCAGCAGAACTTTGACAATGGGAAACCTGTTGCATTATCTCAGATGAGTCTACTGGATTTAATGAACCATTCACCTGTTAACTCTGGTACTTTGAGTGACTTAGAGCTTTCCACTTCTATTCACTGCTCAGCCCAGTTTCCTGATTTCATGCAGATAGGTCATTCCAGTACCTCTGTAAACCCTATAGATATGGCTGCTAGTGGCCTACATGGTTCCCAAATAGCTTCCTACCCCAAAAACATTGGGCCAGAAAATCACATCTTGCGTGAAAAGGCCACTTTGTTTGGAAGCTTAAGTTCAGTCTTACATTCTGAGGATAGTATGTCCTCTGATGGAGAAAATCTCTCTGTACCAAAGTATGGAAGTCCATCACTGGCTGATCTGATCCAGGAGCACAAACAGATGAACTCTTTACAAGACCTTATGATTGATTCCCCTCAGAAGAATCAGTGTAACAAGGACTTGCAGACTGATTCATTTGTTCCATTGTCTCAGTTATCTGCCGGACCTAATGCATCTTTCGAGATACCGTCACTGACAACATCGCTGTCATCCCTTGCGGTTTCTCAGAGCACTGATCAGAGAGAAAGTCAGGTTTCCCTGTCTGATCTCATTGCTGAAGCTAGTAACAAACCTCATGATGACCTCCACACTTTGCTTCAGTCCAGTGGAGTCACCCTGACTGAGGCTGATACCAACATTGATCTACGCTTTCTCATTAGCGAGCCACTTAGTGGTCTCGGTCCTTCCAGTCTTAATATGAAGCCAGCTGCCCCTGAACAGTTGGAACCCAAACACCTCAGTGACAAATGTATACGTTCTGTGAAAATGCCAGCTTCTAAAAATCGCAAGAAATCCTGCCATTGGGTCAAGTCGTTGAAAGCCAAACCTTCCACATTTGCTTTGAGTTTGTGTTTTACCTACATTCCCAAAGCGTGTAGGAGATCTTCAGTAATTGTTCCACCAGAATGTCAAAATAATGAACTAAAGCGGACTACTGACATGGGTGAAGCAGCCATCATACCCTTTGACTTTCAGACTCCCTCCCCTGATGACATTGTAAAAGAAAGTCAGAAAAAGGCTTTTATGAGATAAAGTAAAGCATGTCTTAATATAGAAGTTTCCTCTTTTTATAGTGATATTGTCTGGACAGTATGTACAGTTGCCACAGATCAGGATACATAGTGATATTTTAGAAACTTTTTATTTTTATATTTCATTATATGTTGAGGATTTTTAATACTTTTAAATCCAAAAGCAGTATTTTTTGCTTTAAAGTATTTTCGTCATTAACTGAATCCTTTTGGGAAATTGAGGTATTGGAGAGATAAGTAGTATGCACTGTATTTTTGTAAAGCCTGCCTTATACTCAGAATTTTTAAAATAATTTTATCAATTACTCTTCTGGTGAATACAACACATTTTTATATTTAGCATTAATGTATTTGTATCAAATGCTTTTTCCTACAAATAAACTGCCAGTGAAAACCACATCGCAAATATAGTTGGTCCGTATTCAGGCACCGCCGATGAATTACCCTCTGACCACTCCAAGCACCTTTCTGTGCAATGGGAAGAAATCTCATCCAGGACCAGAGCATAGTCTGTTGTAAGCAGAGTCTCAACTCAGAATAGGACATTTTTTTTTAAAACAGTCCTGCGTGCATAATGGATCTTGGGCTCAAATTGCTAAAATGGGTGCCAGATGTGCATAAATGAGCATAGCTAATGCTTAAAAATACAAGACAGATCAGAAGAACGGAAAAATTCACAGTGATGTGAACCCGGCCTCACTCAGTTTTCTTCATTTTTTTAAACAGGTCCTGTTTCACCTCTCCTGTTTTAGTAAATGCATGTGATCCCCATGAAATAACAATTGTGGAGCATCTTTTCTTTAGACTCTGCATTGTGCCTTTCCTCTCCTATTTCTCGTAGAAATATATAAATTGACAACTGGGTGTTCCCTTGCCAAAGAGATGTGTCTCTAGCACAGTGAGCACTGATTGGACAATGTGTGTATGGATTTAAGAAAGATGTTCCAGAATTATTTTGGGCAGAAAATCAGTATTTACTAAAATAGATGTCAGGACAGCTGACATGTTCTCTTTAAAATGCCCTTAAAGGGCTAATGCACACGAGCGTAATGGCTCAGTTCCCGCATTGCGGACTCTAACTGGCCGCTGCTCACTGACTGTGTGCACTCTGTGGTGTGGATTGACTTGAATGGGTCCGCAATACGCAAGATATGACTGAAGATAGGACTTTGGGGAGCAGAGGCACCACAAAAAGATAGAACATGTTCAATCTTTGGCTATAACTTCTGGATCACTGACCCATTCAAGTCAATGGGTCCGTATACGCAAACGGAGTTCACACAGCCGGTTCACATGTGCAGCATGGGCACTCGGCCATGATGCCTGTGTGCAGGAACCCTACAGGGGTTGTCCAAGCAGACATTTATGAACTATAGAGCTGGTACCTGCTCATATGAATGGCGGGATTGCCTCTCATGCGTGGCTTGCTGTCCGTTGACTTCAGGGCCTTGTTTTTGAGATTGCATTCCCAAAAGAGACCTCCATTGGACATGTATAACATCTCCGAGCAGTCACTCAAATAGTAGTAATCGTAGAACATTTGATTTTCATAGGCATTTCTTTGTGGGGACATATTAAGGCATGTAACAGATTTGTTGCAGATATTTCTTCAACTTCTGTCTCTCACATCTGAATGTGTTTTTTTTTTTTTTTTTCCTACAGCATGTGCATGGATTTCTGCAACCCCTGCTCCTGTGAATGGATCAGCTGCAGAAATCTGCCATGTCTGAACATACCCATAATATTTAAATTTAAGTTGACCTGCTCAGTGTTTTTTTTCTTTCCTTAGGAAATGTATATAACGACATGTGCAGGATGTAAACAATGTAATTGTGTAAAATCACTTTTAATTTGAATCCGAATATGAATTTGTAGTCCAAATGTTTGTGTTGCTCCTCAAACATTTTAAACCATATGGAAATAGTATTTTTTTAACAAATGTGTCGTCTTTGTATGCTTAATAAAGGTGAACAGAGAGAAATCCTCACGTATGTGAAGCTTGCAAATTACCGTATGTCTACAGTCATGTTAGAGCTGTATTCCCAGTCAGATCTTCCATTTTCAGTGTGGATTTAAAAAAAAATAAAAAACAGATTTTTAGACAGATTTTGGCGAAGACACATTAGTAATTCTGGTCCAATGTGGGATCTTAAAGAGGACCTGTTGCCCCAAAATGCAATGCAATCTGAAGGCAGCAGGTTGTAGAACAGAAGAAGCAGACAAGAATAGGCATTTAGAACGGGGTGGGCATCCGTGGTATTGTGGATCTGCAATACCACAGCCGTCTGAACGGCCCCTAAAACGGCAAGCAGTCAGCAGCTATGGGTCCCACACAGCTTCTGAGCGGGTGACATCTTTAAAGACAATCACAGAAAAAAACGTGGTCTAAAATGGCAGAAAATTGCTCAGACCCCATATGCTGTTGCGCATATCAAACCGGGGGAGCAATTCCTGCACATGTGATCCGTTGCCAACAGCAATCCCCAGCAAAAATGCATACAATGGAGGATGCCTGCAGTGGACCACATGTACCACAAAGACATCCTACACAGGATAACCAAGTGTGCGGATGTGACAAACTATATAATCAAACAAATCACTAGTAGAGGTGCACTGCGGCGGTAATGCAATTGACAATATATGGCTAAACCCTCACACTGATGTTAAAATAAGACTTTCGCCAATATATTCTTATATCAAGAACATACCAGAGCCCGAGCACCGCGTCAAGGTATCTCAGAGTGGTTCGGGACCTAGCGCTAACCTACCTTGCCGTATGGGCAATTGTGGAAGGAGCATATAGGGCCGACACACAGCAACCTACTCCTAGTTAACTCCAGCGTGGGTATGTTCTTGATATAAGAATATATTGGCGAAAGTCTCATTTTAACATCAGTGTGAGGGTTTAGCCGTATATTGTCAATTGCATTACCGCCGCAGTGCACCTCTACTAGTGATTGTTTGACATCTTTAAAGACCTGAAATCCGCCGTACATATTTGATGGATGTCAACAAGGGCTTAATCATATGAATATAAGTAGTGGCTCACCAGTTTGTAAATAATGCTTAATGTGGTGCTTCTAATCACTGGGCTATACCCTTAGCCTAAATGGTTTTTATGTAAATGAAGTAGATGTGTGATGAGCACTCACATAACATTCGTTTTAATGTGGGGCTGTATTTGTGTCTGTATGTGTAGAAATACTTTAGGTGTTAAAGGGTCAGCTGTATAACTTGAGTATACATATATATATATATATATATATATATATATATATATATATATAGAGGTACTATGTAGTTAGGTAAAGGATTATAACATTTAATGGTCAGTATCAAATAACGATAAAAGCATTCAAATAATATTCAAATAATATCCCCAGCGCTGGTACATATAAAAAGTTCAGATATGGAAAATAGGGAAAAAAAAACATATGTATAAAGAATATATATATATAAAAAAAAATATAAAGAAAAATATAAAAAATGTATTAAAAGTATAGCAGCAACGTGGTTTGTCCCTTATCGGGATAGCAGCGTTCAAAATGTCAGATTGTATATATTCTATACTGTTCTGATATGTCTCCAAAATATGAGAGAGTATGGAGCAAATATCAGTCAATTGATGGCAAAGGAGGTTCAATACGTTACCCTCCTGTAGAAGTCTGGATTCCACGCTCGCGATGTATTGTAAGGACTCCGCTCTGTGTGAGTTCGGCCGGCACTCGGCTGTCACCTAGTGGCGTCCCACGTGGGTGGCCGTCCGGCGTATGTGTAGGTTGGCGCGCTATTTGAATCTGAGGAGCGTGCCAGAGTTAGGTCTCTGCTTCGGCCGTTTCTCCCGTTGGGTGCTGTCCTCGTGAGCGCTGTGTTAGGTTGGATAGTCACTCTGGGCGTTTCTCACTTTGTTTTGGCGCTGTAGTAGTGGATTCCAATGCTGCTCCAGCAGGTTCTGTTTGATTAGTCTCTCTGCTGGATGCGCTGGTTGTTCTGTGTACAATGTGTCACTTGGAAACAATGTATCATTTAGTATGTAACAAATACTTTTTGTTGTGCCGTGATTTTGCAATCCACAGGATAATGGTCTCTCAAATCAGACGCGTTTCAGGGCTATCCTTGCCCCTTCCTCAGTGATCTGAGATCTGATCACTGAGGAAGGGGCAAGGATAGCCCTGAAACGCGTCTGATTTGAGAGACCATTATCCTGTGGATTGCAAAATCACGGCACAACAAAAAGTATTTGTTACATACTAAATGATACATTGTTTCCAAGTGACACATTGTACACAGAACAACCAGCGCATCCAGCAGAGAGACTAATCAAACAGAACCTGCTGGAGCAGCATTGGAATCCACTACTACAGCGCCAAAACAAAGTGAGAAACGCCCAGAGTGACTATCCAACCTAACACAGCGCTCACGAGGACAGCACCCAACGGGAGAAACGGCCGAAGCAGAGACCTAACTCTGGCACGCTCCTCAGATTCAAATAGCGCGCCAACCTACACATACGCCGGACGGCCACCCACGTGGGACGCCACTAGGTGACAGCCGAGTGCCGGCCGAACTCACACAGAGCGGAGTCCTTACAATACATCGCGAGCGTGGAATCCAGACTTCTACAGGAGGGTAACGTATTGAACCTCCTTTGCCATCAATTGACTGATATTTGCTCCATACTCTCTCATATTTTGGAGACATATCAGAACAGTATAGAATATATACAATCTGACATTTTGAACGCTGCTATCCCGATAAGGGACAAACCACGTTGCTGCTATACTTTTAATACATTTTTATATTTTTCTTTATATTTTTTTTATATATATATATATTCTTTATACATATGTTTTTTTTTCCCTATTTTCCATATCTGAACTTTTTATATGTACCAGCGCTGGGGATATTATTTGAATATTATTTGAATGCTTTTATCGTTATTTGATACTGACCATTAAATGTTATAATCCTTTACCTAACTACATAGTACCTATATATATATATATATATATATATATATATATATATATATATATATATATATATATATACTCAAGTTATACAGCTGACCCTTTAACACCTAAAGTATTTCTACACATACAGACACAAATACAGCCCCACATTAAAACGAATGTTATGTGAGTGCTCATCACACATCTACTTCAAGGGCTTAATCATTCTTTCTGATGTCACTTGCAGCCACCTCCCCCAACTTCATATGAGTGCTGCACCCACCCTGAATATTCTAGAATATTTAGCCTGGTATAACTTAAAGGGAACCTGTCACCATGAAATGCAGTGCATTTTATAGAGCAGGAGGAGCTGAGCAGATTGATGTATATTTTATGGGAAAAGATTCAGTAAAACATGTAATTTATTCAATTAAGCCTCTGTTCTTTCTATGCTAGGAGTCATATGAACTGCTCACTGTAACAGAGACAGTCTGTTAGCCTGATATGCCTTTGTTAGGTCCCTGGCTGTCAAGGCCACCCTTGGCACCCCAAGATTGCATTCTCCAGGGGTGGCAATGGGGACAAAGAGATCTGCCTACCGGTTTTTAACTGCTAAGATGCTGCGGTCCCTATTAACTGCAGCATCTAGGGGGTTAAACGGCTAGGATCGGAGTTATCTCTGATCCTGGCTATTACAACAGAAACCTGCCTTCAGTCAGTGCCTGGGCTCCCGATGTTTGTGTGTGTCAATGTTGACTCCATCTGTAGGGGTGGGGTTAATATGAATTTCAAGATTATGACAAAATCAGAATCAATATCAACTGAAATGGCGATTAATCAAATGCATTCAATCTCTTGCCCAACCCTACTGTAGTCCTTAAACCTTTGAGTTCTTACAGTCTTAAATCTGGCAGTACAGGAGAACTTGGTATAACTAAAGACTGAAACCTTAGGGGTATGTCCACACAGGATGGAAAATACAGAGGAAAGTCAGCTACGGATTTTGTTTGTGAATCCAAAGCAAAAACTGCAACAAAGTCTGCAACAAAAATTGCATGAATCACATGGATTTAATCGCTGTGGATTTCACCCTCCTCAGCATAAATCTATACAGCATAAATTGACATGCTGTATAGATTTCCAACCAACACCACAGGTCAATTATGCTGCAAAATATTGAATGCAACCTCTGGATGAGATTTCTTAAAACCTCTTCCACTTTGCCTGCCGTGAACAACTCTGAGCGAAAATCCGCGATGTCAAATGTGAACGTATCTCAGGCAAAAAGGCAAAGCTGTAAGAATTTCTTATATTGAAATATGTAAATAGTATGGGGGTAGTATATTATGTATATGAGTATGGTAACAGTTGGGTTTGTGCCAGTGCAAATTCTTCCCCCAATGGTATTTTGCTTTGTGGGTACTGAGCAAAGGATGTGGCTTTTGTGAACTGTTCAAATGCATCATTTTATTTTATATTTTTTGTTTTACCAGCTCGCCCACACTGGAAAGTCTGAGAGTCTCCAGCTTTTTTTCATGGTTTTCTGTCATGTGAAGATGTATAAATATATTGAGTAGCCCATAAAAAGATGCTGAGTAGTTGACAAACATCTGCTGATCGATATCTCTTTCTTCTCTCCACATCTACAGTTGTAGATGGCTTTGTTCTGAAATGTTATTTTATATTCTTACTCGCACAATTCTTTTTACGCTTCATCGTAATAAAGCAAGTCTGCTCATAGCTGTGAGTGATCAATTCACTCCCATTCTTACATTCTTCCTATAGAGCAGCAGGGGTGTTAGTAGACATTGTCATGTAACAGTTTGCAAGGTGGAAAAAAGATATCTGCCCATCCATGAGGTTGAAGCCAATTTTCCTCATTTTAGGAGAAAAAAATCCTTTCCGACTACAATCAGACAATCAGAATTACTCCCTGGATCAACGACCCCTCTCTAGTAACTATAACCTGTAATATTATTACCCTCCAGAAATACATCCAGGCCCTTCTTGAACTATTTTAGTGAACTTACCATCACCATCTCCTCAGGCAGAGAGTTCCATAGTCTCACTGCTCTTACCGTAAAGAATCCTCTTCTATGTTTGTGTACAAACCTTCTTTCTTCCAGACGCAGAGGATGTCCCCTCGTCACAGTCCTCGGGATAAATAGATGATGGGAGAGATCTCTGTACTGACCCCTGACATATTTATAAATATTGAAAAAAAAGACCACGCTGCTTCAACACGGAGAGAATTCCAGTGTTTCCAGGTCCAAGTGGAATATATCAATATAGCCAAAACATCGACCTCAGGATGTTTATGTCTTCCGTATATCCCTGTCAAATGATCAAGACGGAGCACCAGTAGTGAAGAACCTTCAATACAGTAGTATATTTTACTATTTATTATATTCACAAAAGTAAAAACATTAAAAGCGCATCAAAATCACATCTCAAAGGTGAGCGTCTGGTGCAATAAGTGTCTCTGACTAGTGAAACACGAGGCAGAGACGCTTATTGCATCAGACGCTCACCTTTGAGATGTGATTTTGATGCGCTTTTAATGTTTTTACTTTTGTGAATATAATAAATAGTAAAATATACTACTGTATTGAAGGTTCTTCACTACTGGTGCTCCGTCTTGATCATTTGACAGGGATATACGGAAGACATAAACATCCTGAGGTCGATGTTTTGGCTATATTGATATATTCCACTTGCACCTGGAAAGACTGGAATTCTCTCCGTGTTGAAGCAGCGTGGTCTTTTTTTCAATTTGCAGTTTCTTTATGGTGTGAACTGAACCCACCTCGCCAAAGGACCTGCAGCGCAAGGAGTGTGGACTAACTTTGGGGAGTATTTATTATTTTTATTTTATCTTATATTTATACATAGTTATTAGATCTCCCCTCAGTCGTCTTTTTTCTAAAGTAAATAACCCCAATTTTGATAATCTTTCTGGGTACTGTAGTCCACCCATTCCAGTTGCCCTCCTCTGAACCCTCTCCAGCTCTGCTATGTCTGCCTTGTTCACAGGAGCCCAGAACTGTACACAGTACTCCATGTGTGGTCTGACTAGTGATCTGTAAAGTGGCAGGACTATGTTCTCATCACGGGCATCTATGCCTCTTTTGATGTGTGTATTTTAGAGAGTGACTGTTTATTCAGATTAAACCTACAATGTTTCTGAAGGGAGCCCAGCGCTGGAGATGCTCGCCTGAAGTTTGAGTAGAATAATGGCATTAGGAATGCTGACGTATGGGTGGGAAGGTAAACCATTAACCAACATATTGTATCTTACTGATCCAACATGCCACATAACGTAATACATCTCTAATATAGCACTAACATGAGTAACTTGTAGCTTCCGAAATAGAGCGGGTTACGTTTATGAATTGGTGATTAATACTGAGTCTTGCCTGGAATGGATATAAATGATGCCCTTTTAGCATCCGTCGGTTGTAGTTTTCAGTGTAGATATGGTGCTTTTGTTTGAGGGTGACTCAGACTGATAACATTATTCAGTTAAAAGCCCAAATTCAAAATTGATATACATTTTTATAAATAACTGAAAATAGTGGGCACATTGGATATTATAAAGTAGATCGCTTGAAGATGATGCCAGACTTACAAATATTTAATAGTTTTCCCATCAGCGTGATCCAGGATGCCGTAATAGACATCTTTGCAATATATTTTCATTTTTGGTTTTGCGTGGTTCCACAGTAATTCTCTTACTGGTACTCCTTGTGTCTCCTTGGTTTTTGAATGAAGTTGTCACTGGTAATTTCTTGTTTTTGAAACGTTTGATGTCATAGGTACATATAAAAAATGTTGATCGGCGGGGGTTCCAGGGCAAAGACCCCCGCTGATCTCTAGAGCGAGGTGTCTGAAGCGGTCAGCTGAGCTCTGCTTCTCTTTGCTGCTGAGCATGGTAGTGTAGATGGTCCCATAAACTTTCTACTGAGACTGTCTTCACAATCGTGCTCAGCAGTGAGGAGAAACAGCGGTCAGCTGAGCGCGTCAGACTTCTCGTTCTAGAGATCAGCAGGGATCTCAGCACTTTGTTCTGGAGTGAATGCATGCAGGTTATTTTAGCCAAGTGATAACATACAGGGAAGGTGCAGTATATTGGACTGTACTTTATCACTTGACTATTAATAGCCTGTGGTGCTTTCACTCCAGACCCCTCCCAGTGGCTTATTAACTCTGCTGGATGGAGGGGAGCAATTTTATTTGCATGGAACTGTATGTTGGAGAAGCTGATGGGAGGGGTGGTTATTTACACAGGACTCAGTGTTGGAGAAGCGAACGGGAGGGAAGAAGTTATTTACATGGGACTGTATGTGGGAGAAGCTGATGGGAGGCCGTGTTCACACCACCGCTATTTATTTCTGTTGTTCTGCTCTTTTAGATGAGCAGAACAATGAAAATAACGGAAGTGCTGGATCGGGCACATAACTGACCCGAACTGAGCTGAACAGACTCCACTGACTGTGATTGAGTCTGTTCAGTTTCCGTTCAGGTTCCCGCCTTTTTCCCAGACAAAAAAGTCCTGCATACAAAGCTTTTTTGTTTGTTTTTTTTGACAGAATCTGCAACAGAGGCCCTGAACGAAGCTCGAACACAGATGTAAACAAGTGTAGGCCTACGTATTATGAGGGTCATTTATCATTAGATATATCTGTCGCAGATTGGGTCGCAAAGGGGACTTCTTCTACATCGACACCACGTATGCCAGTTAAAAAATAAACAGTGGCGTAGACTAGGAATGGGTCCGTCTCCTTGGGTAAAAGTACTGCCCAAAAATAAGAGCTGTATTTTTACTCTTCCAGAAAAAAAATGTAGTGCAACCTTTGGGCACCATACACAGTCAGCCCAGAGTTTGGGAGTTCAGTGCAGAAGATTAGGTGGTCCTAGGATTATTGTGGCCACTTTGAGTATTGCAGACACCTCTTTAAAATATACATGATTGCATATCTTTACATGAATGCATTAAACACGTTGTCTCGTGTGGGTAAGCGCTTTTTTAGTAGTAGCCGTCTTCACTTAGAGATCTGTTACCACCATTTTACAGTGTGACTTGTTCTCATAACCCGCCTTAATCTGTTCCTGTCTCATTTAATGTATATCTTCATACCATGCTTTGTTTAAACACTGCTGATCTTTATTAGTGTCTTAGTTTTCTCTTAGTTTAATTTTAATGTTCGTCACCATACCTGTTTTTAATTTTCAGCATATTAAAGAATGATTTTATCTATGCTGTGAAACACGTTAAAGCTAATTTCACATGAGCCTGACTTCTGGTCTGATCATAAGAGACTGTATGAGGTTGTTAGTTCTGGTGATCCGACCCGCGCTGAGGCTGAGTTTTGCAGCCATTATATAGGGGCAGAAAAATGCACGTGTTATGCGTATGTAAAATTGACGTTAAAATGAGTTCCACCGTATAGATAAAATCCTTTTGATAGTGAAACAATTATGGCGAATTATCTTTAATTACACTAATGTGTATTTTATTATTTTTTTAAACTCAGTGCTTCGTCATTAGAAATTTCTGACAGCTCTGTTTTTGTCCAGCTGACAGGTCTCCTAACCCCACCATGCATATCCCCGCTCGGCCAAGCATAAATGTTTCCTGAAAGAGGAGAAAGTCTTGCAGTGCTTTATCTCCCCTCACCCAAAAAATGGATTGGGCTGTTGAAATCCCCCCCCCCCCCCGACATCTGCAGTTGAGTCTTACACACATAAGATGGTTGGCTTCTTTGGCCAACCTTTATCTATTGAGCATGGCCAACTGAGAAGGAAATGAGCTGAGATGTGTTGACCTCACATACTTCTACTGGAGAAAATTTGACATTAAAGGGGTTCTCCAGGAATTAAGAAAATGAAAATACATAAATATTACTTTATTATAAATATATTCCCAAATACCTTTCATTACTTATAATGACTCCTTTTGTCTGGAGAACAATCATTAGGGGAAATAAAATGGCCGCTGTCCTATTAGTACACACAAAATCTGTCCTAATCACACAGGGGGACAAGTTACTTCACAACAAGGTAAAGAGCTTCCTCATCCTCCTCTCTGCTCTACTTGTCAGGGATTATGAATACAGTTTAATATGATCTTCAGCTGAATCTCTGTAGGAATAAAGTTCATGTGGAGTAGTAATGAGCAGCAGCTCTTGTATGCAGTCTCCATTACCACAGTCTGTCCTGTCCGTCCTCTCTGTACTTCATGTCTCCTCATGAACTCCCACAGAGATTCAGCTGAGGATCATATTAAACTGTATTCAGGATCACAATACTTGACAAGTAGAGAGAAGGATGAAGCATCTCTTTACCTCAGTGCTGTGAAGTAACTTGTCCTCCTGTGTGATTAGGACAGGTTTTGTATGTACTGATAGGACGGTGGCCATTTTATTTCTCCTAATGATTTCTCCCCAGACAAAACAAGCCATTATAACTAATGGAAGGTATAATATATTTATAATAAAGTAATATTTAAATATTTTAATTTTCTTAATTCTCGGAGAACCCCTTTAAGTAGCTGAGATTTCCCTTAAAGGAGTTGTCCAACGTATTTATTTTTTTTAATTTTCTGTAAGCTTACACTTGATTTACAAGCCCTCTCAGATCCAGCACTGCGCTTCTTCCTTTGTGCCAGGCTTCAGCCTTTGATCTATTATTGTGGATGAAGCCAAAACAGTATATCACTGGCTATAGTCTGGGGAAGAGGGAGCAGCACAGTGCTGGAGCGGAGGTGGCTGGTAAGGCAAGTGTACATGTGCTTATTATTTTGACAGACCCCAACAGTTTACATAAATGGACAGCTCATTTAAATTTGTCTTAAAGTGTAACTGTCATATTTTTTTTTATTTGTGTAATGTATAGGGGCAGTGATACTAACCATTTTTGTAATGTACTTTAATTACTGAAATCATACATTTCTATTGGAAAAATAGCTGTAAAGTGGCCCATTTTGAGCCTTAGCAATGCTCCTCTGTCTCCTGTTTACATAACACAGTCAGTGTTGAGCAAGTATTCAATGTTATGTAAACAGAAGACAGCGGAGCGTTGCTAAGGCTCAAAATTTACAGCTATTTTTCTAACCAAAATGTAGGATTTCAGTAATTAAACTATATTACAAAAATGGTCAGTATCACTGCCCCTACACATTAAAAAGAAAAAAAAAACGACAGTTACACTTAAAAGATGCGGCCATAATTTACTTGAAAGCATAGCATGGATCTCCTCTTGGAGCTCCTGGTGCAAAATATCTGTCTGTACAGTGTTGTAATGAGATGTGCATCAGCTAACAATGATGGCCAGGTACTTGTTTCCGGGTTTTATTGACAACTTTGTAATTTTGGGCTTTTAATATGTGGGAATATGACATTTCTGAAGTCAGTGATTGCCTGATTTCTTTAGGAAGATACTGGGAATGGTTTGGTTTTAGATCAGCATTCATTTACATAATTTTCAGTGATAGTCTTATGACACTTATCTGAGCAGGTTAGAATGGGTTTTCTGCAGTAAATTCACAGCATAGAGTAATGGCAAAATGGATGGGATTTAAAAAAATGCAAAATGTCTGTATTTTAGTCTACTGCATTTAAGTCTTCAGCACGTCAGTTTATATTGCAGATTTCCACCTTTGTAATGCAGCTAGTGTAATTCATAGCAGCCAAATCTGCATGTAGCTCATGCTAGTTTTGCAGTGGATTTGTTATGGATCTTGTGGATCCATGGTGAATTTTCTACTCTAAAAAACATCCTATACCCTGAGGGGTAGTAAAAACTCTATTTTTTTTAATCTGCTCATTTTTTGCTTCAAAAACTGCATGTATGAAACCAGCCTCAGTGTGCAAACGAACACTTTCTGCTGTGTGCGTCTGAGTGTCTTTTAGTGCACTAGCGCCCCCAGCTGCTAGATATTACTAATAAAGTGCAAAAAAAAGCAATGCAAAAGACGCTTTACTAGTTCTTTGTATTTTACTGAATGGAAAACTGCCATTGTAGATGCTGAGAGTCAGTACGCAGAATCGCTTATTTTGAGAAAGAAAAAATTAGCATTAATTACAGTTAGCCTATTTAACATTTTGGACAGTCGTAGATCTTATTTTGTTGCACTACTGTTTTGTCATGGACAGCTGAATACTGAAGGAAAGATAGAAACAACCTGTCATGTATCACCAAAATGTTTGCCAATGAAAACTAATTTTCACATAATATTTTAGCATCACCGTGTGCCATGTTTTATTGAATTTCAAGATCCCCTTAAGTATTCCGGAAGGATATTCCGGTTACCATAAATATAACTTATGTTTTAGACTAATTCATCATCAATCATTACCTAATATAATGTCTATTTCACATATTTACCGTTCTGTAGTTATAAAAGTAATTTTCTTCCCCTGCTAACCACTGTGTTCCTCATAAGTTATCATGGCAGCGACCTGTAGTTCTGACCCTTTGTCAGATCAGGCATGCTCAGTGTGTTGCTATCAATTCTCTAGCTAAATGTCAGTGTGCTGCTGATTACTGAGTAGAGGGGGCGTGACTGGAATATCAGGCAGCCAATCCGTAATCATCAACACTCATGAACAAGCAGAAGCTCACAGCAGGAAAGCTAGGCATTGTGGGGATTGTAGTTTTGTGAGGGAAGATCAGGAGCCATGATACTCTGTGTGTTGCAGGCTCACACAGGAGCTAGACAAATGGATTGCAAGGTAAAATGAAGCTCGGTTTAAATGTATAGGTATGGGTTCTGGTTGGGTCACAGCTTGCAGCCTTAAATGGTTTCTGTCATCAGATTTGAGCATTGCAAACAGAGTGTCATTTGCAATGCGCAAATGACACCTGATGACAGATCTGTTAATGGTATAGTTTTCTGTAGTGTAGTTTTTGTGAAAATAGCGTTTTTAAAATATGTAAATGAGCTTCCCTAATGACACTCGGTTTGCAATGCTCAAATCTGATGACAGAAACCCTTTAATGCAGTTTATAAAAATTTAAGTTACGTTACCAGAATACCCCTTTAACACTGGAGATCGTATGGATTGTATGTTTCTTGTGTTTGGCCAGGAAAAAAATTCAAAAATCAATTTATTACTTTTTTTTAATTGTGCTAAACTAGTTCTTATTTGATTTTGAGAAAAGCCACTGTAGAAGAGAAGGTCAACTCCATATGTCCTGTTTCTTTCAGTCTGCTAAAAGATCACAAAATGTTATCTCCACTGGAATACATTATTGCTTGTTATAGTTTCCTGTGGGTAGTATAAAATAGTGTAAAAAAATGTTTTTAAAAATAAAAAAAGTCAAAATTCAAATCACCACCTTTTCCCCAAAATGTAAAAAAAATAAAATAAAAAATGTAAACAATAAAAAATACACATCATGGGTATTGCCACGTGCGAAAAACGCCCGTACTATTAAAGTTTAAAAATACGATAAAGTGGAAAAAATGTCAAAATGGCTAATTTGACTTTTTTTTTTTTTTTTTTTTTGTTGCTTCACCTCCCACAAAAAAATAAATAAAAAGTGTTCAAAAAGACTTATACACCCCAATGGTATCAATGAAAAGTACAGAGCGCCCCGCAAAATGTGAGCCCACACACCGTACACATAACTACAAGAAAGTTATAGGGGTCAGAATATGGCAATCAAGGGAAGAAAAAAAAAATTTCCAAAGTTTTTTTATTTTTGCAAGAAAAACTCGAAATATGTGGTATTGTAGTTTGTTTTATTTCCTCACATGATTCTGATCCCCTTCAGTTTTGCTTGGCGTTCTGTAGTTTTTATTGATACCACTTTGGCTTGTGTGTGTTCGCTATATGAGAGAAATATTTTTAGGTTTTAATAGTAAGGGCATTTTCAGAGGAAGTGATGCCTGTGATTTTAGTTTTTTTTGGTTTTTATTTTAAATTTGTGGAAAGGGTAGTGAATTTATATATATATATATATATATATATATATATTTTTTTTTTTTTTTTTTTTACGTCCTTTTAGGTGATCATTAGATGATTAGATTTCCATTACTATTCACTAATGAAATTTGGTCTATTTAGACAGTTCAGTATATTCTAATGCAATGTTGCCACCTGCAGGCCCAAAATGGAGTATTCATAATAGCCATCAGAGCCTCCAGCAGGCTCTGGCCGGTCATTACAAGGCAACAGCTTCCCCAGTCTCAGCGAGGGGAAACAGTTACAGGCGCTGGAGTGCTCAGCTCCTTCATTTTCCCTACTCAGTCACAGTTAAGGGGTTAAATGTCTGCGATCGACATTATAGCACTGGGTGTCTGCTATGTGAGACAGCAGAAACCTGGCGGCTGTGGTTCCCGCTGTGCTCGCCATATTTAAAGTGACTTCCACTGTACATGTAATGCGCATGTCACCAAGGGTTTAAATACTTTTATTTCTTTTTTTATTCAGATACATCCAAAATTTAGTGCTAATCAACAGGGTTTTTTCGGTAATTTTATATTAATTACTTATCCTTGGCAGATGACCTCAATATCTGATCTGCTAAGGTCTGGAACCCAGTATCCCCGCCCATCAGCTTTTCTGTAGTAGCATCTGCACTGGTTCTATTTGTAGTCAATGGAGCTGGTTACTACAGCACTGATCACATTAATTTCAATTGGAGCAACACCTGATTGGTGGGGGGAACTAGATGTGAGACCCTCACCAATCAGATGTTGATGGACTATCTTGAGAATATCGGTCAATTTTATGGTGTCCTAACTAAGGGAAACATAAACTAGTGTCAGATCTCCTTGGCAAACTGCTGGGTTACTTTACTTAACTGACCCAGCCATTTCACCAAAAATCTTGTATTGAACAGCTCCAGCTCATGCCAATGAGTCCCCATATTCATGAGCTCCTGGCTGTCCCCGCCCACCTGCTGCTGATTCATATGGAAAAAAAAACTGTCAATCAGAGGCAGGTGGGCGGGGAGAGCCGTGAGCTCATGAATATGGGGACTCATTGGCATGTGCCGAGTCCCCATAGTCTGGTGACAGATGCCCTTTAAAGTATCAAAAAAAAACCCTTTAATTAAACATTTCTTTATGGTTGTAAGTTTGCCATCACTGTGCCAGAGTAGTGTTCTGCAACTTCTTCATATACTTTGGCCCACGTTTATCATTCCCAATTGCCATTGGCACAAAAATGTGCAACTTTTTGGTGGGTTTGAACCCGATTTGCCATAATTCCAAAAAGTGAACTACAGGGAGTGGGTAATGCAGGGCTGGGATCGCTGATGTAAATTTCAGTCCTGGTGCTTGGCACAGCCCAGGATGCGCCACCGTTATTGAGGCAATGAAAGGCTATAGATAGGACTGTGAGCATATCCTTCAAACTGGAAAAGCGAAGCCCCCGTTTTTCTGATTGGTTGGGGTCAGAGTGGTTGGACCTTCAACAATCAGTGACTTATCACCTATCATTTTGGAAAGGTCATATGTTCTCATTCTAGGACCAACACTAAATCTTTTCAGTAATTTCACACACAATCCCTCACCACTTGCCCAAAATGTAATGTTTTTCACGGTATAGGGTGCGATCTGTAGTTCAGTTTGCTGCTTAAACACGCTCAATTCCAGCACTATAAGAGGCTGTAACTGGGAACTAAAGTGAGACTTGGTGCTTGGTTTATTCGGATGGATCGTGCTTTAAGACTCCAGGCCATATTACTTTTACAGCTTACTTTTATGTGCTTCTGTCAGAATTTGCAGTAGCTGTGTGAGATCTTACTTTCACCGTGAATGTAGGTGGCCTTGTTCTGTAACTAGTGAATATTTGTTTTGCGTTCATCAATCTATCTTCTTTGAAAAACCCAGATGTTCTTTGAATATTTATGCCGAAGTGTTCTGAGTATCGTACAGACAGAATGAAACTGTTTGCAAGTAAATGTTCCTAGTCTGTCAGGAAAGCCCCATCAGGGTACTTGAATAACCTAGCCTTGAGCAACTTTGCCATATGACGAGTATGTGAACTTATACCAAAAAGAAAGTTATAACCACCATTGTTAATGCACTTTAAGAGGATCTGTCAAAAGATTTCACAATACAAACGGCATAAGTCAACAGATCTCTTAGACCTGATGAGGCCAGTGTGTCTATTTTACTTTATTTCATGTTAGATCAGCTGTATAATCCTTTCTGAAAGTGTTCCAGCTTTATATTAAGATGAGCATTTTATGAGTCTTGCTAGACTGAATTTTAATAGCTCACAGGAAAACTGATGGTAAGTCATTCTGACATGGGGGGGGGGGGGTCAGTTTTGGTCAGACAAGTTTTGGTCAGACAAGACTGTTTATGATGCTTTGTGTTTCTGCCTTACCATAGGTCTCTGGTACGGCACTCACATAATGCTTGTGAGTACAGTACAGCAGCCCCTAGGTCGGGCAGGAACTCATAGCATCATAGTGTTGTTATAAGGATATAATACAGGTTAAGTCAAAAGTCTGGACACACCATTTTAACTGGTGTAATTTGTGGAAACTTGACTTGCAATGTGTGAAAGTATAAATTGGGAGGGAAGCTGCATTTTTTGGTTGAGGAAACCTTTTTGGCCGTTTTGAAATCCACCATATTGAATTCAACCAAAGTTTTTCCATTGGAAAATGGTTCATGGCTAGAATTTACTCAGAGACACACTGGAAGTGTCAGTATTGACCTATCTTTACCTGTTTAGGAGTCAAGCGAGGTCAAAGTGCTTTGCATGACATGTTCTATGTGTCCACCATTCTGTCAAATGCACATGGTTAAAGGGGTTATCCAGCTAGTATTATCGATGACCTATCATCAGGATCGGTCTTCCACATCTCATTGGCAGGGGTCCGACACCCCTGCCTATCAGCTGTGAGACCTCACCTTTACACTACGTCTCATCTCCTGTGGGTCGGTGTTGTAGTGTAATTAAAAGAACTCGCTCCATTGCACTTCCGAGATGAAGTGCAGTGTAATGAGCACTACGTCCTCTTCAAACAGCTGATCGGCGGGAGTGTCGGACTGCTGCTCAGATTTTGATGACATATCCTGACGATAGGTCATTAATATTAACGGCTGGACAACCCCTTTACTTGTTTAATCCAGTGTTTGTGAGTACACTGAAGAACCGCAGGTGACACGTCTTCACAGCACTGTAGGATTTGCCAATTCAGGTCAGCTATATTACATACGGCTTACCTGATATGATGAATCCCACAGTGTTGTCTCACCTGCAGTTGTTCAGCATGTTTATGAAGACTGGATTAAAAAGGACGTGATCATTGAGAAGGCACCTTTTCTCTCTTTGTGCCTGTTGATTGGATGGGCTCTTTCTGGTGGGAGGACCATTCCAATGCCTCCTCCTGCTACCTCCCTCTTCTCATGCTGTTAATAGGACCAGGAGACATGTCACTGCTGGACACTCCTGCCAAGAGCTTGTTTCCTGGCAGAACAGAAGGTCAAAAGGTTTGGTACTGGTGAAATCCAGCAGGTCAAACGTCTGGAGCCTCCCATGTATTTTGAGAGTGGAATCGTTCAGCAGTACATGTATGCGTATTACAGACCAAAAATAAGTAGTTAAAGGGTTTCTGTCACCAGATCTGGGCATATTAAACAGGATGACATTTGCAATGTGCAAATGTCACCTGATGCCCAATCTGGTATTGTTTTTTACATCGGTGCCGCCGTTTTTGTGAAAAAAGCATTTTTATATTATGCAAATTAGGCTTACTAGGTGCAAGGGGCGGTTACCCTGCACCTAGTAAGCGCCGTTTCCCTACCTCCTGGCACGCCTCCATAGTCTTGATTGACAGGGCCAGGCAGCTTGTTCGCTCTTCTGCCGGCCCTGTCCTCGCTACAAATCCTGCGCCGTGCGGAAGAAAATCGGCGCAGGCGCAGTGGGTGCCGCTGGCCGCCGGGCTCCCAGCTACCTCACTGCGCCTGCGCCGATGATGCCGGGTGTACTCTGACGTCATTGGCGCAGGCGCAGTGAGGTAGCCGGGAGCCCGGCGGCCAGCGGCACCCACTGCGCCTGCGCCGATTCTCTTCCGCACGGCGCAGGCGCGGGATTTGTAGCGAGGACAGGGCCGGCAGAAGAGCGAACAAGCTGCCTGGCCCTGTCAATCAAGACTATGGAGGCGTGCCAGGAGGTAGGGAAACGGCGCTTACTAGGTGCAGGGTAACCGCCCCTTGCACCTAGTAAGCCTAATTTGCATAATATAAAAATGCTTTTTTCACAAAAACGGCGGCACCGATGTAAAAAACAATACCAGATTGGGCATCAGGTGACATTTGCACATTGCAAATGTCATCCTGTTTAATATGCCCAGATCTGGTGACAGAAACCCTTTAAGGGTTGAGAATGCTAGAAAATACCAAAAGAAGTGTTGCTCACCTGTTCATCAATCTTTGTTTCTGCCACTGCAGCGATGATGTGCATCGACTACCGCACATCTCCTCTGAGGAAAGACGAAGGATTGAACAAATTGAAATTAAACATGTCTGATCCTTCTGTTTCCTGAGCTCTTCCATCAGGGCATAGTCAGGTCACCCACATACAAATGATATGGTTGTCTAGACCCACCGAATTTGGGGGTTCAGGCAACATTTATTCAATGTGTATGGCCAACTTCACTTATTTATTTCAGTGGGGAGGGGGGATAAACTGTCAAACCCCTCTGCCAGTGACTTATCTCTTGTAGGATCACTACATCAGGCATGTTGAAATTGAAAATGCTTGACCCCTCATTCCTCTATATGAGATCCAAATACACATAAGAGCCACTTTAACCCTTTCTACCCCGGAGGTTTTTTCGGTTTTGCGTTTTCGTTTTTTGCTCCTTGCCTTCATACAGCCATAACTTTTTTATTTTTCTGCTCACATAGTTGTATGAGGGCTTGTTTTTTGCGGGACAAGTTGTACTTTCAAACGCCACCATTTATTATTGGATATGGTGTAGTGGGAAGCTGGAAAAAAAATTCCAAATCGGGTAAAATTGCAAAAAAAACACTATTCCGCTACAGTTTTCCGGGTTTTTTATTTACGGCGTTCGCTGTTCATTAAAACTGTTACTTTCATTCTACAGGTTAGTACGAATCCAGCGGTACCTAACATGTATAGTTTTTCTTGTGTTTTGATAGTGATAAAAAAATGATAAAGTTGGTTGTTTTTTTTTTTTTTTTTTTTTGGTCGTCATATCTTGACCCCGATAACTTTTTGGCATTTATGTGTACAGAGCTGTATGGGGGCTCATTTTTTGCGGGGCATTCTGAAGTTTTTATTGATACCATTCTGGGGTGTGTCTGACTTTTTGATCGCTTTTTATTTAATTTTTTTTAGAAAAAAAAAGTGACAAAAAATGGCAAATCGCCATTTTGACGCTTTTTTCCGCCACACAATTCACTGTGTTGGAATTTATTTTTTTTTTAGTTTAAAAGTACGGGTGTTTTCGGTCACGGTGATACCCATGATGTCTATATTTATTGTTATTTAGGTATTTATTTTTTAACTATACGGAAAGGGGGGTGATTTAAACGTTTATATTTTTTTTATTTTTTATATATTTTTTAACATTTTTTTTTTATTTTTTTTTATTATTTGACAGCTCAAATATAAGCTAATATATTGTACTTTTTATTTTTTCACTATGAGCAATCTCTGATTTTTAATCTTGAATTAAAACTCATGATTGCTCATTTCTTATCCTGGCCTGCCATCTAGTGGCCAGAATAAGAATTGCACTTTGAAAGCTGTAATCCCCACCAGCGAGGATTACAGCTTTCATAGCGTGTACAGACGGCCCGATTGGCCAATCGGGTCGTCTGTACATCACCTGGAAGCGCACAGCTTCCGGGTACAGACGCCATCGGAAGCCTTAGGAGGGGCCCACAAGAAATGAGAGGCCCATCTGAAGACGCCGCCGATGGCGGTAAGTAGCCGCAAGTCTCTGCTGTTAGAAACAGCAGAGACTTGCCGGCCATGACGCCCGCCGCACCCGCGAGCGGGCGTCATGTCCCCGCACCGCCCGAGCGCCGTACATGTACGGCACCGGTCGGGAAGGGGTTAAAGGGAACCAGTCATGTTAAACATGGTGTCTGGTCTGAAGGCAGCATGTTATCGAGCAGGAGGAGCTGAGCAGATTGTATATAGCTGTATAGGGAATGAGTCCGTATAACTGCATTTTATACATTTAAATTCCTGCTCATTCTGGGCTTTGAAGTCATGAAGACGGTCCTATCAGTGATTGACAGCTATCTCTGTATACACAGTCATAGATGGAAGGCTGTCAATCACTAATAGAACCACCTCCATGACTTCAAAGCCCAGAATGAGCAGGAATTTATATGAATAAAATGCAGTTATACTGACTCATTTCCTATACAGCTATATACAATCTGCTCAGGTCCTCCTGCTCTATAACATTATGCCTGCAGCTTACATTACATTTTCATGGTGACAGATTCCTTTTAATGCGTATGGCTGTGCTGATTTGGTGTTATGCCAGCAGGCTACCAGTAGGTGGCAGTCAAAAAGCACATTCCTCAAATGTTCTGTTAAAATGCAGTTAAAGGGAATCTGTCACCTCTGGCAAGCCCTTTTAAGTACAATAATACATGTATAGAACGTGTTTCGCTGACTTCAGACTTGTATGTTGATTCTGACTCCCATTCCCCTGCTTTGCGCCCACAAACTTCTCCTGTAGTCCTCTCCATTATATGTTCATGCACAGAAGTCCTCTCAATGCAGCCCACGGCTGGTTTGTGGGCACACAGTGGGGAAATAAGGGTGCATATCAACATAAAATTAAAAGGGTTTTCCGAGATTCTCCTACTGATGACCTATCCTCAGGATCAGCTGTTTGTGAAGGCACTGGCGCTCCTGAGAGTGCTGCAACCTTTTCGGAGCTTACCAGGCACTTGGTATCGCAGCTCAGCTCCATTCACTTCTATGTTGCTGAGCTGCACCTAGGCCACATGACCAATGAAAGTTTTGTCACTGGCTTAGGAAAAGCTAAGAGAAGGCACTGGCGCTACTGCGAGTGAATGGAACGCGTGCTCATCATTACAGTGCACCACAGTAACTTTGGAGACGACGAACAGTGTAGTGAACAGGAAGCACCACCCATCCGTGGGGGTCCCAGGTGTCAGATCCCCACCGATCAGAGACTGATGACGTATCCTGAGGATGGGTCATCAGTATTAAAATCTTGTAAAACCCCTTTAATGATCCGGAGTCAGCGCTCTGACTACCTGAATCTCTCTTGGTCACTCATCCTGTGAGGGATAGACTAGGAACTTTAATGGTGTTTTGCCATCATAGACAATGGGGGCATATCCTCTGGGACCCGCACCTACACAGAGAACGGAGCGGTGCAAGTTGAGGAGGGCGCATGCACAGCCGCCCTCCATTCATGTCTATGGGGCCGGCGAAAATAGCAGAGCGCTGGCAGGGTCAGCAATACCATAACCATATACCACAGTAGTGCCCATCAGTAGATACCATTTTCTGTCCTCCTTCTCCAGTTGTCTCTGATTAAGATATGGAGCAAAGGGCTTAGGATGTGAGATGTGGGCTACAGTAGTTGAATTCAGGAGGGTATGTGCGGTCACTACCTGATTCTCATAGCATTAATTACCGCTAAGAACTCATTATTAGAGATGAGCGAACGTGCTCGAAACGAGCACTGTACCGCTCGGCGCGGCTGCGTGTGCCCATGCGAGCGCAGGGGAACCGAGCGGTACAGTGCTCGTTTCGAGCACGTTCGCTCATCTCTACTCATTATGTATCTGGCCAGTGGCAAAGAGGAGGGCTTGGCCGGCCCCCTTGGCAACAGTCCACTGGGAAATTTCCCTGTAAGGTCTATGGCCTATCTGCTCCTGCATCCTGTGACCTGTCACATACTGTGGTGCAGCCGTGTCATAGACCCCTACCGGTTTGGACTTGGAATGTTGTTATGGTGGATTTCCCTTGTAGGCCTGTAACGTATGGTATGGAAACCATACTAAAAAGCTGCAGCAAATTACGGGACAAAGCGAACCCTTGATTTCATCTTCTGAATTGCCATGACTGGAATGTTTGTCAAAATCTCCATGAACAGCATACTTTATACTTTTTTCTAAGGGTTTGCAGGCCTTTTCTGACTTGGAAATTGAATCTGAACAGTGTTGCTCAAACCCCTTTTTGGTGACTTAGGCTGCGATTTCATTCATGCTGCCAGAACAGCAAATTTACAGTTAGTGTGCGTGTTAATTGGCAGCACTGTTGTGCCATAAAACCATGCAGCCGTTAACTATGATGTTTATGCATAGTCCCTCGTATTGACCCTTTCAGGAAAATCTGGGGTCCTGTCCTGTAAAGGATTCCTCCTCTGCAGGAAGGTCACTCTGACAATTCCATGCAAAACACCCCAGTAGTCTTGTGTCCATGTTAATCAGACATGTACTGTAGCATATGTAATGAAATTCCGAGAGCGTCTCCTATCTCCTCTTTCTGTGGAATGATTGGAATAAGGAACTGTTCACATCTGCATTCACCCGCTTCTGCTTGGGTTCCATTAAGGTATTTTTCACTTTTTAATACAAAAATAATACAGCATGTACAAAGATATAAACATTGATCATGTTTAGGGCTAGGTGATATGGCCTAAAGTTAAAATGTAGATTTTCTTTTCTCCATGGGATTTTATTTTTACAATTAATACCTTTTAGCAGGTGCCATTGTTTTGTTTTTTTAATTTTTTTTTCAGATTGTCCCCTCCGTTGCGGCGCTGTTCCCCCCGCTGTGTTCTGGCGCCAAATATTCAAATTAACTATATCGGTACAGGAAGGAGGAGACTTCAGCTCTCCTCAGTGTTCATCGTCTTCTCCCTGCCTGTGATGCTGTCTAATCGAGGCGGATGGCTTCACAGCCAGCTAGATTTAGAGCAGGCTATCTAGGGTCCTCTGCTGCTGTCCCTGCGCGGGAACTTCCATGATTTTCTTTTTCTCTTGCTGCCGTGCTGGTTGTGTCTCCTCTGGCAAAGATGGCGCCCTCTCGCGTCGGAACTACAAGCTAGATAGCCTTTTCTCCCGGGATTTACCAAATCTCTCGAGAACAGCTCTTCTCTGTGGTCGTGAAGCAGTCTGCTATGATTGGACAGCGACACAGCCAGGGAAAAGGAGACATCCACTGAGGAGAGCTGAGGTTTCTTCCTCCCTCTACTGATGCTACTAATTAGTATATTTAGCGCCAGAACACAGTGAATGGCATGGCGGTGCAATGGAGGGGACAATCTGAAAAAAAAAAAAAAAAAGCAATGGCATCTGCTGGAGGCAGACTATATACTTGGGTATTAGTTTAAAAAACAGTCCCATGAAAGGTCCTCTTTTAAGGGGTATTCCCATTCTTGTGAACATTCTCCTGTCCTACAGAAAAGAAGGCACTTACCCAATATATTCATTTTCTGTAGTGCGTCCTTTTCTTGGGCTCTCCCCCTATTTGTTTACCACTTGTAGTCGGGGTTACACCCACCTCTACAGTCTAGCAGAGGTGGCCGCTCTTTCGCCATGTAATCCTCTTCTCTGGTGACTGGAATTGGATGAGCTCTTGTTCTGTCCACAGCTCTGTAGTGAATCAACTTTGAATGGGACAGTTCCAGGGCATGTGCAGTGACCGTCGAACTGATCTACATCAGAAGGGTACATGAACAGGCAAGAGGCTCAACAACATCATCAGGGTGCCTGGAGCCATGGGAGTTGGTCCCATGTTCATATGTGCCCTCATTGCTGAGAGAAAGAGTTTTAATGGAGGAATTGCCACTACTCCTAGAGGCTCCGCTCTCTCTGCAACTGCCACAACCTCTGCACTTTGACTTTAGGAGAAGTCAGGGCCAGGCCTGATGATGTTTTCATTGTCTATCAAAGTGCAGAGGACCTAGCAGTTGCAGATGCAAAGAGAGCAGGACCTCTAGGTGTAAAGGCAATGCCCCCGTTGCTCCTAGTGGCTCATTTGCATATAATAAAACATCATTTTCTCAGCAATGCGGGCACATATGAACATGGGACCAACACAGATGCCTTCAGCTGCCAAGTGCACATGCAACAGGTCAGCCAGTTTCATAGGTACAAATCTGCTGATAGATGCCCTTTAAGGCCTCAGGAATATTTTTCATTTTTGTGTTGTCACATTCTGACACCCATATCATTAAGGCCTTGTTTTTTTGCAGGTTGAATTCTATTTTTAATGGCACCGTTTTGGGGTTCATATAACTTAACATTTATTAACTCATTACCCTATGTGGACTGGAAAGAAAACAAAAAATGTGCCATTGTTTTTACTCTTTGTTGTGTGGCATAACTAACATGTTGTTTTATTCTGCGGCTTGATACGATTGCAACAATACCAAATATGTATAAGTAAAAATTGCACTACTTTTGCATATTAATAGCATGGCGTGCAAAAAACGTATATTTCAGTCTCTATAGTCATGAGAGCTTGTTTTGTGCAATTGTATTTTTTTATTGACACTATTTTGGGTACATAACGCCATTTGTTTTTTGCACCTCAGATTTATTCTGTTCTCCTTGCAGAAATCACCACAGCACTCCAATCATTCTTAGTCAAATCAAATGTGATTTAATTATCAAATGGATTTCCACTGTGATCCAGAAATCTATTGGCAATTCACAGTGTACGGCATGTTGCAAGATATCTGATAAAATGGCATGCTCTGGGTGAAAACATGAATTACTGGTAAATGATCAAAGTAAGGATCATACCTATAGCTAATAGAAGAGCAGTATGCTGGACATGGATGGTGGCTCCAGTGTCTTGAGTGATAGTTGGCCTCATTCCTTAGGCACCAGTTAAATCAAGAAGCTGGAAGGTGCTGTTAAGGTCTTTCACTCTGGTACCCGCTTCCTTGTGTACGTTACAAAGGGGGGGCCACAATAACCAAAAACAGAATGCTCTTTCAAAGAAGCCAACTTACTGATGTGTTCCCAGATCTTAGCCTCCTTAGTCTTAGTGAGTGGATGTTGGGGTAAACTGCTTTGACATCTGAATGTTCAGGTTTTCATGCTTCAAGAGGTTGCTTGATGAATCATGCACTTGTAGTTTATCTATTTTTGCTTTTGTCCACTGATAGCAGACTTGCGGTTTGCTGCTTCCTTACCTGAAGCTCGTGTGTAACATCTGTAACCACAAAATGTAACCTTGGTAGGGATTGATAATGTGGTATGTAAATGACACTGGTCTAGTCAAAAGGGCTCCACATTAATTAATTTACAGTTTTAGAATGACCTGTGTGTCATTTCTGACATTCATATTTACATCAGAAGGGTTATCTAAGCTTAAAGGTTCACTAAACCTTTCTAAGATTAAATGGGGTAGAAACACTGCTCCGAGCACCCTGCCCTTCAGCTTTCATCGGCTCTGTTCTTCAAATATGTGGACATTTCTGTGCTCTTAGCAGTGATTCTACCCACTTTTTTTTTTTTTTTTTTTAAATAAGTCTAAGTACCCCTTTAAACTTCTCATTTCCCCCTTAAACTTCTTACTTCTCAGGTGCTCATTGCAGAATTACCATATTGGGCTCTGTTCACATCACGTACATGGTTTTATTTATGGAATGCCATTTTATGGAATAGCACTTTTCAATGCCTTTTGTTTTATAATATACTTTATTAAGGAAGTATGTTTCTTTGTAACATTGTGTAAAAAGTCTTCTTAGCAAAGCTGTAACGGACCATTTCTAAGGAAAGTCTGTTCAGTCTTCAGTATGGTACTGAGTGCTGAAGAAGCCTGTGTCTAATAAGTCAGATAGGCAGGGTTATTGACAGTGATGGTTAGGGCACATATACGTAGTTAGGGACTTGGAGTAGTGATGAGAGGCAGGCTGGAAACTTCTGCATGTTACGCACAGGTGTGTTCCACATTTAATAGGACTGAAGACACACTTTCCTTAGCAATGTTTAGGCTACTTTCACATCAGTGTTTTTGGTTTCCGATTTTGAGATCTGGCAGAGGATCTCAAAACCGGGCCAAAATGGTTTAGCTGTGTCCCCATTCATTGTCATTCGGGACAAAACTGATCAGTATGCACCAGTTCCATTTTGTGCATATTCAGCAACCTCCGGCACTCAGGCTGTTGTAAAACTACAACTCCCAGCATGAACGCTTGCTCTCGGAAATTCCGTAGAAGAGAATGAAGCATGCTGGAAATGGTAGTTTCCCAACAGCTGGAGTGGAGTGCTGAGGTTCCAGACCCCTGGCTTCTCTAAGGAGGCTCTTTTCTAGTACGAAGAAAAATCTTTTCCTAATAAAGTTAATTACCAAAATGTTTAACATTCGTGTCACTCCATAATATCAAAAATAAAGTTGAAACGACAGTTACACTTTAACAATTAGCTCTGATAGCTAAAGGGGCAGTATTGTGAATTAAAGTGTACTGGAAGAAAGTGAATGTTAAAGGTGTTGTACCATTACAACAGCTTATCAACTATCAACATGATGTGGGTAAGTATCTGATTGATGGGGGTCCAACCACTAGGGCACCAGTTGATCACTAGAATAGAGGCCCATACGTGTCCACCTCTCCATTCAACTTTATGGGGCTACCGGAGATAGTCAAGCACTTTGTACTTGGCTTTGTACTTGGCATCTCAAACAGCTCTGTTCAAAGACAGAATATGAGCACTGTTCTAGTGATCGGCTGAAGAGCTTGGCTGGGGCTCAGCTTGGGCTTGCTGACACACATGACAAAATTTGGCATGCATTTATGGCTCAGGCATGTAAATGGTTACAAGTGTGGTTTGAATAGACACTGGCTCTTGCCACAAGAGGGCATAAAATTGCTTCCCCCACTGCCCTATAAAAACAATCTCAGAGGCCACTTTTTGGTAGTGTACCTCTTGAAGAGAAATTATTGACTGCTAGACATGCCTCTTTGATGCACTTGAAGACATTTTGCCTGGTTGACAGACTTCGAGAGGTGGCGCATTATTGAAGTGAGAGGTAGGATGGTCGTTTCGATGAATTACTTGCCATCAAGGCCATTCTGTCTTAGCTGTCTTTGCCTGGACTATTTCCTAGTGCTTAGAAGGAAAATTGGTGTCATTGCATCCATTACACATCTTGTCATCAGGGGCAGACTGGGAACTTAAAGTGGCCCTGGAAAAAATAAAAAGTGGCCTCATGTTGTAGGTGAGTCTAAATTGACAGAAGGCGGAGAAACAAGTGGGTGGGGCCAGCAATACCGTAGAGTAGGACAAAATACCACCCCAGCAGAACCAAATTCCACAGTGCAGCACAAAATACTGCCACCCGCCCCACAGTACAAAGCTGTATCATTGTCCTGAGGATGGCAATATAACAGAATTCAGGAGGGCACCTGTGGCCTCTGGCCAGGTGCATAAGTGCCTGATGCTCCTATTTTATGTACCTTGCTGGTAGCTGAGAGGAGGGATTAAGTGGACCCCTGGGCATTGGCTCACCGGAAAATTTCCCTGTAAGGTCTGTGGCCAATCCGCCCATGCCTGGCATTGACTGCCAGCCACAGTCTCTCTTGTTTGCATTGGTGTTGTGACTGGAACATCTTAGTCTTCATTTATGAAACAAAGTTCTTTTTCGCATCCGACGATGGTCTGGTCTGAGTATGGAGGGCTCCTGGTGAGCGTTTCAATCCTGCCTTTGCTGTAAAGTAACACACCCCTAGTAGTAATATGAGGGACACTAACAGCTCAGTGCTATGTGCAGCACATACTGCAGCCGTATTTGTTGCCTCCAATGGCATAACTTTCAAATGCTATTTTTCAGCAGGATAATGCTCACTCACAGACAGCAAGGGTTTCCCAGCAATGTCTCCTCCAGACTGCAACACTTCCTTTGCCTGCCCAGTCATAAGATTTATTTCCACTAGCAGGATCTACAAGCCATATGGAACCTGTATGCCTCCATGACCAGCGGTATTTTATCTTGTATCCAGACTAGAAGAGGCCCAGCAGGGTACTAGAACTTCCGCTCAATTGTAGAGTTTTCCCCAATAAACGTATCCTCTAGTATTGTAACCACTTACATATATCATCATTACATTCACACATTGAAAGAGTCTTTCAATTCGAGCAACTCCTTGATGCGGTTTATTTTTGTCAACGTGTGTATACCGTATGTCTCAAGAAATAACTATTCTGGAGAATTTTCTCTTTACAACTGTAAATCGTTTTGTCCTATTATTATTAATACAAATTTTTAATAAATGGCTTAAATACATGGTAGTTGAGTGAGGCTAACCTGATTTTTCTGTAATTGAAAAAAAGTGGATTATTTTATTTTATCCTGAACAACCTCTTTAAATTAAACCCATTGTCCGTCTAGTTTGTTCAGAGGCATGGCAATGAAGGGTTCAGAGATAGTTGTATCTGACCACTGAAGGCCCCTCTGCCACATAAGACACCATTATTATAGATAGTATAGGTAATATAGTTTATTAATGTACAAGCTGTTAATTCAGTGCATGCTTTTATATTGTGAATATAAGAGAATCTCACCTTTCCACTGATGGTAAGTAAGCTACCTATCCTGTAGGATGGCTGTTATTAGTCTACTGTATAAATATCATTTATACAAGGTAATAGAGATGATTTTATTAGCACTTCTGAACATCATGTGAACCCCTCCAGAGTAGAGAAGTACATGATTGTGGCCTTGACTTGCAAGTCAAAGGGGTATTTGGGAGTTCAGTATTGATTGCCTGTCCTTAGAAAAGGTCATCATTGTCTGATCAGTGGGGTCTGACATGTGGCAACCCTACCGACCACCTGTTAGAAGAGTCCATGGTGCTTAATGTGGCCTGAGCTTGTTTACTGCCTAGTCCCATTCAATTCCAGGGGCCTGGACTGCAATACCAAGCACGGCCACTATGTTGTGTACAGATCTGTACTTGGTATGCTGTGAGGAGGCTGCAGTGCTTAACGGAGCACAGTGAGGGTGCTGGAAGTTGGCCTCCCACAATCGGATATTGACAACCTATCCTGGTGACAGATTCACTTTAATCAGATCAAGCAATGCATATATTGGGCTGTTGGCTCACAATCTTGCAGAATTGTGGACATGGCTAAGAATAAGAATGGTCTCTGTATTCTATAACCTGGTATAAGTAATATATTTGCCGCTCAGCTTTTTATGTAGTGATATAAGAGTTTTTCTGGCATAGTCCATTAATGTATTGTCAGTGGAGGTCTCCCACCAATCAGAGCAAAGGGGCAGCACATCCATATGAATGTAGCTGTGACTGGTACTGCAGCTCAGGCCATTCAAGTGGGCAGGCCTGATCTGCAATACCGGCCAAAGTCACCTGCTGATCAGTTTGGTTCCCAGGCTTGTGACCATACACAAGCTACCCGTTGGCTGAATAGATAGCTTTTTCAGTCTACAGCCATCTTTCATGGTCTTCTCATGCACATGTTTTGCTTGTCCAGGCGCGCATATTTCTTCTGCATGGGGAGAAGGTGGAAAGATGCTGCCAGACATCTCTGAGGCTGGAGCTTATATCCCAAGAACAAAATGATTGGGCATCTGAATATTAAGAGGCTAAAATGAGATGGGCCAACAACACAACAGAAATATAGTACATGTGGACCAGTGTATATAAAATCATTGTAAGGCATTAGATTGTCAAATGAATTTGAGATTTCATCATTTTCAAAAATATTTAGAGGGTTTTTTCAATTGACTCGGGATTTTGCTCCCTCATATTGCTTTAAACATAGTCTTTGTCTTAGAACAATAAGTTTGAGCAAAGTGTAAAAAAAAAAAATGTAAATTTGCTTGTCTTATGCTTATCTGATGATAACGATGAGTCACATGACGGTTTCTAGTCCTGATGTCTAAAGGTAATTTCAGTATCCTGCTACCTTCCTGTTACAAGAGATAAGTGCATTACGGAAGCTCAGAAAATAATTTTCACATTTTAAAAGCGACAATGTACGGTACATGAATTGGAAAAATGGCACAAACAATGACATTTCCATGTAATATTGCAACTCTGCTCCATTTAAAGGGGTGTTCCCATCTTGCTATTTGGGTCCCCTCATGCAGCAAAAGTTAATAGAGGGCACTTACGAATTGGAATGCTTTGTTAGAAGTGCCTCCTTTCCAAGTTATGGCCTCCCGTTCTCTTGGCATGGAGTTAAGGCCACCACGCCGATCTTACAGTAGTGGCTGCGCCTGCGCTGAAGTCCTTCGCTTATTGTGCTGGCCAAGATCGCAGGAGCGCACATATCCACACGCGGCAGCTGCTGTCCTTGCCACTGCTCTTCAACATACAAGTGCATCTCAAATTAGAATATCATCAAAAAGTTGTTGTTTTTTTCCAGTAATTCAGTTCAAAAAGTGAAACACATATATTATATAGAGTCATTACAAACAGAGTGAACTTTTTCAAGTGTTTATTTCTGTTAATGTTGATGATTATGGCTTACAGCTAAGGAAAACCCAAGAGTCATTATCTCAGAATATTATATTAGATCAACTGTGAAAAAATTTTAAACACAGAAATGTTGGCCAAATGAAAAGTATGTACAGTAAATGCACTCAATAAATGATTGGTGCTCCTTTTGCATGAATGATTGCATCAATGCGGTGTGGCATGGAGGTGATCAGCCTGTGGCACTGCTGAGGTGTTATGGCAGCCCAAGTTGCTTTGATAGCAGCCTTCAGCTCGTCTGCATTGTTGGGTCTGGTGCCTCTCATATTCCTCTTGACAATACCCAATAGATTCTCTATGGAGTTAAGGTCAGGCGAGTTTACTGGCCAATCAAGCACAGTGATACTGTGGTTATTAAACCAGGTATTGGTACGTTTGGCAGTGTGGACAGGAGCCAAGTCCTGCTGGAAAATAAAAATTCCATCTACAAAAAGCTTGTTGGCAGAGGGAAGCATGAAGTGCACTAAAATGTCCTGGTAGACAGCTGCACTGACTTTGGTCTTGATAAAACATAGTGGACCTACACCAGCAGATGACATGGCTCCCCAAACCATCACTGATTGTGGAAACTTCACACTAGACCTCAAGCAGCTTTGATTGAGTGCCTCTCCACTCTTCCTCCAGACTCTGGGACCTTGATTTCCAAATGAAATGCAAAATGTACTTTCATCTGAGAACAACACCTTTGACCACTAAGCAACAGTCTAGTTCTTTTTCTCCTTGGCCCAAGTAAGATGCTTCTGGTGTTGTCTATTGGTCATGAGTGGCTTGACACATGAAATGCGACACTTGTAGCCCATGTCCTGGATACGTCTGTGTGTGGTGGCTCTTGAAGCACTGACTCCAGCAGCAGTCCACTCCTTGTCAATCTCCCCCAAATTTAGGAACTGCCTTTTCTTAAGAATCCTATCAAGGCTGCGGTTCTCCCTGTTGCTTGTGCAACTTTTTCTACCACCCTTTTTCCTTCCACTCAACTTTCCATTAATATGCTTTGATACAGCACTCTGTGAACAGCCAGCTTCTTTAGCAATGACCTTTTGTGGCTTACCCTCCTTGTGGAGTGTGTCAATGACAGCCTTCTGCACATTTGTCAAGTCAGCAGTCTTCCCCATGATTGTGTCGCCTACTGAACCAGACTAAGGGACCTTTTTAAAGGCTTAGGAAGCCTTTGCAGGTGTTTTGGGTTAATTATTCTACGTAATTTTCTGAGATAACGAATTTTGGGTTTTCCTTGGCTGTAAGCCATAATCATCAACATTAACATAAATAAACTCTTGAAAAAGTTCACTCTGTTTGTAATGACTCTATATAATGTGTTTCACTTTTTGAACTGAATTACAGAAAAAAAACAACTTTTTGATAATATTCTAATTTATTGAAATGCACTTGTATCATGTTTCAGTAGAACAGCTCTAGGGCATGTGCAGAATCCCTGGAGCTGCTCTATACAGCTATGATAAGCCAGAGCTTCTGAACCCAGCATTGGGATAGCACAGGCAGGCGTCGCAATGGCGTCATTACAACACAGCTTCCCTGTGCTTTCAGCCAAAGGAATGAATCTGCCCACTGAATTTCCAGGAAGTGTTGAGTTCTGGAGCTGCTGTGGAGGTGAACTGGGGAGGTGAGGCTGAGCTGGAATAGTATTCAATATATGCGAACAGCTTGGTTTCCTATGCCGTGGTAGCCCTTTAAAGGGATTGTGCCATCAAAAACTGAACTTTTTGTTTAGATCGAGTTTTTATAGAAAACGTCTTAAACTTGTCACTATATTAAAAAAAAATAAAATCTTGCAGTTTTTAACATTGGCCATTAGGGTTAACAATAAATGTCCACGTCCCTGCGGTTTTTCTACTCCGCACACCAGATAATTAACTGTCTTTGTTGTAATGAGTATGGCTAGTATCTGTGGAGATAATATCTAGATTATTTGTAAAGGATATACTTTTACTTCACATACGCTGCTGCTACAGTGTGTCTACATTGTGGCCAGACTATATGAAAAGGTGAAGCTTGTGTGGCAAGAGCCAAGCCCCAGACGTTTGTGGTTCGGAAGATAAAAGTTATTAACTAGGCAGTCTTCTAACCTTAAAAACCAATTGTGGTTACAATCACAACTACTAAACGACACAACTGAAATATTCTCAAGAGAAGCCAATGTGTCCTTATTTGTACTTCTTAGAAGAGACGTCATTTAAAGGGTCTTTTTTCACCTTCAGTTACGTTTTTCTTTAAATTGATTGGCTTACAAGTTATTTAGTCTCAGGGACACAATCATTGGGGCATTTTCCCACAACCATCACGTCTTATTTTCTTGTGTACTGTGCAATTAACATTTATGCAGGCCTTTTCCCTCCTGTTATTTTTTCTCCATGGCAAATGGAAGTGACCTGGAACTGTTATAGCAGACCTCTACTTCCAAATGTCTACGGTAAAGGTTCATGCAATGTGTACAGGGCTCCCTAGTGGTCTGTGCATGGGTAACAACCAGCTGAACTAAGGGGAAACAAAAGTCTTGTATATCAAATTGGGTGGAGACTCAACGTCCACTCCATCCCAGTCTTTCTAGTTAATTTCCTGTTCAAATACGCAAATAATAAAATGGTTCTCACTGCTTTAGAAAATAAACTACTAAGTACTTAAAGCATCCCTTTGGTTCAAGAAAAAAACAAACAAATCGCAATTATTGGGGAATGAAGAGAGCACTTACCTGGTGATCTTCTTTTCGGCTACAGCTCCACGATACCCACAGTGCTTTTCTGTCTTCCAAGATGGCTGCACCGCTTCTCAGAGTACCTCATTCACACTGCCTTCGTAGTCCAACACACTTCCTGCTTGTTCAGCTATGGTCTTGTATTGGCCAAACCAAGGTCGTCAGGAAGTGTCCCGGACTACAAATGCTCAGTATGAATCATGTAATCTGAGTAGAGCAGCCATCTTGGATAGCATAAAAATAGCCTGGGAATTTGTGGATCTGTTCTGTTTGTTCCCCAGTTAGGGTCCTTACACACCTAAATTTGTCTCTGGGGAGGGCTGTAGTTTTTTTTTTTTCTACATGCTACTTTTTTTTTTTTTCAGGACTTTGTTGCGCGCATTGTGGCTGACAACTGGCGTTTTCTTCATGAAAAGATGCAGGTGCTAAATAATGTGAAAGTGCAGATAAACTGCACCAAAAACCTATGTGTGAAAGCAGCCTAAATGTGATTTTTTTTTTTTCCTCTTGAACTGGGTGCACACTTTTTTAAAGTACTGCTTTAGAAATAAAAGCCTACAGTTATGGCAGTGCTATAGTGTTATGATTAACCTACCACTGACTAACATTTCAGAGTGACAGAGGATGACTGAACCTGGTCTTGTATGATATCTAGAATACAGGTAAGTTTCACATGAAGATTTCCTAATGCATATAAAGAGCACCTAGCATCTCCTCGCATTTCTCTTGGTAAACAAGATAACTGGAGCATATTTTCCAAAACAAGTTGTTATAAATTTCCTGGAGGAATATCAGAGACATTGTATAACGCAGACCTCCAAGAAAAAATACTTTAGCATGGGATATACAAATATCCAATAAAACAGACGTCCGGAGATCTTTCAGATCCTCTGCCCAAAACTGAGTTTTCACATTTGGATCTAGCAGTGTTGATAATTGGTCAGTTGCACAAATAAAACTTATGGTGGTTCAAGAGTCTCCTGTCCTTTTCTCTACTTGCATCTCAAAGCAGCGTCTGTCATTAAACACTATATTTGTACTCTACTCAGGGTCCTATTGGGGTATGTATCAGGCTGGTCAGGTAGGGATTGAAGCTATAGCTGTATAAATCACTTTTCATTCTTCTTCCTGACCACACTAACTTGGTACCTGTGTATATAAAACTTCTGGCAAAAACAGGTATTAATTTCAGACAAGTAATCTTCGCGTATTATTTTTCTTTACAGGAAAAGCAAGAGAAATGCCATCTCCAGATACACAGATTGTTCCTAAAATTGCCAAGTTAACCGTTTCTGGAAATAAACAAACAATGGGATTTTCTGTACCAAGGTGTGTATGCAAAAGCGTATAGAATGAGTGCAACCATTCAAAAGGAAAGTTCTCTGACTTAAAAGAACTAAATGAAATTTAGACCTCAAGATTGAATTACATCCTACAACGTTATCTCCTGTACTGAAGACTAGAGCCTAGGAGGCAGTCTCTCCTGCAGAAGTCCGAGCAGCACAGGCAGATCTACTATTAAGAGGCAGAATCAGCAAATCAAGTCATTTTGCACTAGAAGAATATGTTCACAAGTGGCTTAAAGTGTGGCTGTAATTCTATTTTTTTTATTTGTGAAATGTGTAGGGGCAGTGATACTGACCTTTTTTGTAATATACTTTAATTACTGAAATTGTACATTTCTATTAGAAAAATAGCTCTAAAGTAACCCATTTTGAGCCTTAGCAACGCTCTTCTGTTGAGCAAGTCTCCACAGTTATGTAAACAGAAGACATAGGAGCGTTGCTAAGACTCAAAATGGGTCACTTTAGAGCTATTTTTCTAATAGAAATGTACGATTTCAGTAATTAAAGTATGTTACAAAAAGGTCAGTACAATGACAGTTACACTTTAAAACCTGTGGATTTGCTGCTGCAGATTTGCATATGGCAAGTATGCAGAGTTTTACATTACCAGCAAAGAGGAGATTTTAAGAAATATAACTTGACCTGCGGTGCATGTTTTAAATACTCAATATACCTATTCATGGTGAGGATATTCACTGCAGATTCCCCTTGCAACACAGCAGTGGGTCCGATGCCCTCCCCCCCCCCCCCAAGGTGATTGGTTGTTTCAGAGTAGCTCTGTCGCTGGAAGTACATAGCGCCATGCATTGTAGAGTGGACAGAGCTTGTAACTACAACACTGCTTCCATTCACTTCAGTAGGAGCAGCTCTTCAGTAACCAGCTCTGTAACTACACAATGGATGGTGCTGTGTAGTTCTAGCACAGGAGCTACTCTGAAACAACTGATTGGTGGGGGTGCAGGGTATCAGACCCCCGCTGATCTGAGGATGGACGATCAGTATTAAAATCCTGGAATACTTTAATGGTTGCAGGATTTTGCAGGTAAGCAGCAGTTTTACCCTTGGCTAGGGCTATATGTTGACACCTGTCACGGCCAGGATCAATGAGTAGCGGTGATCCCATAGAACTGAATGGATTGCAGCAACAGTTGCAAGAAATCCAGCTGTGTATGTAAAAATATATAAATCACTTTTGCGCTGCAATCTGCGACTTATCTTCGCTCACGTGGCAGCTGTCTCATTTATCTTTTTCTATGCCTGTTTTAGGTGTAGAAAATGGTCTAAATTTAAAGGGAAGAAAGCCTATCAATACCTCATCACCTGGCTTGATAACCAAGGAAAACCCATAGAGTCTAACAACTCAACAACAAACTACAAATCGCTATGGGAAAAGGATATACCATAACCAATTCATAAAAATAAAAAGCTTTATTCATATATAATCACAATCATATAATACATATGGAGATATGGCTAGATGGAATAAAGACAAACATAAGAAACTGCAGAGAGAGAGTCAGTTGGGGATGCAGTTATGGACAACCACACAGTGTAGTCAAAGTAGCCACACACTAATACTATAATCATACATAAACAATTACAAAAGAGATTATCATTAGGTGGCTAATATCCATGCTGCATCTCCAATTGTTACACTGCATACGCATAACAACATTGCACACAGGCTTCGTCAGGAGGTAGGTGTTTGTTAGAACGGCAGGATATATATACTGGGGACGTTGGTTAAAGATGTTCTTCTCCTGACGAAGCCTGGCGGTGAAACGCGCGTCGAGGGTTTGGTGTGGGCAGAGAGTCTTCACTTCGATATACACATGTCTCAGGGTATGCTAATATGTTGATATTATATTGTTATTGTGATCTCTTACTTTGGATATTGGATCCGTGTTACATACACTATTAGGATATCCATGGCATATATATTTCTTTGACCTGTGTGGCATGTTGTTATGCGTATGCAGTGTAACAATTGGAGATGCAGCATGGATATTAGCCACTTAATGATAATCTCTTTTGTAATTGTTTATGTATGATTATAGTATTAGTGTGTGGCTACTTTGACTACACTGTGTGGTTGTCCATGACTGCATCCCCAACTGACTCTCTCTCTGCAGTTTCTTATGTTTGTCTTTATTCCATCTAGCCATATCTCCATATGTATTATATGATTGTGATTATATATGAATAAAGCTTTTTATTTTTATGAATTGGTTATGGTATATCCTTTTCCCATAGCGATTTGTAGTTTGTTGCTAAATTTAAAGGGAACCTGTCATCTCCGAAACACCCCCTGAACTAGAGTAAGTGTTGTATAGTGTAAGTGATGCTGAATCCGAATATGTAAGTTTTATCTTTATACTCACTTCCATTCTGACGCTGTGCTCCCACAAACCTGCAGTAAAATGCACTCACTGGACTCCAGTACTCACTCACATAATGGAGAGGACTCAAAGAAGAGTCCTCTCAATGTATTTTACTGCTGGTTTGTGGTAGCACAGCGTCGGAATGGAAGTGAGTATGAAGATAAAACTTTCATAATCGGATTCAGCATCACTTACACTATACACCGCTTACTCTAGTTCAGGGGGTGTTTGGGAGATGACAGGTTCCCTTTAAGTCAGCAAGGAAGCTGTCTTACATTTAGACCGGCGGTGGATACGCCGAAGTTATGTAGGGGCCTGTGCCTCTTCAAAGCTTTAGCGGATCCACTACCTGCACACTGGTTATTAAGACCCCCATAATTTTGGCTGAATATATATACAGTAAGTATGCTCAACTTGAAAGTGTTAATAAAAAATGCAAACAGGATGACAGTAGCAGAGACAATGTGTACACAGGTCCTTCATCTTCCTCTCTCTTTTCATCTTGTTCTGCTCAGTAGCATAGTTGACTTGTCTTTTGGAACAGGATATGAGACTAACTGCTGATGAAGGATAGGCCTGTGCGTCACATGGACAGATGGGTGAAGTGTGTCAAGCAAATAAAGTGAGAACAAGGCATTAGTTACAGCAGGAAGATTCTGTAGGTAACAAGTGCAAAGATGACTAATATCTGTGTCCGTTACTTCAATCATTTGGGGTTTTGCATTTTTCTGTATCTGAATGGCCGTTAAGGTCCCAGCTAGGTTGCACTTGTAGCAGTTTGCAGACCTTTTTTGATCTGCGATGTCTCTAAAGTTCTGTTTGTCTGATATGGGTGCAAAAGGTTTGTAGAGTTCAAAGTTATTACAGTGTTATGCTATAGGGAAATAATTTATACTAAACTACAAATGACACAATGTGATTATATATCTTAGCTTGGATCAGTTTACCATACACAGATAATTTGTATCCTCAGATCAGACCCCATATCAGGATATCAGGACATCAGATGACACCCTTATCAGACCTCCATGTCATACCCTCATCAGACCTTAGATCACACCTCCATGTCAGACCCCCATCAGACCTTAGATCACACCTCTATGTCAGACCCCCATCAGACCTCAGATCACACCTCAGATCAGACTTCCATATCAGACTTCCATGTCGGACCCCCCTCAGACCTAATTTGAGATTTCCATGTCAGACCCCCATCAGACCACAGATCAGAGATAAAATAAATACATTCTCTTACCTCTTCTGCTCCACCGCTCCTTTCCAGGTCTCTGCAGCAGTCGCTTTATAAGACGCACTGACATTTTCCCCCCCACTTTTGGGGGGAAAAGTGCATGTTATAACGTGAGAAATATAGTATTTATTTTATTTATTAGTAACACACAGCACAGTAACATTGTGTGGAAAAATAAATTAACATTTTATTCCTTGCACTGTAAATAAGCAGTCCAGTGTATTCGTGAGCTGTGAAATCCTCCGCCAACTTGCCCCCGATTGACAGTTTTCTTCCTATTACTATGCCTGTAGAGAAAGCGGTCAATCAGCACGGGTAGTCCACAGCTAATGAATATGCTGAAGTTCTAGATTGCAGCTACAACTAAGGGAGGGCAGTGTAAATGTGCTCTCAGCTTCCCTTTATGAGTCCAGAGACAGGGGCACTGTTGTGTGAACAATATGGCTGGGCTCTCACTTTGGTGTTTTCTGTTCATCTGCATGAGTGGAAGTGGCTATACTTAGATGAGAGGTAAAAATTCCACAATTATAACAGGACCCCAAGCCATTTTGGCAAATAATATTTGGCATCTCTTTAGAAGAATTTAAGCAAGTTAGGCTGGGTTCACATCTGTGGCATGCTGATTCGGCTGCACAAATGCGGGCTGTCGGCCAGACCAAAAATCGTTACATGCAACGGTTTTTGTGTGGCTTAGACCCGACATGCAGTAAAAATTGCCAGATCACCTCCGGATTCCATCATAGTCAATGGGGAATGCCAGATAAGGTGAGCTCCGGTAGCCTGATGCTCAGCCGGATTAGGCCAAGGGATTCCAATCACTACTGTTATTCTTTGGATACTGAAAAAAAATACCATAGTTGAATTCTTCACAGTTTTCCAGATTTCTTTGCAGTAATTCAATGAAAACCTCAGTAGATAAAATTCTGTCCTGGTCATGTATTGTACACGTTATCAGAGATGTTATCTGGTAATGAGCCAATCACCTGTGTGTCCATCACATGACCAGGACTTGACGTAAACGAAGGAGTTTCCCAATGAATGACTGCAAGCAGAGATCTTGGACAGTGTGAAGAAGTAGGTGACATTGAACAAACCTAATTACCAAAGGGGTAATTAGGTTGGAGCTAATAAAGGGGAGTATCTAGCACTGGAGGACTTGATTTATCCATGTATTACCATGTACAGACAATTGTGTCTTCCATGACCGATCCTTATTCCGGTACTGATTTTCATATGCTTGGTTTGTTTTATCTGGGGTTTTCCATTCAAGCAGTTTTAGTATACGTTGTGCCTAAAGGTATGTTTTTTTTACACTTCTAACAGTGCACCATCTGAAATAAATGGTCAGAGTGGTACTGCATGTACGAAAGGCCAGGCTATGGACGACCCTATGGAAGAAACTGACAACAACTTGCTATCTCCCAGCTCATCTAACACATCTCAGATCTCGGAAGACCTGAATTCTACCCCATCCCAAGGGAAAAGTTCTGGCAAATCCAAGCAAAAGATAAATGTTAAAGAAGAGCTGGAGAAAAGACAAGGAGGAAAACAGCTACTCAACCTTGTTGTTATAGGTATGTGCAGTTGGTTCATGAACACCAAGTTTTATGTATTTTTGTTTTTATTTATTGCCATCATATCTTACTTGAAATTTTAAAGCCTGTGGACTGAGATTTTGTTGTTTGCTTCCTAAATGCAAAATTAAGCAAATTTAGAAATGGTTTACATCAAAAGAAAAATTCCTACCATCCTGGTTCTGGAGAGTGTAAGTCCTTCACATAGTTGCTGGTGCTGCTAAATCTGAAATAAATTCACCAGAGCTCTGCTGTATGACTGCTCTCCATCTCCCTTCTCTCAGTTTCAGGCTGAGGCTACACAGTGATCTTGGCTGCAACACGTGTGCACTGCAGCCGTCACACTAAATGGGGTTGTGGCATCTTGCTAGTTGAGTTGCGACCTCTTTTTTTGAGATGGCTGCAGTGCCACTCAGTGATGGTTGGTTGTGCGATGGGAATCATGGCCAAAATCAATCTGTACCCCCAGCCTAATTATACTTCCTCACAGCAAACTTGGGGTTTGCATGACTGGATTGGATCAGTGTGAAAATGTGCGCTCTGTCTTCTTTTTCATTTCAGGTCATGTTGATGCTGGTAAAAGCACTCTTATGGGCCATTTATTGTATCTCTTGGGGCATGTGAACAAAAGAACTATGCACAAATATGAGCAAGAGTCCAAGAAAGCAGGAAAAGCATCTTTTGCATATGCGTGGGTGCTAGATGAGACGGGAGAAGAAAGGCAAAGGTATTTTATCTTCTACATGGTGTGTGGTGTCTTTAGTATGAATTTAGTGTGGAGTCTTCTGGGTTAGGGCAGTTTCAGCATGTGGCAGAGCTAAGGCTGTGACCTTAATATAAATTGTCCGTGAATGTGAACGTAGATGCAGAAATACATAACTATTAGGCCCCTTTCTCACTCGGACGTCTCCCGCAACGTGTGCTGTGTACTGAACTCCCGGCACTGAACGGGAGTTACATAGCATTATACTGACTTATGATGCTATGTAACCCTTACAGTTCTGGAATGTGTTGGATAATGCTGACAGCGTTATCCAACACATTCCAGAACTGTAAGGGTTAGATAGCATCATAAATCAGTATAATGCTATGTAACTCCCGTTCAGTGCCGGGAGGCCAGTACACAGTACACGTTGCGGGAGACGTCCGAGTCTCCCACTCGTGTAAAAGGGGCCTTAGGCCCCTTACTGACGAGTAAGTTCCACACATCGGACTCAGCATGAGTATGCATCAGTTCCCGTTCTGATGTTCCAGCACAGGCGGGGTCGCATAGCATTATATTGATTTATGATGCTATGTAACCCTTACAGTTCTGGAATGTATTGTATAACAGCGACAGCATTATGTCAGTGTTATCCAATACATGCGACCCCTTCGGTGCTGGGAGGTCCAGACAGGAGCTGCTGTATACTCACGCTGCAAGTTCAGAGTGTGGAACTCGCATGTCTGAAAGGGGCCTTAGATGGGAAATGTAACTGTTTTAGGCCATCTTGGGTTTCTGCCATAGTGATGAGTTGGAGTTCCTCTTTTCTTCTTTAAAGGGTGTCCGTCAGCAGATATGAAATAGCCTGCATGTGCTCTTGGCAGCCCAGGGCACCTGTGTTAGTCCCATGCTCATATGTGTCCGTATTGCTGAGAAAAATTATGTTTTAATATGTGCAAATGAGCCTCCAGGAGCAGCAGGGGAGTTTCCATTACTCTTAGAGGCTCCGCTCTCTCTGCAATTCCCTCCACTTTGACAGGGCCAGGCACTCATGATGACATTTCAGCCTTAGGGCTCATGCACACGAACGTATTTTCTTTCTGTGCCCGTTCCATTTTTTTTGCGGACAGTGTGTGGAACCATTCATTTCAATGGGTCCGCAAAAAAAACGGACAGTACTCCGTGTGCACTCTGTTTCCGTATTTCCGTTCCGCAAAAAAATAGAACATGTCCTATTATTGTCCGCATTACGGACAAGGATAGTACTGTTCTATTAGGGGCCAGTGGTTCCGTTCCGCAAAATATGGAATGCGCACGGATGTCATCCGTATTTTCTGCGGATCCGTTTTTTCATTCAAATGGTCCAAATTAGACAAGCCCTTTTTATGTTGCCTTGGCATCTGCTGCCTACGTTTTTAATTTTCCCTTTTTTTTCTTTCTCTCGTGGTAGAGGAGTAACTATGGATGTAGGCATGACAAAATTTGAAACAAAGACAAAAGTTATTACTCTGATGGATGCACCAGGGCACAAAGATTTCATCCCAAACATGATAACTGGAGCTGCACAAGTAAGTTGGCATTCTGCGTGTGTTGTGTATACTTGTTTATTCAGTACTGTGCAAAAGTCTCCTTTACACTGGCCATTAGTTGATTTACTCTTCACTTTCAAGAAAACATAATTCCTAAAAAACAGGCAATCCTCCCATATTTCCCATGTTAAGACATTTATGACATGTACATTAGATATGCCATCAGTGTCTGAGAAGTTCTGTAACTCCCATAGAAATGAATGGAGAGGGTCAACCACATGCAAAGCAACCTTTCGATTCATTCTCTGCCTGGCTGCTGAGGCCAGAGACCACCTCATCGGTCAGGTGGGGTTTGGGAGACCACTGTTCTGGAAATAGGTGTGAATCCCAGAGGTCAGACACTGCAGGACCACCAATAGGGCCTATTAGCTAAACAGCAGTACTATTAGGTGCCAGATACGAGCGCGCAGTACCATTAGGCACAGATCGCCCCTAGTAGGGAGCTGACAGATAGAGCCCTGAGATTTACTAAGAAGCCAGGAAGGCTAATACTAATATAGTGAAGCTAACAGGATCCAGCAGTGAACTGAGAGTTTTAAAATAGGTCAAATTAGGTTCAATATTATTAAAAAATATAAAGAATAAAAGTTATGTTTTAAATAAGAGCACATGTCAAGTATGGGCATCAGTAGCTGGTAGCTAATTGAAAATAAATAAATCCCAGAGGTCTGACCCACCTCTATGAAACATTTATGGCATATGCTTTGGTATGGGAATACCCTTTTAATGGTTTTATATTTGCTAGAAAATCAAGTTCTACTCTTGCTTCGGATGCTTCTAATGCATGTTCTCCCCATCCTTCTGCTTTGAGAAGATAACCCAGTGCTATGGGTCTGAATTACACTTAGCTGTCAAGAAGTTGCTGCTCAGAAAAGAAATCCAAAAGGGAAAAATTACATGGAATCCATTCATTAAAATTAGAAATCTGAGGGGTAAGGTTTTGTGGACCGATTAGACCAACGGCTTATGTACGTAGCTTATTACGACTCTGCATGAGCTGTATATTAAATTCAAGGATAATATTGAAGAAAAGCCTTTCCAAATGATTTTCTTCTAGAAAGGCTTTTCTGACCAAATGCGGGATGAGATCCAGTCCTGCACGGAGCTGTAAATTGAGGATCTTTAGAAGTAACAGTAGGCAACATAACACCGAGCACACTGCTGTCAGGATCAAGATGTATGGCTGGTGTTTTCACAACTACGATTTGCCCATCCCAGAAGTAAGATCTTAATACTATTGAATAGGTTTAGAATGATTTGCATTGTGAGAAGCAGAAATGCTCCCAGCGTTGAATACGACTGTACTGAAGATATTTACCGGAAGAGAGGAGAAATATTTCTGAGAGCAATGTTGTGTCCTGCAGATATTTTTCCAGATGATGAAGAATAAATAAGGCTATGGTCACATCATTGGTAACCTGTTCTGGCAGAGAATAGCCTGCCAGAGTTCACCAGATCCGGCATTGGCAGATACTGCTGGTCACCACCAGACCCAATAGACTATAATGGGATCTGTCTGCTTTCCGCCATGAGTGCCGGGTTTTTGCCGGACAATTACCATTTTTTTGGTCAGCTTGTCCCCCCCGGAAAATTGAATAACAGATGACAATAACCACAAAAATTGTACCAACTACAAGTTCATCCCGCAAAAAAACAAGTTATTCTTCCAGAAAATCGATACAGAGAAAATTTATAGGTAGGTAAAATTTAAGGTACTAAAAAAAAAAAAAAAACTACAAATTTGGGAACGCCGTAATTGTACTGACCGGCAAAATAAGGACTTCATGTCATTTTTTACCGCACTGTGAACACCGTAATATCAAAACCTCAAAAATCTGGTCAGAATTGTGGCGCTTTTTTTTCACTGTTTTCCAATACAAGACATGGTAAGTAAAATGGTACGATTAAAAAGTACAACATATCCCACAAAAAAAAAAAGCCTTCATATGGCTATGTGAATGGAAAATTTTAAAAGTTTTGGCTGTTGGAATGTGGGGAGGAAAAAAATGCAAAAACGAAAATCGACCCGGGCCTTAATGGGTTAAGTAGATTCCATGAAGAGATTTACATGTCTGCATTTGTATGTAGTGACTCGTTCTTGCACTGAATGGCTTTCTTGGATATAGACTGTCCTTCTCTCTTTTAGGCTGACGTGGCCATTTTGGTTGTAGATGCCAGTCGTGGGGAGTTTGAAGCCGGCTTTGAAGCTGGTGGACAGACACGTGAACATGCACTTCTGGTCCGATCTCTTGGAGTGACTCAGTTAGCTGTTGTAGTCAATAAAATGGATCAGGTAAATTTTTGGTAATAATGGTTTAAATATATTTTTATTGACATTGCTTTTGATGGCTACATGATTTTCCAGATGCCTTTACTATTGCTTGTAAATCTCTGTGGTTTTGCTGCTTATATTCCATGACTCTGCTGTAGATATTCGGAAAATCAACACCTCATATGGCTCTTCCACTTAAAGTAGTTTGTATTTTATGTAAAGCTGTGGCCTCCATCTCCTTCACTTCATGTTATCCAGAAGACCTCACAACTCCAGTCTCCTTATTTTTATCCTATTACTGATTTGCTGACGCTTGATGCGTATAAACAAGTACAATTTTACCACTTTGTAGCATGTTGTTTGTCCAGCTTTGCAGGATAACAGGCTGATCTGGATGGTCATATGTCTTTTTTCAGCTTACCAACTATATTACTATGTAGCACTGATGTAGCATCAGTAAGTACTTTTTCCCCTCGTCCCACGACAGCACCACGAGAGAGAGGATCCGCCTCCAAGACAGGAAACCTGTAGCATAAAAAGCGGAGACTCCTCCTTCGCCTTCAGTATGGTTTCCTGTCTTTGAGGAGGAGACCTGTAGTACTGGTTCTCTCCCCCGTGAGCTGCCTCCTTACCTGCTGATCCGGTTGCTCTAGCGCGGCACATGGTGCGCGGAGGATGGGCAGAGACGCGGCGGCTAGAATGGCTCTGAGCGTTGGGGGGCGCGGCACTTCCGTGCTTCTGCACGAGTAAGTGTCCCCGGATGTGTGTACTGGCTCTGGGGGAGGGTTGCCGGCTTCCAGCGGCTGCTGTGAAGGTGGGAATGCCGGCAGAGCGTGGAACGCATGGATGCGTTCCAGGGCGCGTCGGAGGGCGCTTCACATCTCGGGAGGCGTGGTTTCATGCAGAACCCGGAAATAGGCGCTCAGCGCACGGTTTTATGCTGTTCCAGCGTCGGAGGAGTGGTGGCAGGTCAGGATTTTCTCCAGTCTGACTTCTGGCCCTTGGGAAAAGCTCCCTGATCATGGAAGAAAAGGACATATCTGAAGAGCCAGTGTCCGCTCCGGCCTTGGTACCTTTGGATGGGTGAGAGGCTTTGGCCACAGTATTTTTTTCTATTTTTACTTATATTGGGCATATGTCTTTATAGGAGAAGCCTAAGAAAGCCCAGACTAAAAAAGAATAAAGAATGTGCTTTATGTCGCTGTTCACTTTCTGCTGACTATGGGACGAAATTGTGTCGCATATGTATTGATAAGACTGTGGCAGAGGAATCTCCTTCTTTTTATAAGAATCTTCAATCCCTTATTAGATCTGAAGTGGACTCCTCCCTGTCTCAGAAAGCAAAAGCTATTCCCAAACAGCGTAGAACAAAAAGAGGTCAGATGGGTCTATCCGATTCTGAAGAAGAGGATCAGTCCATGTCTATCGAGACGGCCTTATTGGATGTCTCTTCCTGTACCTCGGATGAGGATCAGGAGGCTATTGGTAAACCTTTTTTCCCAGTGGAAGATGTGGATCGCCTTCTCAAGGCACTTCTCCAGAAGTGCCTGGATTCTGGATACCATAGAGTTAGGTCTAAAATTGGAATTCAAGGCCTCTCCTCCATCAAGATTCTTAATAACAACAACTTCCAAACAGCGACCAGAAGTCCTGCAGTCAGAGGTCCTCTCTCTGATAGAGAGAGGGGCATTAGTTCCTGTTCCAAGGGGACAGGAAAGAGAGGGATTTTACTCTCCTCTCTTGCTGGTAGGAAAACCAGACGGTTCCTGGAGAACAATAATAAATTTAAAAGGGCTAAATCGCTTCTTATTGCTAAAAAGGTTCAAAATGGAGACCATAAGATCTGTTGTGAACATGTTATTCCCAGGCTGTTTTATGGCGGTTATAGACTTAAAGGACGCATACTTTCACGTACCGGTTCACAAAGATCACCAGAAATTCTTGCGAGTAGCAGTGAAGATTCAGGGAGTTCTCAGACACCTTCAGTTTCAAGCTCTCCCATTTGGTCTCTCCATGGCTCCCAGACTTTTTACGAAAATAGTAGCCGAGGTGGCGGCACACATCAGGGAAGAAGACATCATCTTTATTCCATATCTCGACGATTTCCTGGTGGTAGCAGAATCCGAAGAGTCTGGCAACAAGGCGGTGTCAAATGTTCTAAGCATTCTGGAGAAGCTGGGCTGGATAGTGAACAAAGTAAAGTCGAGACTAGCTCCGGTTCAGGTACAGCAATTTCTGGGACTAGTGTTGGACTCTACACAGCAGAAGTCCTTCCTAACGAACGAGAAAATATTATCCCTGAAGGAAAAGATCTCGAGCCTCCTGACAAACCCAACTATCTCATTGAGAAGAGGTATGTCGGTTCTGGGAAGCCTCACTTCTTGTATACCGGCAGTTATGTGGGCCCAATTTCACACAAGGGATCTTCAGTGGGACATTTTAGAAGCATGGAATGGAGGAAGTCAGACTCTAGACAGGAAGATTACGATTCCAGTCCAGACTCTCGCCAATTTGAGATGGTGGTTGCTTCGCCACAATCTAATCCAGGGGGTTCCATGGAGGCTCCAGAATCTACTGTGTCTCACCACGGATGCGAGTCCCTGGGGTTGGGGGGCTCATATGCAGGACAGGTTTTATCAAGGGAGGTGGTCAGAGAGTCAGAGATTGACATCCTCCAACATGAAGGAGCTTCTAGCAGTGAAGCTAGCCATGGTAAATGCTCTGCCCGATCTGGTAGGAAGGAATCTGCGTGTAATGTCAGACAACAGTACAGTAGTCTCTTATATCAACAAGCAGGGGGGTACCAGAAGCAGGGGTCTGATGTCTACGCTGGCCGAGATTTTGGAGATAGCGGAAAGCAGATGCAGTTCGATCTCTGCAGTCCATATAAGGGGTAAGGCAAACATTCAGGCGGATTATTTAAGTCGACGTGTAATTTCCCAAGGGGAGTGGTGTCTAAGTCAGAAGGTCTTCAGACAGATTGTAGGCAGTTGGGGTCTCCCGTCTGTGGACCTGTTTGCTACAGCCCAGAACAAGAAAGTAGCAAACTTTTCTCGCTGTCCCCAGTAGGGTCCCCTCTTGGGCTGGATGCCTTTCTCCACAAATGGTCCTTCCAGATGGCCTATGCCTTTCCTCCACTTCCGCTTATACCCAGGGTCTTAAAGAAGATAAGAGAGGACCAAGCCAGGGTTATCCTCATAACCCCCTTTCTGGCCCAGAAGGCCCTGGTTCACGTGGTTGCGGAGGATGTCGGTGTCAGACCCTTGGGTTCTCCCGACACCTCGGGATCTCCTTTACCAGGGGCCGGTTGTTCATCCTCAGTTAGAGAGATTACACTTGACAGCTTGGAATTTGAATGGCTCTTCCTATCTAAAAGAGGTTTTTCCCCTGAATTAGTTGATACGCTTCTTAAGAGTAAGAAGAAGTCTACAATATCTATCTATGCTAGGACATGGAGAAAGTTTGTCATTTGCAGAGTTAGATTTAACTGTTTTCCCCTGTCAGGTTCCGATAATTAAGGTCTTAGAGTTTCTTCAGAAGGGGTGGCAGCTAGGATTGTCGCCTAGTACCCTAAAAGTCCAGATTTCAGCTTTGTCATCCCTTTTTAGTGACAATATTGCTTCCAACCCTTGGATTATGAGTTCTGTAATCCTTCCGTCTAGAGTCTCCCCTTGGGATTTAAATTTGGTCCTGGGTGCCCTTACCAAGCCCCCATTCGAACCTCTGGAAGAAATTTCGATTAAGCATTTATCCTTTAAGTTAAGTCTTTTAGTTGCCCTAACTTCTGCCCGTAGAGTTAGTGAACTCCAGGCTATATCTATCAATCCCCCTTATACTACCTTTTTAGATGATAGGGTCATTATAAAACCTGATCCAGCGTTTCTTCCTAAGGTAGCCTCTAGGTTTCATAGATCCCAAGAGATTATTCTCCCCACCTTTTTTGATAATCCAGCCTCGGATGATGAGAGATCTTTACATTGTCTGGATGTTAAAAGGTGTATGATGCAGTATTTGTCAGTTACTAAAGAATGGAGGAAATCCTCCTCGATGTTTATTCTTTTTCAGGGGAAGAATAAGGGGCGGCAGGCTTCTAAGAAAACTTTGTCAAGATGGATCACGTCGGCCATTGCTCTGGCCTATGTTTCTGTGGGACAGCGCACTCTACTAGAGCAGTATCCATCACCTGGGCGGAAAGAGCTGCGGTCTCTCTAGAGCAGTGGCCCCCAACCTTTTTTGCACCAAGGCCCGGTTTCTCGCTAGACAATTTCCCCAGGGCCCGGGGGGGGGGGGGGTCGGGTGTGTTTGGATGGGGGGCGCTGCGGTTGTTGGGGGGCGGAGCCTAGTGCCCCAACACAGTAGTTATTCCCCATTAGTGCCCCCACACAGTAGGTATACCAGTATAGTGCCCCCACACAGTAGGTATACCAGTATAGTGCCCCCACACCGTAGTTATAGTAGCATAGTGCCCCCATACAGTAGTTATACCAGCATAGTGCCCCCCACAAAGTAGTTATAGTAGCATAGTGCCCCCCACACAGTAGTTATAGTAGCATAGTGCCCCCACACAGTAGTTATAGTAGCATAGTGCCCCCACACAGTAGTTATACCAGCATAGTGTGCCCCCCACACAGTAGTTATAGTAGCATAGTGCCCCCCACACAGTAGTTATAGTAGCATAGTGCCCCCATACAGTAGTTATACCAGCATAGTGCCCCCCACAAAGTAGTTATAGTAGCATAGTGCCCCCACACAGTAGTTATACCAGCATAGTGCCCCCCACACAGTAGTTATAGTAGCATAGTGCCCCCACACAGTAGTTATAGTAGCATAGTGCCCCCCACACAGTAGTTATAGTAGCATAGTGCCCCCCACACAGTAGTTATAGTAGCATAGTGCCCCCCACACAGTAGTTATAGTAGCATAGTGCCCCCCACACAGTAGTTATAGTAGCATAGTGCCCCCCACACAGTATAGTAGCATAGTCCCCCCCACACAGTAGTTATAGTAGCATAGTGCCCCCCACACAGTAGTTATAGTAGCATAGTGCCCCCCACACAGTAGTTATAGTAGCATAGTGCCCCCCACACAGTATTTAGAGTAGCATAGTGCCCCCACACAGTAGTTAGAGTAGCATAGTGCTCCTCTCCTTCAGTTTTGTATAATAAAAAAAAAAAAAAACACTTATACTTACCTCCTCCGGCCTGTGTCCCGCTCTGCACGGCTCAGGCGGCGCGATGACGTCATTGCACCGCCTGAGCTGGCCTCTGATAGGCTGCAGGCCTAGTGCCTGTAGCCTATCAGAGGAACGGGCAGGGGAGACGCCTCTCCCTGCCCCACCGCAGCACAGGCATCTGTATCGCCATCCTGAGGACGGCGATACAGATGACTATGGAGATGAGCGCTTCCACAATGGAAGCGCTTATCTCCTTGTCCCCTGCCACCGCCGTGGCCCGGCAGACATCGATTCAGGTCCTGGGCTGCGGCCCGGTGGTTGGGGACCGCTGCTCTAGAGGACATTTGTAAAGCGGCGGTATGGGTGTCTCCTTCCACCTTTTTCAGGCACTACCGTCTTCTGTTAAATTCACCGTCTGATTTATCTTTTGGTTCTTCGGTTCTTTCTGCTGTTATCCCACCCTAGGTGTTCCTTGTTATTCTCTCTCGTGGTGCTGTCGTGGGACGAGGGGAAAAATGAAAATTACTCTCACCGGTAATTGGATTTTCCTGAGACCCACGACAGCACCCGTATTTTCCCCCCCTTTTTTTCTTGGAATTTGGGCTGTTGGTCACAGGGGTGTTGCATTAAAGAAAAAAAAAAAGAAGAAATGGAAGAGAAAGCGTATATTAAAACTTCATTGACTAATCGATCATGGCGGAGTTCCTCAAATCCTTGGATACATACTGAAGGTGAAGGAGGAGTCTCCGCTTTTTATGCTACAGGTTTCCTGTCTTGGAGGCGGATCCTCTCTCTCGTGGTGCTGTCGTGGGTCTCAGGAAAATCCAATTACCGGTAAGAGTAATTTTCATTTTTTGTTTTCAGGAGCCGACTGGCCATAGACTCTACAGGATAATCTCCTGGTGGGCTGATGACTGGGGGCTGCCTGAGCCCTCCTCAAGCCACTGGATGCATAACAATCTGATACCCCCAGCATTAATTAACAATGGGAACATCAGGTACTTATGTACCCACCTGGGTATCACGGGTGCCCTCCTCAAGTCAACTGTATTACTGTTATCAGGGCAGTGATACAGTTGAATACTGTGGTGGGCACAGGAGCCCATGGCTTCCTGCCCTGCTGTTTACTTTCATAGGAAACAGGCCACTAGGCTTGAAGCCTATGAGGCAATATACAGATGACACAGTGAGGCATGCATCTAAAGCTTCAGGCTGGAAGAGGCCTGTGGCCTGCATATGGTATGGCTGACCCAGCCTACTTGTCTTGTGCCGCCTCATGTTAACTTTGTTGCACTCCACTTTGATGTTTTTTCCCAGGGCTTTGATGTTATTCCCAAATGTTCTCATATTTATATAGGCTTCCCATTAAAACCATGTTAGTCATTGGGTGGGGGAGAGGTCTCCTACTTTAGACTCCCTCTGGTAGACCCTTCCTGTCTATGTATTTCATGGTCTGCCATTCATTTCAGTGGCAGGCTTTCTATAGAGTGGCCACTGAAGGGGAAATCTATGGACATGGCTTCCCTCTCCCTGAAATCGCCAGAAACCGTCGTGATGAAAGGATTGCCAAGCCAACTTCAAATTTAAAATTGATCATTTTCGTGATGCAACCTTTTTTAAGTAGCTCAGTCACAGAGGTCTGGATAGCCATTCAGTAGCATTAGAATACTTATAGCACAAGCAGCTGAGCTTGAGTCATCCATTTCCAGGAGCTGAAATGTTTAAAGAGGACCTGTCACCATGCAATAACAATTCTGGAGCATCTTTTCACATAACTCCTCCGTTATTGCTGCCAGAAGTTTTTTAATAAATTTGCAACTATGTGTTACCTGTCCAATCAGTGCTGTTGGTGAGACTAGGGACACCCCCCAACTGGTAACACCCATTTGTACCTTTAGTCATATACGTCTAGCAGGAACTTGACCACACACAGTTATAGGAATAGCAAGTAAGGTACTATAACAGATGTCAGGAAATGTGTCAAGTCCTCTTCAAATTACCTTTTGATATTTCAGGTTAACTGGCAGGAGGAAAGGTTTCGGGAAGTTACTAGCAAGCTTGGACACTTCCTAAAGCAAGCTGGTTTCAAGGTAATATGGTCTTTGGCTATCATTTTGGATTTGATGTGTTGCTCGTGAACCCTATTGTTACTTTATTTCACCTTTTGCAGGACAGTGACGTTTATTACATTCCTACCAGTGGTCTTAGTGGGGAAAATTTGTTGAAAAAGAGTGAAATAAGTGAACTGACAAGTTGGTACAAAGGACCGTGCCTTATTGACCAAATTGGTGAGAATTTGTTTTGTACCAGTGCCTTTGATTATTATCCGATTCAGTTTTTTTGTGTTTTTGTAGTCTTTTGTATATTTGTGAATTGTTTTATATGCTGACATTACGTAGTAGCTTGTCACTTTTATGCTCCCTTGTTGAGAATCACAACAGGAGGCACATCAAACACTTCAGGATTTGATGTGACTTTTACGTCAAAAGTTAGGCAAACCAGTGAACTGTTATTAGAAGGGGACTGTTTAAAGCGGTTGGCCATCTAATTTATTGGTGGCATATTGCTAGGATAGGCCACCAATGTCTGATAGGCGCGAGTCCCACCTCTGATGCCTTCCATTCATTTCTATGAGAGTGCTGAAAATAGAAGAGCGCTTGGTTAGTTTCGGAAGTCCCATAGAAATGAATGGGAAGCTCACCACGCAAACACGACCACCGCTCCATTCACTTCTGTCGGGCTATGAAAATAGCCGTGCCAGTGCTTGGCTGTTTTCGGCAGTCCCATACATATAAATGGAGGTCGTCCGTGCATGGGAGATCTGCTCTCCTTCACTTTGTTGTCTTTGTTCTAGAGATAGGTGTGGGACCTGCACCAATTAAACATCGGCGGCCTGTCCTAGCAATAAGCCCCCAAAGTATGAGATGGTCCCACCCTTTAAGTTCACTCTCTCGTCTCTTGGGCCATTCTAACTTATGACTGAAGCAGCATTTATTGTTCATTGTAGATTCGTTTAAAGCTCCACAACGTTCAGTAGACAAACCTTTTAGGTTGTGTGCATCTGATGTTTTTAAAGGTAAGAATTTCATTTTACGGGTTCATGGGGTTGTGTGGTATAATGGTATGCGCTTAAAACTTTTCTCTACGGTACACAGAAAAAGTCACTGTAAATGGACTCTGCCAATTACATAATGCTGCAGAGTTGGGGCTGCTTTTTTCTGCCACTAGGATTTCTGAATAACAGAAGCAAGTGCATTTTATTGTGTATGGACAATCGGGGAAAGTAGACAAGGAAGTTAACAGTAAAATATCATATGTGCGTACAAACAACAGAAAAGTGGGGCTACCTCTGGATATGGCAATTTGGTGATAGCTAAAGGAAAAAACCTTATCCAAATCAGTTTGTCCTCCTTTGCACTCAGTCTATATTTTTGTAATTACATTACTCCTCGATTTTACACTGACCCTTAGTTAATGCCTGCATTATACCTCAGAGCTGCATTTACAATTATGCTCGTTGTCATTGGAAATGGTCAGCAAACCAGTCAGATCCACCTTTAAAGGGGTTGTTCACACCTGGGACGTTTTCTACAAACCATTCAGTGTGACTGGACCCACGGTGTTAATCATGCTTACCTGCTTCCTGCTGCTGGGTTCCTGCTCCATCACAGCCCCCTTAGCTCTGCAGGTCTGTAACATCCTTTTGGACCCAGGTTGCGTGACACCGTGCATCAGGTGACCCGGTGACATGTGACCGCTGCAACAATGACGTTTTACCATGCATCACGTGACCCAGTGACCTGACACACACGTGACATTTGACCTCTGTGGCCAGTTATTGGCAGGGCAGAGATGAAAGTGGAACCCAACAGCGGGGATCAGGCAAGTATGGATACCAAAGCGGTTCCAACCACACTGTAGAAAACATCCCCAGGGGTGAACAAGCCTTTTAACTGCATAGGCTACTTTGACATTGTGCCTGCAGCGGACGTTTGCCATGTGCGCTGGATAAGCCCCTAGTGCCATACGTATCCGACATTCAGCAGAGAAGTAATGCTGGGAGATATTGGCATTGTAGCCAGCAGAATTGTGGTCTATAATACAGACCGAAACACTGGATCACGTTAGAGTCATATCAGCAGGACTCTCCAACCATCTAATGTGTATTTGGGAGTCCTTACTTTTGCCCAACAGCAGATGTCTGGAGAACAATGCCTATTCTTTTGTGGGAGATGAGGTGCTTCCAGAGGTGTCAGGCAGCCACACATTCCCCTCTCCCCTTGCACCCCAAGCATGTAAGTGTCTGGGGAAGTCAGGATGAATAGCTATCGCCCGTCCAAGCGTTCAGCAGGCATCTAAGTTAGTTGAGGATAAGAGTAAAAGCTTCAATGATTGTATTTCATTTTTTTCCCCTCCAGATCAAGGTTCTGGATTTTGCGTGACTGGCAAGATAGAAGCTGGGTACATCCAGACTGGAGACCGCTTAGTAGTTATGCCCCCTAATGAGACATGCACAGTTAAAGGTGAGTAGATAGACATAGCTGAAGTCTGCTATCGAAGGATGTCCTACCTCGCTTCTCACAGCATCTGTTTTGGGACAACTTCTGAAAGCCCTTTCTGCACCTGAAACTGGAACGTGCTGTCAAACTGATACTGACTGTTGAATAATTTATCCAAAATCTTGAAACGAATTTCCTCACAGGTGACTGTGCGTCTGAGCGCTTCGGTGTGAGACATTTCACTTGATGCCTGAGCTTGAGGCTTCGATTTCTCACGCCAGTAGATGATTCCCACATTGTTTTATTAGTCATTTCGTCTTAGTCCCCCTTACATCACACTGTATTCAGACGAGTGTGAGGGGATATGTTTTGGCGTTATGATCCTAAAAATAAAACTTATGTACTTGGATGATATCATTTTGAAAGTCTGATGTTTTTTCTTTTTTTTTTTTACAATGTCAGCAATATAAATGTGAGTTTAAGTTAAAGGGGTTGCCCCAAGAAAAAATATTGTTTAGATCAGTCCAGCCCATTATTGTATTTACACTTATTAAAAATGCAGTAATAGCACTGCCTATAAGTCTTCCTGCTATCTCCTGAGCAATTACAGTAACTCTGCCTCACTCTCTCAAAGAAGACACTGGAGCTTCACAAGTAGCCGCCTCAGTGATCCCTCTGTATGCCCAAAGGAGCAAGACAAAGCATATGCGTCCACCTCTGCACATTACTGAGGTGGACACAGAAAGACTGTTTATTATAAACAGCAGGAGGTGTTGTTCTAACATTATTCCTGAAATATCTGGTTAAATATAAGTGTAAATGCAAAAATGATAACCAGACATGAAGAAAGCTGAACTGTGAATAGTTATGATCATTTTACTGTCACACAGATTTGATAAATGTCTCCCACTTTTCTTTGGTGGTCAAACAGTTGATCTTCCATGACAAAATGGCACTGTTACTAAACATAAAGGGGTTGTCCCAGAAAGATAACACCCTCTCTCACACCCAGCAGTCAGGGAAAATGTAGTATTACATGGGGTTCATTCAAGAGATTGGCCATCCATGTATGGATGGTTGCACCACCTCTGGCAGAGTGGCTGTCTGTTCTGGCTCATGACGTCCATCAGGATAGGAGCTGTAGTCCTGATATAACCCCTTTAAAGATTCAGGAGCACAATGTTTTTCTCTTTTTGACATACGTTTGATATGTTCCTGTTTTGTTGGTCTTTATTGGGCGTTCATGGAGAAGTGTTTATAATGTAACTAGAGGACTCAGTCTTCTGTAAAATCTGATGGTGGGTAATAGAAATTTCTAGTAATTTTACCACATTGGTTTTTTGTATGGTCTATGGTATAAATGTCTTACTCTTATGCCTTTAGTGCCCTCTGCTGAAAACAGCTGTAATAGCAGTCAGAAAAGCAGTCTTACCTATGTTTTTTGAGAGAGTTCCAAACCTAGTCTTTTTGAATATGGTAATAAATAGAGATGAGCGAACATGCTCATAACGAGCACTGTACCGCTCGGCTCCCCTGCGCTTGCATGGGCGCAGGCAGCCGCTTCCGTCCTCCTCACCCGACGGAAGCGGCTGCCTGCGCTCATGTGAGCGCAGGGGAGCCAAGCAGTACAGTGCTCGTTATGAGCACGTTCGCTCATCTCTAGTAATAAAGGATTTTCTCATATTCATAAAATTCAGTATATATTGAAAATTCATGCAACTTTTATAGTTTTTGTATAATTTCCATGTGTAAGATAACTGCTTGTACTTGGGGAATGGAAACCTCCAGATCATGTCTAAGGCTAATTTCACAGGAGCTTATTGGGTCTAGGAAACCCTCTGTGTGATAGCCACATTTTCTGGACCGGGCGCTGCTTCTCTGACCTGAACTTACAGCTTTATAATGACCACAGGTCTTCTGCACTGTACTCACGGCATTATATGAGTAGTGTACAGTAGACCCGGGGTTAGGCAGGAGCTCACAGCATCATAAATCATTATGATGCTGTGAGTTTGGTCAGAGGAGCAGTGTTCAGTCCAGGAATTACATCCATCTCATGAACCATGTTTCCCCGGCTGAACGTTATCATTATCCTAAATGAAACCGTTATCTGGCTCATTAAGTGCATTCAGAGACTCTTTTGCAGCACCTGTGTCCATCTGTCATTATCAGGACTGATTTTTAGGCTCTGGATATAAACTAGAACGTGTCCTTTTCACTGAGATCTTAAAAGGTTTTTCCAAGATTTTGATACTGATGACCTATGCTCTCATCAGTATCTGATCGGTGGGAGTCCAACACCTGGGATCCCTGCCGATCAGCTGTTTGACTATGCATCGGCGCTCCTGTGAGGGCTGCTGCCTTCTCACAACTTACCAAGCACAGCGCCATACATTGTATAGCAGCTGTACTTGGTATTGCACTCAGCCCCATTCACTTCTATCGGGCTGAGCTGCTCCTAGAACACGTGACTGATGATTGTGTCGTCACTGGCCTAGGGAAAGCTGAGGGAAGGCCGTGGCCCTCACAGAAGCACTGATGCCTTGTCAAACAGCTGATCGGCGGGGGTCTCGGGTGTCGGACCATCACTGATCAGATACTTGATGACCTATCCTGAGGATAGATCATCAATATAAAACTCCCATAAAACACCTTTAAAGACTCTGAGGCTATGACCACACTGCATCTTTACAGTACAGTAGCTGAAAATTAACGGCAGCGCAGTGAAAAACGCGATATACCAGTCTTTTTTTTTTTTCCACTATGTATTGCTAATGGCTGAGCGATAACCTTCAAACCCACATGGCCATTAAGAATGCACAATGAAGAAACAATCAGTTTTTAATGAATTATTGAATACCGGAATGGCTTACAGAGTGACGTGGTTCTCCCTGCTTCTCAGCAGTGTAGTGTGGTTGTACCTTGAGGAACGATAACACAGAACATATTACGATGCTTAATGGAGTCGATGGTGACGATGGTAGCTGCCTGCAGTGAATGCCGCCTCTCCTCTGGCACATAGTGCTGTTGCATCGATTTTAGTTCGTGCCTCTAACCATTCGTAACTGAAATACCATGACTCATGTAGCGCATTCTGTCCAGAGAAATGTTGTGTTACTTGCATCCAGCAATGAAGTTCTGATCTTACTCATTTCCAGGAATCACATTACATGATGAAGCAGTTGATTGGGCCGCGGCCGGAGATCACGTTAGTCTCACTTTGACCGGCGTGGATATCATCAAAATCAAGTAAGTGCTCATCAATCAGTGTCTGACTCAGCAGCAGTTTCAGGACCTGAAGAAAAGGGTGTAGTCTCTGAGAGTTAAGTGGTTTTATTTTTAGACAGAATTGACTGTTACATGAAATTTGTCAATTATTAATGAAACCGGGTATGAAACTAATCTCCCGTAAACAGGAACATATTACTCTGCAGTTTGTAGCTTTTTCATACTGTCAGTTCTCAGCCAAAAGACATCAGTTGTCACCACAATGCAACCTTTGCAAAACTCTGCACCTGGGTGTGGTAACCCTGCCTTCTAGCAGTATAGTCACGTTAGTGGCGTATTCGTTTGCATAGTGGTTACGAGTGAATTGGATTCCGATTTTGGAATTGTCTTGCGGCCAAGTTATGTTTTGTCTTTGTGATTGTCACTGACGTCACGTTTAGTACGGGTTTAGGATTAGAACGAAGGGAATATGAATTGTGTGACATTACGTAATACAACAATATGAGAATCGGTAAGATGTTTTACATACAGTACAGACCAAAAGTTTGGACACACCTTCTCATTCAAAGAGTTTTCTGTATTTTCATGACTATAAAAAATTGTAGATTCACACTGAAGTCATCAAAACTATGAATTAACACATGTGGAATTATATACTTAAAGGGTTTCTGTCACCAGTGTTGGGCATATAAAACAGGATGACATTTGCAATGTGCAAATGTCACCTGATGCCCAAACTGGTGAACATTTTTTTACTGGTGCCCCCGTTTTTGAAATAAATCAACTTTTGTGGTATGCAAATGAAGCTTACTAGGTGCAAGGGGCGGTTACCTCGCACCTAGTAAGCTCCGTTTGCCCACCCGCGGTCACGCCTACCTTCACTTGATTGACAGGGCCAGGCAGCTCGCTCTAGCTGCTCCTGGCCCTGTCCGTGCTGAAAATCCCGCGCCTGCGCCGTTCGGACTTCATTCGGCGCAGGCGCAGTGAGTGCCGATTGCTGCCGGGCTCCCGGCTTCCTCACTGCGCCTGCGCCGCCTTCTCTTCTGGGTGTTCTGTGACGTCATCGGCGCAGGCGCAGTGAGGAAGCCGGGAGCCCGGCAGCAATCGGCACTCACTGCGCCTGCGCCGAATGAAGTCCGAACGGCGCAGGCGCGGGATTTTCAGCACGGACAGGGCCAGGAGCAGCTAGAGCGAGCTGCCTGGCCCTGTCAATCAAGTGAAGGTAGGCGTGACCGCGGGTGGGCAAACGGAGCTTACTAGGTGCGAGGTAACCGCCCCTTGCACCTAGTAAGCTTCATTTGCATACCACAAAAGTTGATTTATTTCAAAAATGGGGGCACCAGTAAAAAAATGTTCACCAGTTTGGGCATCAGGTGACATTTGCACATTGCAAATGTCATCCTGTTTTATATGCCCAACACTGGTGACAGAAACCCTTTAACAAAAAAGTGTGAAACAACTGTAAATATGTCTTATATTCTAGGTTCTTCAAAGTAGCCACATTTTGCTTTGATTACTGCTTTGCACACTATTGGCATTCTCTTGATGAGCTTCAAGAGGTAGTCACCTGAAATGGTATTGCAACAGTCTTGAAGGAGTTCCCAGAGATGCTTAGCACCCATCTCGATTGGGTTCAGGTCTGGTGACTGTGGAGGCCAGGTCATCTGGCGTAGCACCCCATCACTCTCCTTCTTGGTCAAATAGCCCTTACACAGCCTGGAGGTGTGTTTGGGGTCATTGTCCTATTGATAAATAAATGATAGTCCAACTAAATGCAAACCGGATGGAATAGCATGCCGCTGTAAGATGATGCTGTGGTAGCCATGCTGGTTCAGTATGCCTTCAATTTTGAATAAATCCCCAACAGTGTCACCAGCAAAGCACACCCACACCATCACACCTCCTCTTCCATGCTTCACGGTGGGAACCAGGCATGTAGAGCCCATCCGTTCACCTTTTCTGCATCGCACAAAGACACGGTGGTTGGAACCAAAGATCTCAAATTTGGACTCATCAGACCAAAGCACAGATTTCCACTGGTCTAATGTCCATTCCTTGTGTTCTTCAGCCCAAACAAGTCTCTTCTGCTTGTTGCCTGTCCTTAGCAGTGGTTTCCTAGCAGCCATTTTACCATGAAGGTCTGCTGCACACAGTCTCCTCTTAACAGTTGTTGTAGAGATGTGTCTGATGCTAGAACTCTGTGTGGCATTGACCTGGTCTCTAATCTGAGCTGCTGTTAACCTGTAATTTCTGAGGCTGGTGACTTGGATGAACTTATCCTCCGCAGCAGAGGTGACTCTTGGTCTTCCTTTCCTGGGGTAGTCCTCATGTGAGCCAGTTTCTTTGTAGCGCTTGATGGTTTTTGCGACTGCACTTGGGGACACTTTCAAAGTTTTCCCAATATTTGGGACTAACTGACCTTCATTTCTTAAAGTAATGATGGCCACTTGTTTTTCTTTACTTAGCTGCTTTTTTCTCTCGCCATAATACAAATTCTAACAGTCTATTCAGTAGGACTATCGGCTGTGTATCCACCTGACTTCTGCCCAACGCAACTCATGGTCCCAACCCCATTTATAAGGCAAGAAATCCCACTTATTAAACCTGACAGGGCACACCTGTGAAGTGAAAACCATTTCAGGTGACTACCTCTTGAAGCTCATCAAGAGAATGCCAAGAGTGTGCAAAGCAGTAATCAAAGCAAAAGGTGGCTACTTTGAAGAACCTAGAATATAAGACATATTTTCAGTTGTTTCACACTTTTTTGTTAAGTATATAATTCCACATGTGTTAATTCATAGTTTTGATGCCTTCAGTGTGAATCTACAATTTTCATAGTCATGAAAATACAGAAAACTCTTTGAATGAGAAGGTGTGTCCAAACTTTTGGTCTGTACTGTACGTCCTGTTTGATCAATTGTACAACATTAGTTGCTTGATTATTTAGAACAATCAGTGGGATTTGCTACTAGATAAGTATCTAGCTCTTTTGTAAATGATGACATAGTATCTGCCATTGCTACCTCTTGGGGTAGGGCTTTTCATAGTTTGACTCTTACTGTAAAGAATGCTTTCCTGTATTGATATCTAAATAGTCTTTCCTTAGCATGTAAAGAATGAGCCTGCTCCTGTACCAGTTTTTTTTATTGACCACACATGTATTTATACATGTAAATGAGATCACGTGTAAGAAATATCTTTTTTCCAAGCTGATCAAGCCCTATTCTAAAAGATCCCTTCCATCCCATTTAAAGGGGTTATCCAGAAATTTGATATTGATGGCTTAATCCCAGAATAGGTCATCAATATCTGATTGCTGGGGGTGGGACTCCTGGCACCAGCACCGATCAGCTGTTTGAAGAGTACACTGTGCTCAATGGAGCTCCAATGAGCGCCGCATCTTACCAAGCACAGCTTTTTAACCTTATATAGCGGCTGTGCTTAGTATTGCAGCTCAGCTCCATTCACTTGAATGGGACTGAGATGCGCCTAAGCCATGTAACTGACAGTGTTGTCACTAGCCTAACATGATGCCTAGGCTCTCACAGAGCACCGCAGCCTCTTCAAACAGCTGATCGGTGGGAATGCCACGAGTTGGACTTCTGACGATCTGCTGTTGGTGACCTATCCTGAAGATAGCCCATCAATATCAAATTCCCATATAACCCCTTTAATCTGGTCACCACCTTTGACACTTTTCAGCTATCTTATATGCTTTTTTACAATGTGGAGCCCAAAACTGAATCTCATATTCGAGATGTGACCCTACAAGGGGTAATATTACATTGCAATCACAGGTTTTTCTCTCTCCTTTTATACAGTACAGAGTAAAATCGTAATTGCCTTTGCAGCTGCTGCTTGACATTGAGTAATGCTGCTTAGTTTACATGTAACCAGGATACCCAGGTCATCTTGTTCTGTTGTCTCCAGTTTTATTCCATTAAAAGTATGAAATAGCCATACTCTTTGATACACAAGAAAAGAAAAATGAAAGAAATATCCCTTTATTGATAGAAAAAAAGAGTATATATGATCTCTGGGTGTCTAACCACTTGGACCCACCAAGGAACACCTCCGATGATCATACATTTATCATCTCTGCTGTGGGTGGAATGAGGACCTTTTATCTTTATCATTATACACACATAAAACGATATATAAACCACATCTGCAGTACTGAAAAGTAAAATAATTGGAGGAACATACTGACCTTTATGAACCCGCCGTTTCTTCATGATACAGGCATCTCAGGAAGCGTATCCTAGGCCAGACTACCATGAGTGGTGGCACTCTTTGAAGTGGCAGGCAGGTTTCGTGATGAGAACATAAAGAGGACCTTTCACCACTCCTGACATGCCTGTTTTAATAGCTTCATGCATTCCCTGTGTAATAACAATTCTGGAACATCTATTCTTATGGCTCTATGTTGTGCCATTCCTTTATTATTTGTACTAGAAGTTATGAATGAATTGCTATTTGTCTTCAGTAAAGGAACAGAGGGGAGGTAACAAGTTGGGGGTGTGTATCTGCACAGTCTGAACATGACAGCACTGATTGGCTAGAGTCAGTCTGTGCAGGTACACGCCCCCAACTGGTCACCTCCCCTCTGTTCCTTTACTGAAGACAAATAGCAATTCATTCATAACTTCTAGTGCAAATAATAAAGGAATAGCACAACATACAGACATAAGAATAGATGTGCCAGAATTGTTAGTACGTGGGGAATGCATGGAGCTATTAAAACAGGCATGTCAGGAGTGGTGAAAGGTCCTCTATAAATCCCATGAAATGTGTGTCTATGTTTTGGCTGACTTTCCTGTACGGCTTGTGCTTCAGTAATTAAAGATATCACATTATAGCATAATTGCTGCAACGTCCATGCCGATAAGTAAATTGTATAGAATGAGGAAACTTAGAAATAAGCCGGCCATACAAAGTGATATGAATGGGGGGGCATGTCCGATCCATTGAATAAAAAATCCCATATTCAGCTGAGGGGGCATTTCTGATGACTTGTTACAGAACATTCCTCTTCTGTATTTGTGTATTAAAACGTGACAGGGAATATTCTTCTCTTTTTCAGTGTTGGCTATGTGTTCTGCAGTCCTAGTGAACCTATCAGAGCCTGTACACGTTTCCGAGCCAGAGTTCTCATCTTTAATTTTGATGTTCCCGTAACACAAGGATTCCCAGTGAGTATTTGTTCTTTTATCTTTCTTAATACTAAGATTACATAATGGCTTTTACAGCCCTCTGTCAGTTTTGTGATGCCCTGCTGTCCTAATATTACAGATATGTCCTTAGGCTTACCTGCTGCTTAAACTACATATTTCATTTTAATTTTTTTTTCTTTCTGTATCTAGGTTATTATACACTACCAAACTGTGAGTGAGCCCGCCACCATCAGGAGGCTGATCAGTGTACTACACAAGAGCACAGGAGAAGTGGTTAAGAAAAAGCCAAAGTGAGATTTAGTCTGTCCTGTGGTGTGGAAACAAAATGTACTGAAGGCGGCACAGTGCTGTAATGAGCAGCTTATTACTTTGGCATAACAAATGTGTTAAAAGGAGTTGGCCACTTTTCAAACAATTTGTGTCCTTACTGTATGTTATTTAATGTTCCGTTCCGTTTCGTAATTTCCATTGGCTCCATAGAAATGAATGGGAGCGCACCGCAGCTCCCATTCATTTGTATAGAGCCGACGGAAATAGCCGAGCCAGTGCTCGGCTATTTTCGCCGGCCCCATACAAATGAATGGAGGGTGGCCGCGCATGCGCGGTGTGCCCTCCTTGACCTTCGGGGCCCCGTTCTCGATATAGGTGCGGGTCCCGCACCTATAGGACAATGGGGGCATATCCTAGCGATATGCCCCCATTGTTCGAGATGGGAATAACCCTTTAAAATTATTATTTGTGATTGTGACCTTTTTCGGCAAAAAGCAGCATGCTTTAGGTATCGTGTCTTTCACTCTCATATTGTTTATAAAACTTCAAAAATGCCTGGAAATCATGTTTTAAATGTCGCAAAGTAAAAAAAAAAAATCACAAAGAACATGTAAGCAAAAATATCCATTGTAAACATTTTATATGCACTTTACAAAGGACAGGAAAAAAGTGTGAGTGAAGAAGGCCTCAAAAGGGAACTTTAGTTATCCATTCAGGGTGCTTATCTATTAGCCAGAGAGAAGACCTTCTGTCCCCCTGCAAGGCCCCAGTGCATCCATGCATGGCACTTACAGGTTATTGATCTCCAGGGCAGCTATCTTATTCTTCATTCTCCCCTGGTACTGCAGAGGAATTTAACACTTGCTCTCTGATTCCCCATGAGGATTATAACTGATACCTATATTTTCAACAAATTATGGACATTCCCTTTAAGGCTTAGTATCTGTTTTTTCATGAATCTATTGAATATTGATAGATACTTGTTATACTACTGTTGTTCCAGTGATACAGATAACATATTTTGCTGCCAAGTGCACTTTATGATTTAATCATAATAAAAATTGGCTATACGCATTTTAGCATCCCCCCACTGTGTGAGATGATACCATAGAGGGGGAGAGACCACATTTCAGCCATGTTTGTGCTAGCAGATCTAAGGATATGACTGCTTGGCTTGATCTCTAGAAGTGCCTCCAGTTTTAAGGCTTCTAACACGGACATCAGTGTGTCCCCCTCCCAACTTCAGTATCTCAGGACTGCTGTCTCATTTATATCCCCCTGCAGGTTACTACTGTCTGTCCTAGTCAATCTGATATCTGTGAGCCGTACAAAGTTAATCTCAGAATTGGATCAAAGTTGCTCCCATTTGTTTTTTCACTGATAGTTATTATATAGCAAAGGGAATATTGTACTCAAAATCTAAAAATGTAATCTCACAATGGAGCAGTTTGGATTAGTACAAAATTTTACAAAATAAAACCACCTTATGAAATGATTTTGGTATAATCTGTATGGAAATACAGTATTACTGCCATAATATGACCATGTGTATGGAGTCATCATGCCTAAAATGTGCTCCCTGTGCCGCAGAGCAAAAAGGAACAACATGAAGTTTTTTGGTTTTGGATTTTTTTTGTCTGTGCAGTAATTTGTTTTTGTGTGGTTGTTTTACTTTTTTTTCAGATGTCTCACAAAAGGAATGAATGCCATGGTAGAGCTTCAGACACAAAGGCCTATCGCTTTAGAACTATACAAAGACTTTAAAGAACTTGGCCGGTTCATGCTTCGATACAGTGGGTCATCTATAGCAGCTGGAGTTGTCACTGAGGTAGGTTTGCTGAGGAGCAGTTTTCTCTGGTTCCCTGGGTTAGATTATTTGTTTCTTGTATGTGGTGCAAACTTTGAGCAGTCTGCATACATCAGAGCATGAGGAGTCCAGACAGTGTCCTGATTCATCGTTCTAACCTTTCACGTACAGAACCTATAATAAAACGCAGAATAAGATCTTTACAGCTAATATTAAAGGGGTTGTCCAGACTTTTTCTATCCTCAGGATAGGTCATTAATATCACATCGGCGGGCATCACACTCCAGGCATCCCCGCCGATCAGCTGTTTGAGGAGACGCAGTGCACACTTGCCGTCTCCCTTCTCTCCTGCGTTCTGCTGTACAGTATGTCTATGGAACAGCAGCAGTGGACAGGAAGAGAGAAGGGAGACGGCACGTGCGTGCGCCGTTTACTCAAACAGCTGATCAGCGGGGGTGTCGACCTGCTGCCGATCCGATATTGATAACCTATCCTTAGGATAGGTCATCAATAGAAAAAGCCCGGACTACCTCTTTAATAGAATCAGTCAATTTTAAATATATAAATACATTGTTCAGGCAACAAAGCATCAGCAGGTCTCCACTGTAAAGTTTTTTTTATAAGTAAGTTTAAGTATTTGGTGCATAAAATGTATATAAAAGGGGATTTTCCAGGCTGCTTAAATTGATGACCTCTTCTCAGGATAGGTCATTAATATCTGATCAGTTAGGTCAAAAAACCCCCATCCCCACTGATTAGCTGTCATCAACAGCCTCCTGCATTGGAACTAGCTCTTGAATCGAGCAGGAAGCACAGTGCCGTTCAAAGTGTAGTGGTTGTGCGGAGTAACTGCAGCTCAGGTCCCATTGAAGTGAATGAGAGTTGAGCTGCAGTAACCCGGTATGGCCACTACACTTTGAACAGAGCTGTGCTTCCTGTTCCATTCACAGTGCTAGTTTATGTGCTGGAGACTGTAGAGAACAGCTGATCAGTGAGGATGTGGAGTGTCGGTCCCCCACTAATCAGGTATTAAAGGGGTTGTCTCACTTCAGTAAGTGGCATTTATCATATAAAGAAAGTTAATACAAGCCAATTACTAATATCTTGTTATTATCCATATTGCTTCCTTTGCTGGCTAAATTCCATCTCATTATACACTGCTCATTTCCATGGTTACAGACCACCCCGCAATCCATCAGTGGTGGTCGTGCTTGCACAATATAGGAAAAAGCACTAGCCTATGTGAGCTCACATGGTCCTGGCCACCAGAAAAGCCGGTGCTTTTTCCTATAGTGTGCAAGCACGACCACCACCGATGGATTGCAGGGTGGTCTGTAACCATTGAAATGAGCAGTGTATAATGTGATGGAAAAATGAATCCAGCCAGCGAAGGAGACAATATGGATAATAACAATACATTAGTAAGCAGCTTGTATTAACTTTTTCTACATGATAAATGCCACTTACTGAAGTGAGACAACCCCTTTAACCCCTTCCCGACCGCCGCCGTACATGTACGGCGCGCGGGCGGTGCGGGGACATGACGCCCGCTCGCGGGTGCGGCGGGCGTCATGGCCGGCAAGTCTCTGCTGTTTCTAACAGCAGAGACTTGCCGCATCTTACCTCCGTCTGCGGAGACTTCCTGGGCCTTACTGATGCCGTGATCACACGTGATCACGGCATCAGGATGCGTCTGAACCCGGAAGCCCACGCTTCCGGGTGGTGTACAGATGCCCCGATTGGCCAATCGGGGTGTCTGTACACCATATGAAAACTGTAATCCTCGCTGGTGAGGATTACAGTTTTCAAACTGCAATTCTTATTCTGGCCACTAGATGGCAGGCCAGGATAAGAAATGAGCAATTCATGGTTTTAACTGCATCTAGTAAATCCATGATTGCTCATAAAGAAAAAAAACAAAACACAATAGATCAGATGATATTTGAGCTTTAAAATAATCACAGAAAAATTAAAAAAAAATGTTAAAAAATATATAAAAAATAAAAAGATATAAAAGTTCAAATCACCCCCCTTTCCGTATAAGTAAAAAATAAATACCTAAATAACAATAAATATAGACATCATGGGTATCACCGAGACCGAAAACGCCCGTACTTTTAAAATATATAAAAAAAATTTCAATACGGTGAATTGTGTGGCGGAAAAAAGCGTCCAAATGGCGATTCGCAGTTTTTTGTCCCTTTTTTTTTCTAAAAAAAATTAAATAAAAAGTGATCAAAAAGTCATACACACCCCAGAATGGTATCAATAAAAACTTCAGACCGCCCCGCAAAAAATGAGCCCCCATACAGCTCTGTAAATACCAAAAAGTTATAGGGGTCAAGATATGACAAGGAAAAAAAAAAAAAAAAAAGGGCAACTTTCTAATTATTTTATCACCATCTAAACGCTGGAAAAACTATACATATTAGGTATTGCCGGATTCGTACTGACCAGTAGAATGAAAGTAACCGGTCAGTTTTAATGCACATCGAACGCTGTAAATAAGAAACCCGTAGAACTGTAGCGGAATAGCGGTTTTCTTGCAATTTCACCCCATTTGGAATTTTTTTCCCGCTTCCCACTACACCATATGTAATATTAAATGGTGGCGTTGGAAAGTACAACTTTTCCTGCAAAAAACAAGCCCTCATACAGCTATGTGAACAGAAAAATAAAACAGTTATGGCTGTTTGAAGGCAGGGAGCGCAAAACGAAAATGCAGAACCGAAAAAACCTCCGGTCGTGAAAGGGTTAAAGGGGTTCTCCGGGAATTAAGAAAATGAAAATACGTAAATATTACTTTATTATAAATATATTCCCAAATACCTTTCATTAGTTATAATGGCTCGTTTTGTCTAGAGAGCAATCATTAGGAGAAACAAAATGGCCACTGTCCTATTAGTACAGACAAAACCTGTCCTAATCACACAGGAGGACAAGTTACTTCCCAACACTGAGGTAAAGAGCTGCCTCACCCTCCTCTCTGCTCTGACTGTCAGGGATTATGATCCTGACTACAGTTTAATATGATATTTAGCTGAATCTTTGGGGAATGGAGTTCATGATGAGACATGAAGTACAGAGAACACGGACAGGACAGACTGTGGTAATGGAGACTGCATACAAGTGGTGCTGCTCATTAGCCACATCTGCTCATGAACTCCATTCCTACAGAGATTCAGCTGAAGATCTTATCATCTGTATTCAGGATCATAATCCCTGACAAGCAGAGCAGAGAGGAGGATGAAGCAGCTCTTTACCTCAGTGTTGGGAAGTAAATTGTCCTGCTGTGTGATTAGGACAGATTCTGTGTTTTACTAATAGGATGGCGGCCATTTTGTTTCTCCTAATGATTGCTCCCCAGACAAAATTAGGCATTATAATTAATGAAAGATATTTGGTAACATATTTATAATGAAGTAATATTTAAGTATTTTTATTTTCTTAATTCCCGGAGAACCCCTTTAATGACCTAGCCCGAGTATAGATGATCACTGTCAGGAGCCTAGAAAACCTATTTAATTGCTACCTTTCAGTTTTATGGCCATTACTTCATTTTTGTACAGAAACATGACATGTAATTACAGAAAAGTTTCTTCACGCGTAAGCTCCAGTTGGGAACTATGTACATGGACATGATCCTCTGCAGTTTTGCTTCTGAAGTTTTAGAAGTCTTAAAGGGGTTTTCCAGTTGATGTTACTAAATGTACATATGCTGGTAACAGCTACTAATATCCATTATTAAACTATCAGCAGTGATGTCAGATAGTTTACTAAGAATAATTCATGTTAACATGCCGGTCTCCTGACCTGTGTGCCGGTGCTGCACTGAGAACATGGCTTCTCCCATCCATCAGCGGCCTCCATTCACTTATATTTCATATTTAAGGACTGAGCACGTGTTAGTTCCCCTGTCCATCTCCAGGATAAGTGAATGGAGGCCACTGATGGATGGGAGCGGCCATGTTCCCAGCGCAGCACCGGCACGCAGTTCAGGAGACCAGCATGTCAACATGAATTATTCTTAGTAAACTGTCTGTTACCAGCACATGGGCAGCTAATAATATAAACCAGCCAACCCCTTTCTAGCATCCAGTCTGATGGGTCCTGGTTATTAAAACTGGATTATTTAAGATTTCACCCATTCTAGTTAATAAAACTCAAAAGTACATACCTATGAAAACCACAGCCATTTCTGTTATCACTTTCTAAATTTGACAAGTGATGAGAAAAGAAGAATATTTTGTGCATTATCATATATTTCATATTAATTCAGATTTTTTCTTAATTATCAGATTAAAGAATGACCTGTAACTCACAATGGAGACGTTTGCAACCAGCTGAGTACATCCAGCTTGGCCTCCCAAGTTCTGTCCCCTAGAAAGCCTGGCTGAAGACTAAAGTGCAATTAAAAGACATAACAGATAGAGCCACTGTGGACAACTTCTCAGTCTCGCCATCTCACAGAACAAAGAGCCAGGAGACCTTGTCCTGGATCAAGAACACAATACCGTTGATCAAGTGTCTCTCCTGTTCTCTTTACCGTCCTATATCATTAATGACTCGCTGCAGCTTCTCATATAAAATGCAAAATTAATTTATATTAATAATATTCTGGGACTTGGCATGATGCTGTCATCTACAACTGGCAGACACGTTTACAGTTCTCTCTTCTGAAATGTCTGCAGTCTTTTCTCTTTTTTTCGCCTTTATATTAATGAGATTTGGTTTAACGTATTTAGTACGGAATATAAATTGCTTATGTGCAATGGAACAAGACTGAAGGACAACACTTTAAGTTTTAGAGCATGGCCAACCATTGAAAAGTGAAGAATAATGGGGGTTTGCTGTGTGTGCCAATTTTATGAACTGATCGACATGGATATAAAATAGACTAATTAAAAAGCCTTGGTTTGAGCATAACATCTAACATTGTCTGTGTTTAATTTAAACAGATGGGTTACTTTTACTAGAAAATGTACAGATTGTCCTCAACCCTCAGCTTAGAGCATTTATAGGGAACCTGTCCTAGAGAATAGCCTTGTCAAATGTGTCCATTTTAACATGATGTATAAAAAGAACTTAAAATATAATCAATGACAGCTTAGGCGAAAGAAAGACCATACAATATTTAACCTTCATCTAGCCACAGTTTGTTCAGAGCAACCGTGATGAATCCCCTCCTCTGCCAGAAGCTCATACAGACACATTAGAACTATGGAAGAAGGTGGCCTGGTCTGATGAATCATGTTGATATCTTGCACATGGCCGGGTGCACATGCTTTAGTTGCTTGGTGAAGAAATGGCACCAAGATGTACTATGCTGAATAAGGAAACCCATTGTAGGCCGTGTGATACTCTTGATAGTGTTATTTTTCAGCAGGATAATGAAGCCACAGTGCAAAATAGTTCAGGAATGGTTTGAGGAACGTGAAAAGGTTCATGGTGTTGACTTGGCCTCCAAATTCCCCAGATCTTTTATCGCAGTGTTGTCCTGTCCTCTTCTACACTGACCATTCTGGTACCAATAGCAGGGCTTACTCAGGAGAGCCTGAATACATGCCAGGCTCAGGACCGCGTACAGGGCACTTGCATCCTTGGTTGCCTATGTGATAAAAATTTGCTATCTCAGCAATTAGACCTCTCTCGACGCCCATAAATTTATGCTTGCACATCTGTTTCTCTATTTATCCCCACTGTTTAATGGACAGAAAAGAAATGCCAAGACCCCCTTTAACCCTTAGAGGACCTTTCGATTTTTCAGTTTTTGCATTTTTGTTTTTCACTCCCTGCCTTCCCAAAGCCTTACCTTTTTTATTTTCCCGTTCACATAGCTTTATGAGGACTTGTTTTTTGCGGGACAATTTGTACTTTCAAATTCCAAATGGCGTGGAATTGGAAAAAAAACAATTCTGCCACAGTTTTATGTTTGTTTATTTTTACAGCGTTCCCTATTCGGTAAAATTGACCTGTTAACTTAATTCTCCATGTCACTATGATTACAAGGATACCACACTTGTATAGTTTTTCTTTTCATCGCCATCATAGAACACACCATTTACTATATACCAATTCAGTGCTACCAACTGCTGGACTATATTGGTATATACTAGTGACAGCTATCGGAGCCTGCTTGTGGAGCCTTATGGCTGACCGCATACATCCACCCTAGGTCTCTGTTGTTTGAAATAGCATTAACCTGGCAGAGGACGCCATCTTTAAAGTGGCAAATTCTGCCGTACATGTACGGTGGAGGTTGTGAAGCGGTTAAAGGATCTGATACCCTTATCTTGGTTCCAGATACCAGGTAAGAACTTCAGAGGTCTTGCGGAGTCCGTGCCTCAAAGCATCAGAGCTGTTTTGGCAGAATGGTTGGAATGTACACAATATTAATGTTATGGCTGATCCGTTTTATTTCCCATCTTGCTCTAGGAGCTGTAATTTATAATCACATATATAGTGAAGACCTGCAGTCTAAATGTATGTTCCCTCACCATTTACTGGTATAATGAGATGTAGCATAGGCTATGCAGCCATATAAAATATATACTATAAATTCAGCATACATAGCAGTATAATATAAAACCACAGTTAAAGGGGTATTCCCATCTCACAAATGTAGTTTGTATAGTTAGATATAGCCAAACCAATATTATTACTAATAGAATGTATTTATATAAAATGTACCGTTTAGAAGATTTCCCTATTTGTATAGGCATTGTCCCACACACATCAGTCAGGCAGTTGCCCCTGGTTACGGCCACCGTGGCCATGTAGTAGTGGAGGTCAGCTTGCTCTTGTTCAAACCCGCTCTGAAGTAACTGCTGTATTGTGAACACATATTGCATGCAGAGACACATCTTAGGGCTTAGGCATTTTTGTCTTCGCTCCCAAAACGCAGAGAAACGGATCCTGTTCCAAATTCATCTCTATGGAGCAGTTTATAAAGTCTGTTTATAAAGTCTGCATTTTGCGTTTTGGACACAACCAGTCCAAAACGCAATGGTGTGATGTGAAAGTACCCTAAGATGTGTCTCCGCATGATCATGAAATGTGCGTTCACAATACAGCAGTTACCTCACAGCGGGTTTGAACAAGAGCAAGCCGGCTACCAGTACTACATGGCTCCAGTGGTCGTAACCAGGGGCAACGGCCTGACTGATGTGTGTGGGACAATGCCTATACAAACAGGCAAATCTTCTAAACGGTGCATTTTATAGAAATACATTCTATTAGTAATAATATTGGTATGGCTATATCTAACTATACAAACTACATTTGTGAGATGGGAATACCCCTTTAACTCCAAGTTTTAGTTGACACACAGACTAAATGAAATAGGTGAAGGTCCAGCTACTTCTTTGCAGAGTGAGGAGGAGCCTACCTGCATGAACTTTATAGTCCAAATTCCAGAGTAATTTTCCTGTTTTCACAACCCATGGAATAGAAGAGAATTCTTTTCTATGAACATGGAGACTAAAAAGACTTTTCTGCAGCTGGAAAATTACATTGGTGGCAAATTTGTCCCAGCCAAATCATATATGAATTCATATGATCCTTCTACAGGTGAAGTCTACTGCAAAGTGCCTGATAGTGACAGTGAGGAGGTGAGGAGACAGACTGCAATCATGTTGTTGATGTCTTGTAAAGTACCTTCCCATAGTTTTGGCCCTGGTGTTTTTGTAGCGTTTTCTGATGTATTTTTGCCCATGTTCAAATTACATCCAGGAAACATTGTGTGAACAATTTATGTTACAGAAGTTGTTACTACTAAAATCAGTCCAGGTGCCTGGGACCAATTAGGAACAGTACGGGTATTGGTGGAGACCCATGTCTAGGACTCTAGTGGTGCAAGGAACAAGTGTCATATACTATCATATTTACTTACTGGTTGTCCTGGTATATGACCTATACACATGGTACGACTAGTCCAAATGCAGACCAGACGACATCAGGTGGGCCTATGGTCTGATCATATATTGGGGCTTTACTACAAAAGGACTAAAATGTCCAGCATAGTTAAAATCCATCCATCTGACAATGGGGTGAGTTGTTTGCTGCTGGGATATCTGTTAACTTTTGGATTGAATTTTGGATTATTTTACAAGTAACCTTTTTAGTCTTATATGGTCTGTCTGCAATGATAACATAGGTGGTGAAGCAATACAGTTGCATATGCTCTTGTTCTGGGAGCGAGAAAGATGCCTGTTGTAATTTAGGTTACCTTCTGACAGCCTGAAATGACTCATGTTCCCCAATGAGATATAAAAATGTCTCTGATCACTAATTTAAAGGGTTTCTTCAGGACTATAAGGGTATAGCCACACAGTTAAGGTTTCCTGATGCAGTTTTGAAAGCAAAAACTATTAGTGAATTTAAAAAAGTTGAAGTTGTATCTGTTCTTTTATGATCCACTCCTGATTTTTCACTCCCCGCCTTCCCAAAGCCATAACTTTTTTATTTTTCCATTCACATAGCGTTATGAGGACTTGTTTTTTGCAGGACAATTTTATACTTTCTAATTCCAAATAGAGTGGAATTGGAAAAAAAAACAATTCCGCCACCGTTTCTATGGGTTTTTTTTTCTACGCTATTCAGTAAAATTGACTTGTTACCTTCATTCTCAAGGTCAGTACGATTACTAGAGTACCACACTTGTAAAGTTTTTCTTTTCACCGCCATATTCTGACCCCTATAACTTTTTTGCAGTTATGTGGATATTTTTGGAAGGAGGTAAAGTGACAAAAAAAGGTGATTTTGCAATTTAGATTTTTTTCCATTAAGCCATTCTCCGTATGGGATAAATAGCGTTATATTTTAACAGTATGGGTGTTTTTGCACGCAGCAATGCCGATGATGTGCCTTTTTTTTTTTTACTTCCAAAACGGCATGAGGAAACCTGACCATGTGGCCATACTCTATAAACTGATTACTAGGACAGGCCATCAGTGTTAGGGCTTATGCACCCGGCCGTGGTGTTTCTGGCCGTGCCTCCGCACTGCAAAAAAGTAGTGCATGCTATAGGATCATAGAATTTAAGAAAAGAGGCTGCAATGGTAAATTGATAACTTCTGCCTACTATGAGTGGCTAACATGCAATAAAGTACTTCCTTCTCGTCAACAGGTTGGAGCTGCAGTCAATGCTGCCAAAGCTGCATTCCCCATCTGGTCTTCCTGGACCCCCCAGGACAGATCAAGAGTCATGAACAAGCTAGCAGACCTTATTGAAAACCACTTGGAGGAATTTGCACAAGCAGAATCTAAAGACCAAGGTGACAGAGGGCATCATTATTGTATAGAGCTGCAAGGTTTAATAATCTTTACCAGCCTCTAGTCATGTAGAGCCTCTAATTTCCCCGGTGCTAGGACTATGTTCAAGCCTGAAGCAATGTTTGTTGTCCTCATGGGAACATTTCATTATGTTGATATTTCTAATTCTTGCAGACCAGTTTTACATTCCTATCCAGGACAATATGAGTTTGCTACAAGTGGTGGTGGTCACCTATGTCACATCTTACATCTGGTACTGTCACTTGTTACCACATGTACAGTTAGGATATTTGATTTGCATACCCACAGCACTGTCTCATTTGATGACTTTATCCAAGAGTGGAGTTCCCCTTTAAGATGATAGACATACAGGCATTTTACTGGAATCCACCATTCTATAAAGCACTGCAATTCTCACTGAAGAGCCTAAGTTTGATGAAACAAAAGCTACATGATTAAGCCATCATGTAAGGTGAAAACCACTTCATTTACAAGCACATTTCAAGGTGTTGTACAAATGGGTCAGAAATGAGTCAGAAATGCCTGCAAAATCCCAAACAGGGAAAGTTAGCTTGTATGCTAAAGGAAATGAGTTTGCATAAAATCTAACTTGGTTTGCACTAAATCTAATAAAATAAAACATACATGGGTATTTCCTAAAGAAACAGTCTATACGCCTCTGCCTGTACTGTAGATCAGCCGTTTCCTCTCAAAGATGCCTGTAGCAAATGTAGAAAGTGCTTCTCTATGTTTCACCCATGTACGTATGCCACATTTCCCAGAAATCACATGGTTAAATAGGATCTCAAACATGTTGGCATGCGGCAGATACTGTATTTGTGCAGGTATTGTATGTGATACATTGTCTCACTGGTTATAAGAATATTGTGCTTGGTGATGGAAGACTTGCATGCAGCTGCCCGGCCATGGACACCCATACCATGAAGCTCCCAGCGCACAGTTTTTGTGTTGATGATAATGCCAGAGGAGGTTTGGACCTCATCAGTTATGGGGTCTGCAGAGTGTTGGTGACTTTTATCCACTATGCATCTCAGCACTCTGCTACTCTCTGTGTGGAGTATTTATCAAAACTGGTGCAAAGGAAAACTGGCTTCGGATTCCACCTTTCATTTTTCAGATCACCTCAGGAAAATGAAAGACTCATTCTGATTGGTTGCTATGGGCAAATGAGACAGTTTTCCTTTCCTCCAGTTTTGATAAATCTCCCCCTGTAACTTTACATGGTCTACCACTTCCATGGCTGAGTTGTTGTGGTTCCTAAAAGCTTCTACTTTGATATTGTACTCACAGTTGATCATAGCATGAATGGAAGGGAAGGAATTTCATGAATTGACTTGTAACGGTGGTATCCAATTACAGGACCATGATGGAAGGCAGACTGCATGGCTAGGGGCTGGATTTTATACACCTGTGGCAATGGGACTGAATAAAATATCTAAATTCAATATCTGTGTCCCAATACTTTTGCCCATATACTGTAGATTTCACAGGGACATCAAACTGATATTTTAACAAATATAATTTGCTGACATGTCGATGGAAAGTTCTCATTGATGGTATACAGTGGTATCCATGTTGCCCCATGTGTGTGCTCATTTATCCAGAGCATTTCAGATACAGTGATCCCTCAAGATACAATGGCCTCAGGATACTATATTTTCAACATACAATGGTCTTTTCTGGGCCATCATAAGTTGAAACTAGACTCAACATACAGTGCCTCTGACTGAGATCCAACCAATGAAGGCCCCTTCTGTGGTAAAATAGCTGTATTATTCCTAGTTAGCAGTATTCCTGAATGTTATATGTAAGGACTTGTTTTATCTGTCTTAGTTATCTGCTTATTCTTCTTAAATCATCATTTTCTGTTATGACATTTTGGGGCCTTGGAACCGATTACTCAAGTTACAATGGTTTCAACATACAATGGTCGTCCTGGAACCAATTAATATTGTAACTTGAGAGACCACTGTATATGGTAGGACCTTGTAGAAGACCCATGTCCTATGAACAATATTACTGTACCTAAAATTATAACTTTTTCCCCAGCTCTTATTAAAAGTGAACCAATGTCTTACTTTTCAGGTAAAACCGTTACATTTGCACGTACTGTAGATATACCACGTTCTGCATACAACTTCCGGTTCTTTGCCTCATCAATCCTGCATCACACCACAGAATGCACACAAATGGACCACCTGAATTGCATGAATTATACTGTGCGCACCCCCATTGGAGTCGGTAATTTTTATTAGTCTTGTTGGTTGTATTGGGTTCTCAATCACATTTGGGCTTATGCACTTGGCCATGATTGGCCCGGGTAACATGTCCTGTGTGGCGGCCTCATCTTTAGGTCGGACTGCTGTCCCTGACCCAGACTGACTGCATTATAGTAAATTACAACACAGTCAGTTCCTAACTGATCGCAGGGCTATTGCTGTGTATTCACAGATGATGCGAGTACACTGCAATAGACCTGCCATCAGATAGAGACTGACTGTGTAATAAATCACTATGATGCATTCAGTTTGTCTCAGGGGACCCTGTACACTGACCCTATTTGCCAATCACGGTTGTGTACAAGAGCCCTTATATTGACCTTCCTTAAAGGGGTTGTCTCACTTTAGCAATAGGCATTTATTGTGTGGAGAAAGTTAACACAAGCCACTTACTAATGTATTGTGATTGTCCATATTGTCTCCTTTGCTGGCTGGATTCATTTTTCCATCACATTATACACTGCTCATTTCCATTGTTGATGAATACCATTTGCTGAAGTGTGACAACCCCTTTAAAGGGGTTTTCCAGTTTTCATCAATATCCTTTGAAATAATAATTTATGACGGTTGCTGTAATTTTGTAATATATTTCTTTTACATTTATTGCTCCTATATTCTGTTCTGGGCTGTGGTCACATGACCATTTCCATGCATCTCTTATTTCCTGTGATGTCATCTCTATGGGAGTGTCAAAGTAGCAACAGGGGCTATTTGAGGCAGTGATAGGGGAGTGTCTATGTAACTAGCTGGGTGGGAGGAGCTATAAACTAGTTGGTTGTTGTTAGGGGCAGTTATAGGGGAGTGTCTATGTAACTAGCTGGTGGGAGGAGCTATAAACTAGCTGGGTGGTGTTAGGGGCAGTGATAGGGGAGTGTCTATGTAACTGGGTGGGAGGAGCTATAAACTAGCTAGGTGTTGTTAGGGCAGTGCTGGAGTGTGGCAGAGAAAGGAGAAGTGCATTATGGGTTTGGTTGGATACAGGGCCAGGAAGTGTTACATACCGGATGTAATAAACCAGAGTGGTGATTATGTTTATATTGAAAACGGGTCAGGAGAGTCCATATTGAAAGAAAAAGCTACATGAGCATATCTGTTAAAAACCAAAGTAATCCCGGAAAACACCTTTAAAGGGCTATTCCCATCTCCACAAGATATGCTATAAATATGTGATAGATGTGGGTCCTATCTCTGGAACCTGCACCTATCTCTAGAACAGGGCCGTCCCTATCGTATTCAACCTGAATGCGGTGGCCAGCAGCGGTCAGTAGTACAGAAACAACAAAGTAGGATGTGCCTTGCTTTTTGCATAGCTATCAAAGATACGGAAGCATGTAGCACAGCTTGCTTCCGTATTTTTTCTGTAATCACAACCACCTCTGGCTATTGCATTCAAGCAGGTTGGGGGTGGAGAGGGACTCAGTTCTAAAGGATAGATTCAGGTTCCAGCTGTGGGGTCTGTATCCATCAGAGATTTTGACATATCCCGTAGATATGCCATAATGTCTGAGATAGAACTAACACTAACTTGTGTTTCTTTCAATCAGCTGGACTCATCAGCCCTTGGAATTTACCACTATATCTACTTACCTGGAAGATTGCCCCGGCTATAGCATGTGGAAATACAGTTGTGGCAAAGCCAAGTGAGATGACCTCAGTCACAGCATGGATGATGTGCAAATTTCTGAGTGAAGCAGGTATTAGTTTACAAAGACTTGAACCTTTGCAAAGACAACAGTGAAAATGTGACAGACCGTGGTCTTATTTCTTTCTATTGAATGTATGTAATATTGAGCACCTGACTTTACACCCTTTCCATGCAGATGCAAACAAAAACCTGAAACCATGGACTTATCGCCTGTAAATGTTGGCTAGATAGGAACAAACCCACGCCAATAAATTAGAACACACACCAAACAAATATTATGACACAATAACTTTATTAGTACATAATTGGACAAACATTAAAATCATAAAAACCAATGGTGGAGGCATACACGAATAGAAGGAACTCACTGGAATGAAGTCTATCTAGTATCACATAATTAGTATAGGCTATGGCAAGTTTCATGAATATCTGTTATCTATGTTGAATATCTATGTTATAAACAGCATATACATAGGTAAAGTGCAAGTGCCAAAATAAATAAGTCAATAAGTAAATCAATACACGAGACCCTGCCAATCCATAAAAGATGTAACAAGTAATACAGACCAGTGCTACCTCCACCACCTGGAAGTGCTGCTGCTGAACAGAACAGATGTAACCCGACAGTGCAGAGTGCTCTGAGAAGTACTGCTGCTGAACAGAACTTATGAAACCCGACAGTGCAGAGTGCTCTGAGAAGTGCTGCTGCTAAACAGAACTGATGAAACCCGACAGTGCGGAGTGCTCTGAGAAGTGCTGCTGCTGAATAGAACGGATGTGACCTGACGGTGCAGAGGGCTCTGAGAAGTGCTGCTGCTGAATAGAATTGATGAAACCCGACAGTGCAGAGTGCTCTGAGAAGTGCTGCTGCTGAACAGAACTGATGAAATCCGACAGTGCGGAGTGCTCTGAGAAGTGCTGCTGCTGAACAGAACTGATGAAATCCGACAGTGCGGAGTGCTCTGAGAAGTGCTGCTGCTGAATAGAACGGATGTGACCTGACAGTGCAGAGTGCTCTGAGAGGTGCTACTGCTGAACAGAACAGATGTAACCTGACAGTGCAGAGTGCTCTGAGAAGTGCTGCTGCTGAACAGAACCGATGAAACCCGACAGTGCAGTGTGCTCTGAGAAGTGCTGCTGCTTATCAAAACGGATGTAAGCCGACAGTGCAGAGTGCTCTGAGAAGTGCTACTGCTGAATCGAACAGATGAAACCCATTCTACAGTGCAGAGTGCTCTGAAAAGCGCTGCTTTTCACACATCCTTAAAGGGATTTTCACCTTGCAAAACTATTGACAGCACTAAGTTGGGTCTGGGAAGAGCACTACAAACACTTTTTGTGGAGCTTTTATTATCAGGAGTAGTGTGAATATCAACTGTTATTCTGCCAGGCACTACTCCTGAAAGTGCCAGGAGGCAGAGCTTTGCTGCAAAGTGTTCTCTGCTCCAAAGCCCCTCCCCTCTGCTCTGAGTAGCATCCAACCAGGGGACCACTATATATGTCATTTGGAGCAGACTGGAGAGGCTGTAAAACAGAGTACTTTACTGTGAAGCTGTGCCTTCAGCGCACTTGCAAGAGCAATGTCCAGCAGAACATGTTTTTCTTGCTCTCCCTAGCCTCTACCTAGTGCTTTCAGCAGTTTAGCAAGGTCAGGACAGTTGACAATCTTTAAAAGTAATAGCCACTTTCTTGGCCATTCATTTTTTTTTATAGCGCAAGCTGCTCATCAATAGTACCATTTTTGATGAAACCTTACAGATATAAGAGATGTAGCGTCCTGTTACTGTTATACAGTGATATGATTAGTGGTGGGCATACTTAATGACTGAAGACACACAGTAAAGGAGATACTCCCCTAATTTCTGGTTTTCCTGTGTCTGGTGATTGGATTAGTAAGTTAAAAGCTTGAAGATCATTATGAGATCAGATACAATTATATGATAAGGGCATTGTTAACGGTCATAGAACAAGACAAATGTTGACAAGTATTGTTTTATTCCAAGAAAAGGTGTCCCGTTCTCCCATCCTAATAGAGCAGCATGTCGAGCATGTGCCATGCCTCCCCATTCATCTTATGGGACTGGTGGAGATACAGCACTTGGCTTTCTCCGGACGTCCTATAGAGAATGATGGAGCTTCAAGGCACACCCATGACCTGCCTCTCCATTAGGATGGAGTAATGGGACCCCCCTTCTTGAGATCGCTGAGGGTCCCAGGGTTCAGACCGCCATAAAACAGCTAGTTATCTTGTCCTGATGATTATTTTTATATTTAGTCTTTTACGTTCTTATATCTTTAAAGGTGTCCCATCAGGAGTGGTTAATGTAGTATTTGGTACAGGCCCTAGAGCAGGCGAGGCTCTTGTTTGTCATCCCGATGTACCCATTATCTCCTTCACTGGAAGCACTGTGACCGCTCAGCGCATAATAGAAAAGAGTGCCCCATATTGCAAAAAGCTGTCATTAGAACTTGGAGGAAAGAACCCAGCTATTGTTTTTGAAGATGCAAACCTAGAGGAATGTGTTGCCACCACTGTAAGGTCAAGTTTTTCTAATCAAGTAAGTAACATGTATATTTCTAACTCAGTGGTTACAAATTTGTTCTGTTACATATCATTCCCCTATTTCTGTTGTTTAGGGCTATAAAATGCTGTAACAAAGAGATATCAGTGCATTAAGAACATCAAAACAGTTAATGCTCCTTCATTAGTCTCAGCCAATCTAAAGTGCTGAGTATACTGTGAAATCCATCCGGGCTAAAACATTTTTACACAGCAAAACACTAATTTAAAAAAAATGCAGTACCACCAGTAGCCACCAGATATCTTACTTTCTTATCTGAGATGTGTTTATTTTAAGGATGAACAAATCGATTCGTCTTATTAGCAAGAATGTTTTTTGTTTTTTAGCTGTGAGGGGCTGTTCCCAAAGGTGAAGGAGTGTCCGTCTGCCTGTTGATTGACAGGGCCAGACATCTAGCTTGACGCTGACAATCTGTTCCCTGCACAACTGCTCCGAGTAGCGACTCAGGTGCCACAGCTCAAATTTGGAGGAGCGACTGCGCTAGCACTACTACCTGAAAGTCGCTACTTTCAAAACTGAACTATATACCAACTATTGCTTGTCTTACGTTGAGACTGATTTTTATGCCAAATTGTGGCACAATTCTTGTGCAAAACCTTGCACCTTAGCCCATGCCGCTTTCCAGCAAAGCCACGTTTTGAGCAAGTAGGAAAAAAGTGTAGAAATCCTAGTTGCACCAAATTGTGCCAAAACTGTGACAATTTGCACCACTATTTAGATTCTAGGCACATACATATTAGTAAATTTGGGCCACTAAGTTGAGCCTTGTTCATACAGAGAAATTAATTGTATAAATGTACCTGCAATGCAAATAAATGAAGAAACTATTCCCTGCATTTAGTGATACCTGAGACCACGGAGCAACTGTCTAACATGAGATATATATAAATTACTAATATATTGTTATTATCCCTATTGCTTCTTTTGCTTGGCTTCATTTATTTTTCCATCACATTATACACTTCTCGTTTCCATGGTTACAACCACCCTGTAATCCAGCAGCAGTGGCAATGCTTGTACACTATAGGAAAAAGCACAAGCTTATGTGTACTCCTGTGGTCCTGGCCACCAAAAAATGCTGGCCGCATCCGTAGGTCCGTTCCGCGGCCCCACAAAAAAGATCATAGAGCATATCCTATTATTGTCCTCAATTATGGGCAAGAATAGGCATTTCTATCATAGTGCCGGCATTCACCTACTCGTCAGTGAAGGAAAAAGCTGAATTTACATGCAGCGATCTCCTCCACAGTATGGGGAGGAGTAATTACTAATGCCATTGTTTGTCCCCATACAGAATCATTATTTGCTGGCAGCAGAGCGTGGTTAGACAGCAGCATGCTTAAAAATTGTGATTGCTCGATAAATGAGTGTTTGCTCGTTCATCGGATAATCGGCAGAAGATCTTCCTTAATGAGCGTTCGTACGAAGAGAAATACTAGGTCTTTACAAGTTCTTGAAGATGAGAAGCAACATAAAGTAAATTTGAAAGCATCAGGTTTTTTTTTTATACTGGATCTATTGGCTTGTTTTTCTATCATTGAGGTACATATGTGGCAGATTGTAAAACTCATGGAAACTGTCAACAGATTTTGGATCAGTTTAAATCAAAGACGTTGCACAAATGAACTTAGCCCAAGTAACCTTCTACAAGAGCCTATTTCTACCACTAGATGGTGCTGTCCTGCATCACACCTTATCCCCTGCCAACTATTAAAGCATTATGGTATGGATTACTTATGGTACTGCATTTACTAATGACTTATGTGCTAGGGGTAGACCTCCTGAACAATTAAAATAGCAGTCATATTATAAGGGAATTTGTATATAAATAAATCTGTTCTATGATATAGATAATAAGTAAATATGTAATATAAACTTTCTTTTTACTACCTGTGTTCCATCATCACCTGCTTGTGAATAATATTATGTATCCCTATGACAACTCCTTCCAAACTGCAATCATTTGGCTGGTTTTGCTGGGGGAAGCTACTTCCTGCTAGGCATCTCCTCTGCAGTGGTTGCTGCAAGGAAAATGTAGTATTACATGTAATACAAGGGTGGCTTGAGTCCACCAGAACATGAGTCACTCTGTAGGAGAGTCTTTCTGTTATGGCTCATAGAGAGGAGACCCAAGCAGGGGCCCTCATGATCTCTGTGTCGTAATAAGGTATATGAACAGGGGTGGTCTTGATAAGACAACTCCTAGAAAGCAGATTTGTAATTATGAAACTGGCTGACGAGTTGCCTATGTGGTTGGCAGCTAAAGGCACCTGTGCTGGTCCCATGTTCATATGTGCCCTGATCTCCCTGCAACTGCCATGTCCTCTCCACTATCATATTGTGATATCATATTATCAGGAACTGTCAATCAAAGTGCAGAGGGTGCAAAATTTGTAGAGAGAGCAGGGCCTCTAGGAGTAACGGCAACGCCCTCACTGCACCTAGAGGCTCATTTGCATATATTACAGCATCATTTTTCTCAGCAATGCAGGCACATATGAACATGAGACCAACACAGATGCCTTCAGCTGCCAAGTGCACATGTAACAGGTCAGCCAGTTTCATAGGTACAAATCTGCTGACAGAGGCCTGTTAAATAGAAACTCCCAATGTGTTCCTGTAACATATCTTACACATTCTCATGGTGATAAATATTGTTTTGCAGGGGGAAATTTGTCTTTGCACAAGCAGGATTTATGTTCAGAGCTCAATTTATGATGAGTTCCTGCAGAAGTTTGTAGAAGCTACAAGAAAATGGAAGGTGTCCGTTCCCTCTGACCCTACAGCCAGTATGGGAGCTTTAATTAGTGAGGCGCATTTAGCTAAGGTAGTTTTATCTTTCACACTGAATTTCAATGAAGCTGGTGTTTTTCATGGATGGCATGGGATTGTGACTAAAAGGTCATTTGGTCTTGAAACAGAAGATAATTTGGTACAGTGTAGTTTGAACCTTCTAGGCCATAATGCAATATCTGCAGCTAGTTGATAACATCATTTCATGTGGGAGAGAAGTCTTTGGGTCTCTCAGGCACCATGGCTCTGATGCAAATTCTATATCTACACTATTTGCTCCTGAATATTTGCCTGCCTTAGGATCTTGTTTATCCCAAGGGTTTCAATCTCACCTGGGTATATGGGCCACTTGTAGAAAAAAGTTTCAGATGACAAGCTGCATTCATTTCAGATATAATACAATAGAAAATTATTATTTATAGAATATAGCACCACATACCTATTACATCCAGTGATGTCTTCTCTGATGCAGATATTCTCTTTGACTATTTTCTCCATTCGGACCAGACTGCCTCCATTTTTTCAGTCGTGTCTCGTATCTGCAGAGTTTGGCACTCAGACATTTTAAATTCCTCACTTTTCCATCATCCTCCTCATCCGTGTTCCTCAAGTTCCACACTATACTGCAACAATAATAGATATACATATTGTCCCTCCCAGACTTTTCTCAATAGTAATAGTGCCCCCCTACAGTACAGTACCCCAATAGTGATAATGCTTCCCAAGAGTGCTCCCATTAATAGCAATGCACTTCATATTGTTCCCAGTAATAATGCACCCACAGTACCTCCAGTATTAATAATGCTACTATAGTGCTGCCAGTAGAATAAAGGGTCCCACTATAGTCCAGTAACCAGGCTCATCTATAAGGCACCCCTATAGAGCCCACAGTAGTAAAAAAAAAGCCCCCTATAGTGTTCCTACTAATTATAATACCCTCTATAGTGACCCCATTATTTATTATGCCCCCTGTAATGGCTTCAGTAGTTATATTGCCCCTGTAGTGCCCCAGTATTTATAATGCCCATGTGAAGTGCATTTTGCAATGCCCCCTGTAGTTATGATGCCCTCCTACAGTTATAACTCCCCTTGTAGTGCCCCCTGTATTATAATGCCACCCTGCAGTGCTCCATCTTGTATTTATTCCCCCATAGTGCATATATATATATATATATATATATATATATATATATATATATATATATATATACACTCACCTGAATCCCCATTTTCTGCCCCATCTGTGATGTAGGCTGTAGGCCTCTTCCAGCCTGAGTTGTTGATGACATCAGTGCAACCTCCTGGTCTTAGTTGGCATGATGACATGATAATGACCGCCTGCGCTAGGATGCAGGCGGTCGTGTTCTACTGCCTCATTGTCTTTAGGCCTATAAGGATGAATGGTGGCGACAGGAGCCATAGGACCACTGTAAACTGCTGGCAGCAGGAAGATTGGCTGCTGCCTGCAGGTCATGTGTTTGAGATCCCTGCCCTACCTTTTGACACTAAAAAGCTAACACTATGTCACAATCTTTCTCTAGGTGAGGAGCTACATTAAGAAGGCTTTATCAGAAGGGGCTACAATTAACTGTGGTGAATGTGTGGATGCCCTAAACATACCACTAAATAACCAGGGTGGCTATTTCATGTTGCCTACGGTTATCACTGGATTAAAGGAAGAGTCCTGCTGCATGCAAGAAGAAATTTTTGGCCCTGTTACATGTGTGGTTCCATTTCATACGGAAGAAGAAGTGATTGAAAAGGCTAATGGTGTCAAATATGGCCTAGCAGCAACTATTTGGACTAGAGATGTGGGCCGTACTCATCGTGTTGCTAAGAGACTTCAGGCAGGTCTGGTTTGGACCAACTGCTGGTTAGTGAGGGACCTTAATTTACCTTTTGGTGGTATGAAAGCATCAGGCCTGGGTAGAGAAGGTGCAAAAGATTCATATGAGTTTTTCACTGAAGTAAAAACTGTTACAATAAAACATTAATCTATAGTGTTTCCTGGAAGTCTATAAATAAAAAGCTCAGAATGATTCAATTCACAGACTGAGTTTTTATTAACCCTTACTCTCCCAGCGCTGTACATGTACGGCGCTGGAAGCCGGGACACAAATCCCATCGCCGTACTGCTACGCCGCTCTGATCGGGCGCAGGAGCTGCACTCGCCCGATCAGCTGCAGGGGTCCGGCAGTGGCCGATAGCCGGACCCCTGCTGTATGAAAACACCAATGCCGGTGCATTAAACCTCGCACTGTGCGCATGTGAGATGTCTGTGGTGGGAGGAGGAGCCCATCGGGTCCCCGCGCTGCTGTGACGGGGACCCGATGGCAGGGAAGGCAGCCCGATGTGGTTTAGTTTGCTGTTAACCCTTGCTGTGTTGCAAGAAAAAAATTAACGTGAATAATCTACCAAAAAATTGAAATTTTGAAATTTCACCTCCATTTTCCTTTAATTCTTGTGGAACACCTCAAGGGTTAACAAAGTTTGTAACATCAGTTTTTTATAATTTGAGGGGTGTAGTTTCTAATATGGGGTCATTTATTGTGGTTTTCATTAGGTAAGCCTCACAAAATCACTTTATAACTGAATTGGTGCTAAAAAAAATGGTTTGGGAAATTTTGCTGAAAATTTGAAAAATTGTTCCTAAACTTCTAAGCCCTTTAACTTCCTAAAAAAATAAAATAACATTTACAAAATGATGCCAACATAAAGTAGACATATGGGGAATGTTAAGTAATAAATATTTTATGAGGTATCACTTTCTATTTTAAAAGCAGAGAAATTGATATTTTGAAAATTGGTAAATAAAGGTGAAATATATTGACTCAAATTTATGACTGTCATGAAGCATAATGTGTCACAAGAAAACAGTGTCAGAATGACTTGGATAAGTAAAAGCGTTCTAAAGTTATTACCACATTAAGTGACACATGTCAGATTTGCAAAAATCGGCCTGGGATTTAAGGTGAAAAGTGGCTTGGTACTGAAAGGTTTAAATATATATAGCTGTAAGGAGGTCATTCCTTACAGAATATTTTTTTCTGACCATGAGTGGTATCATTGACCTTGTATCTCAGTTCTCACCCTGTCTTTCTCTCCTCATGACTCAGTACGACACAATCTGCACAGTTTCTCACAGGTGCTCCCAGGTTGATCTCTCCATCTTCACAACCACTATACACACTCTACTCAGTTGTGGTATGGCCTTCTACGCAACACAGTCTTTCACACAGGCTGCAGGCTGGCTGGTCTTGAGTACATTCATGTCTCTTATACTGGCCTTGGCTTCTTCCAGAATGCATTGACTAGCAACTTCTTTATACCCCTCAACTCCACCCTCAACTGCACTGTAATATTCAACTTCAGATGTCCTAGCTAGTCCTTAAGTTGTTGTACAGTTATTACCAGGGCTGTGGAGTCGGTAAGCCAAAGCCCCAACTCCGACTCCGACTCCTCAATTTTCCCTGGCTCCGACTCCCAATCCGACTCTGACTCCCTCATACACGGCGCATGTTTAAGTGATAACTTTACAAACTTTGCATAAATCAATAGTACAGATATGTCATGACAAAAATGTTTGTAATATATGTTTTACTAGATATCTTTACTCTGAACTTTCAGTATCAGTCTTCTCTGGGTACAGCTCACTAAGGGCCTGATGTATGAAAACTGTCTAGGTCTAAGACTTTCTTTGTTGTCCATAGCAACCAATCAGAGCTCCCCTTTCATTTCTCCAGAGCACTATATAAAATGAAAGGGGAACTCTGATTGGTTAAATAAAAGTAAAACATAAAGCATACAGAGAGAACATGTACTGGACAATTGATTTATGCACAGTTTATTGAACGTTTAAATATACTAATAAGTACTTGCCTTAAAGTTTTTTTTTAGCACATTGATTCACTGGCTGACAGGCAGTTTGCACTCACCCTGTCTCCTCAGGCTGTGGAGGGTCTCCAGCAGTTATTCGCATATATTAACTTACTCTAACAGAGCAGGAGGTTGTGATCTCTAACACAATTACAGGTAAAGCCATAATTCTCAGTCCTCAACACATTTTGCTTACTGAGGTCACTCCTGCTCTCAGCCAATAATATAACAGTCTTTCTGGTCTGCAGGTTACCATAGAAACCTGTGTACAGTGAGAAACCTGCTGAACTGTCTATATTTCATGACTAAAGTAAAATCTACTGACCACTGTATTTAGAAAATGTCTTCTAGAAACTGTCCCTTTATGTTGAAAGCTAATCTTTGTAACTAGTGAGAAAACCCCTTTAATCCTGTTTTCTCCAGCAGATCTGAGATGAGTGCAGCCATTCCTTCCCAGTGCCTTTTTCCTATGATCTGTAGCAGGAATGCACTTCTGAGCATCTACATAAAGGGCAGCACACAGTCATCTCAACTGAAAGCCTAGATCCTTAGTTCAGGAATAGAACAGACATTTATATGAGATTTTATCATGTTCCCAAATTCTTATGAGAATATATTCAGCACATACTGCATTGAACTTAATGTACCAATTTATTATATACCAATTACCAAATTGGACTCTGACTCCACAGCCCTGGTTATTACTAGTACCGATCACCTCAACTATCTAGCTAGCTACTTGCAGGATGCTGGCTTTATTTGCAGCAGCAGCAGCTTCCCAACTCTTCCGTCTCCTGCCTGCTACTGATTATTTGGCCTGCAGATGTAGCACTTACTGTTGCTATATCCAGTCAAATCCCTGCCTTGAAAAAGTATTCATACCCCTTGAACTTTTTGACATTTTTTCACATTACACCCACACACTTAAATGTATTTTGGGATTTTATGTGATAGACCAACACAAAGCAGCAAGTATGTATAATGTGAAAATAAAATGATACATGCTTTTCAAAAGTTTAAAGGGAACCTGTCACCTCAGAAACACGTATAAAACTGACAGCATTACCTTATAGTAGCCCCCAGTCTGTTCCTAATCATGAGTTTGATGTGGTAGTCTGATGCTCAATAAGTTAAAAACACGATATTTTAAGAGCCATCAGCGCTATCTTTTAGGTCAGTTTCAAGTCAAGGGGGCAGTGGCTTCCTTGCTTAAAGTCAAGGTAAGCACGCCCCTAACCGGCCCCTCTCTTGTGATTGACAGGCTGCAGTGCGTCTGGCAATCCTGAATTCTCGTGCATGCACGGTGCTCTCCTCAGTAAGGCGCGCTCCCATGTCCTGCTGCCGCTGCGCGCCCGGCTTCAGCGGCGCACTACACATGTGCCGGCCAGTGTGAGCAAGCACGCTCGCCAGCATATTAACAGATAGATGTTTACAAGCTGTATTCAGTGTGCCGCTGAAGCCAGGCTGTCAGACACACTGCAGCCTGTCAATCACAAGAGAGGGGGCGTGCCTACCTTGACTTGAAGCAAGGAAGCCACTGCCCCCTTGACTTGAAACTGACCTAAAAGATAGCGCTGATGGCGCTTAAAGGATCATGTTTTTAACTTATTGAGCATCAGACTACGACATCAAACCCATGATTAGGAACAGACTGGGGGCTACTATAAGGTAATGCTGTCAGTTTTATACGTCTTTCTGAGGTGACAGGTTCCCTTTAATAAATAAAAATCTGGAAAGTGCAGCGTGCATTTGTATTCAGCCAGTCAATACTTTGTAGGACCCCCTTTTGCTGCAATTACAGCTGCAAGTCTTTTGGGGTATGTCTCTGCCAGCTTTGCACATTTGGAGGCTGAGATGTTTGGCCATTCTTCTTTGCAAAATAGCTCAAGCTCAGTCAGTGAACCATCTGTGAACAGATTCTCAATGGGATTTCGGTCAGAACTTTGACTGGGCCACTCTAACACATTAATATGCTTTAAACTAAACCATTCCATTTTAGTTCTGGCTGTATGTTTAGGGTCATTGTCCTGCTGGAAGATGAACCTCCGCCCCAGTCTCAAGTCTTTTGCAGCCTCTAACAGGTTTTCCTCCAGGATTGCCCTGTATTTAGCTCCATTCATCTTCCCATCAACTGTGGCAGAAAAGCATCCCCACAGCATGATGCTGGCATCACCATGATTCACCCATGGACTAAACATCAGCAGAAATAAGAAAGAGCTGCATTTACATGGGCATGTGACCTCAGACCAGAACAGAAGATAAAAACAATGAAGATAAAAGATCTACATTACAAAATCTACTTTCATACATGATTGTTTTAAAGAATGCTGATGCAAACCAGAAAAACCCATTTAAGGACCTTAAGTTATATAATAATACATTTGTCACTAGATGGCAGCTCAACCTCAGTGTTGTTCCAAGCACACACATTCACAAGTACAAGTACATTCATATTTTTGCAGTATCTCATACAGTGCAATGCATTATGCAAACTTCATCCTTAAAATAATCCACCAGTTCAACTCAAGTGAGCACTGCAACAAGTCTTTTTGCAAAGGGTACATGTTTTCCATGTAAGAGGGGGTGCATTTTGTTTCAACATTATTACATAGAAAGAAAGTTATCCATCAGGTGTGTGTCTCTCCCACCACTGGCTCCAGAAGAGTTATGTGCCCTACATCTATAGTATATATGCCACTGATCTCTGCATTTCTTCGTTTTGTGGGAAAAGAGTCTGTAAAACTTGTGTTTTAGTCATTTAATTCCCTGCTGTTTCTATGCTTAGGCGTCCAGAAGGTGGTCCTGCTTAGTAATGTACAACATTCCCTGTATAAGTGTATAACTATATATACAAGTTATAGTGAATCTTTTCCAAACTAAATATCAATCTGTTCAGATTCTCCTGCTATATTACCATGTCGCCTGCAGGGAGAAAGAAACGGTAGAAATGCATGGCTTGACGTACCCATAGACCAGGGGTGGCCAACCTTACAGACACAAAGAGCCAGAAAAAAAAACATATGACTACCAGGAGCCACTGTTATAAGAAGCAGGTGAGAACCCGCTGCCCCACGTGACCAACTCCATCTGAGGGCGATGTCTAAGCACACCCCTCGTTCTTCACACAATACCTCTGATGGTGAGGAGAGACTTTCCCGAGGGGTGTACCAGGTGCTACCTCAGAGGGGAATTGGAACATGAGGGAATCGGGAACAGAGTGTGAACCCACTGGACCGCCTCCAGATCACACAATACACCCACTGGATGCTGGGAGGCCAGAGGCTGATCCGACAGAATCGTAGTCAGTGTACGAAGGCAGGTCTGATGAAAAATATTTTTTTCTTTTTCATTATCAAAAGAAAAAAAATATTTTTCATCAGACCTCAGCTCAGACTCCTAAATCAGATCCCCAATGCTCATCTGACCTAAGATAAGATCCCCAATCCTCATCTGATCTTTAAATCAGACCCCCAAAATAAGACCCCCAATGCTCAGATCAGACAACAAAAATAAGACTCCCAGTGTCAGACCCCCTTACTCAGATCTCCTCCCATGCTCAGATCATACCTCCATGCTCAGATCAGTCCCCCTCATGCTCAAATATGACCCCCCCATGCTCAGACCAGACCCCTCCATGCTCAGATCTGAACCCCCATGCTCAGATCTGAACCCCCATGCTCAGATCTGAACCCCCATGCTCAGATCTGAACCCCCATGCTCAGATCTGAACCCCCATGCTCAGATCTGACCACCCCATGCTCAGATCTGACCACCCCATGCTCAGATCTGACCACCCCATGCTCAGATCTGACCACCCCATGCTCAGATCTGACCCCTATGCTCAGACCAGACCCTTCCATGCTCAGATCAGACCCCAATACTCAGATTAGACCCCCCATGCTCAGACCAGACCCCAATGCTCAGATCAGACCCCCAATGCTCAGATCAGACCCCCAATGCTCAGATAAAGGCCCTAAATGATCAGATCAGACATCCCATGCTGAGATCAGACACCCCATGCTGAGATCAGAACCTCCCATGCTTAGATCAAACCCCCATGCTCAGTTCTATCATTTAAAAAAATCGCATAACTCTCCTGATTGGGCACCGGGCTCCTGATTGGACACCTGCTACTCTGCAGGTATGACACGCTCTCCACTGTGACCTGATGCATCAGGTCATTGTGCGTGTCTCCGCGTACTACGTTCTGACACTGTGCGCATTAAGACATAGTGGAGAGAGAGCTGGAGCTGCAGAGTAGCAACAGTGCCCATTCACTAAAGGAGATCTGAGCATGGGGTGGAGAGTACGCCGGCCTGACTGCTTCCTGGCTTCACCACTAGAGCTGCACTTGAAGAGGCAAAGAGCTGTGGGTTGGCCACCCCTGCCATAGACTATAATTGGGCAAACCTAGTTCAAAAGTGCATACTTTTGGCTCCATTTGTCACTATTTGCCAGTATGTTTTTTTTTTTTGCAGGACAGAACGTAGCAAACCATACTTTTCTGTCCTGCAAAAAAAATAAATAAATAAAAATATTGAAATGTATACATTTTTTTTTTACATTGCAGTTAGAAACCTAAGACAATACATTTCCATCCGTTAAATGTATCTGTTTTTATCCAGATACTTCCTACTTCCTTTGATACACTTTGATACAGATCTTTATTTTAAAAAGGTTTCACAAAAACGTATACTTTGTTTGTTAAAAACAAATGGTTGCAAGAGCATTGAAACATATGCACATCCATCAAATGTATACATTAAAAAAAATTATTGATAACCAGAAAATTGTATATGTTTGTATATACTTTTTTACTGTATGGCTAAACATATCCGCATTATGTAAACAGGCCCTAAGACTGCATGTATGATGCGACGTTCCCTTTACGTATGTTGGTAAATGAAGAGCTTTTAGCACTTGTGCAATGTCTGGCACTCTACATCATATATTCCAGCACTGTCAGTAAGGGTTTTGTAAAGTTGAATTTCCCATCCAAGTACGTTGACCTAGCAATAGACCCCTATCTCTTGGCATGCTCCTGCGAGTGAGATCATCTGAGGGCTGCTGATCAGCCACCATTCTCATGACAATAGCGCTCTTATCTTTTAACACGGAGATATGACCCTGCACAGGAAGATACTCCTTTATCTATTCATGGGATGGGTGGGGAAGAATAGGAAACTCATGAAGTGATGCCAGGAATCAAACTTGTTGAAACAGAAGTAGAAATGTTCATGGGATCCATGCGCATATGTATTGATGGGAACTGAAAAAAGAAAATGTTTAAGCTTCCATAACTGTTTCTGATTGTCTTCCAATGTTTTTTTTTTTTCAGAGGAACCTCAGAGTATAATCTTCCGTCCAGATTTTCTTTCCTCATATGCAAGAAACACACACACACGCACACATACAAAAACGCATAGCACCCTACCAGAATCAGAATTCATATGTGCCTAGTCATTTTAGACAAATAAATGGACATTCTAGTAAAATATGAACCATTTTTGAACAATTAGACATCAAATGTCTTTTAAGACATCCTTAACTTTGTTGACAGCATAACACCAGTCAAATTTCTCATGGATATGTCCAAAAAGTGCATCTTAGCAAGTGACTATACCCCCATTTTGAAAAAACAAGGGGAGGGAACAGGGGCGTACATAGAAATCATTAGGCCAAATAGCAAGAATCTGAATGGGGCCCCTAACCCCGCCCACTACCACGACCCATCCCACATGCTGCCCTGGCTCCTCCCCTGCCACACCCCCATTTGCCAATAAAGAAATGTATGAGCTACCGAATTATTATTTTTTAATTAAGGAGACGTTATACTGTATGGGGGCCACAAGGAGACGTTATACTGTATGGGGGCAGCCACAAGGAAACGTTGTACTGTATGGGAGAGGCCAGAAGGATACGTTATACTGTATGGGGGCAGCCACAAGAAGACATTATACTGTATGGGAGAGGCCACAAGGAGACGTTATACTGTATGGGGGCAGCCACAAGAAGACGTTATACTGTATGGGGGCAGCCACAAGAAGACGTTATACTGTATGGGGGCAGCCACAAGGAGATGTTATACTGTATGGGGACAGCCACAAGGAGACGTTATACTGTATGGGAGAGGCCACAAGGAGACGTTATACTGTATGGGGGCAGCCACAAGAAGACGTTATACTGTATGGGGGCTACAAGGAGACATTAAACTGTATGGGGGCAAGAAGGAGACATTATACTGTATGGGGGCCACAAGGAGACATTATACTGTATGGGGGCAAAAAGGAGACATTATACTGTATGAGGGCAGCCACAAGGAGACATTATACATGTATGGGGGCAGCCACAAGGAGACGTTACTTATGGGGCAGTATGGGGCAGCCACAAGGAGACGTACTGTATGGGGGCAACAAGGAGACTGTTATACTGTATGGGGCAGCCACAAGGAGACGTTATACTGTATGGGGCAGCCACAAGGAAACGTTATACTGTATGGGGGCAGCCACAAGGAGACGTTATTACTGTATGGGGGAGCCACAAGGAGACGTTATACTGTATGGGGCAGCCACAAGGAGACATTATACTGTATGGGGGCAAGGGGAGACAAGGAGACTTACGATACTGTATGGGGGTAGCCACAAGGAGACGTTATACTGTATGGGGGCAGCCACAAGGATACGTTATACTGTATGGGGGACAGCCACAAGGAGACGTTATACTGTATGGGGGCAGCCACGAGTTATATATGGGGGCAGCCACAAGGAGACGTTACTACTGTATGGGGCCACAAGGAGACATTAAACTGTATGGGGCAAGAAGGAGACATTATATATACTGTATACTGGGAGCCACAAGGAGACATTATACTGTATGGGGCCAACAAGGAGACATTATACTGTATGGGGGGCAAGAAGGAGGACATTATACTGTATGGGGGCCACAAGGAGACATTATACTGTATGGGGGCAGCCACAAGGAGACGTTTATACTGTATGGGGGGAGCCACAAGGAGACGTTATACTGTATGGGGGCCAGCCACAAGGAGACGTTATACTGTATGGGGGCAGTCACAAGGAGACATTATACTGTATGGGGGCCACAAGGAGACGTTATACTGTATGGGGCAGCCACAAGGAGATGTTATTACTGTATGGGGGCAGCCACAAGGAGACATTATACTGTATGGGGGCAAGAAGGAGACATTATACTGTATGGGGCAGCCACAAGGAGACGTTATACTGTATGGGGCAGCCACAAGGAGACTTTATACTGTATGGGGGCAGCCACAAGGAGACATTATACTCTATGCTGGCAGCCACAAGGAGACGTTATTACTGTGTGGGGCCACAAGGAGACATTATACTGTATGGGGGCAGCCACAAGGAGACGTTATACTGTATGGGGGGGGAAGCCACAAGGAGACGTTATACTGTATGGGGGAAGCCACAAGGTGACGTTATACTGTATGGGGGCAGCCACAAGGAGACGTTATACTGTATGGGGGTAGCCACAAGGAGACATACTGTATGGGGACAGCCACAAGGAGACATACTGTATGGGGGCAGCCACAAGGAGACATTATACTGTATGGGGGCAGCCACAAGGAGACATTATACTGTATGGGGGCCACAAGGAGACGTTATACTGTATGGGGGCAGCCACAAGGAGACGTTATACTGTATGGGGGCCACAAGGAGACATTATACTGTATGGGGGCCACAAGGAGACATTATACTGTATGGGGGCAGCCACAAGGAGACATTATACTGTATGGGGCCAGCCACAAGGAGACGTTATACTGTATGGTGGCAACCACTAGGAGACGTTATACTGTATAGGGGCAGCCACAAGGAGACGTTATACTGTATGGGGGCAGCCACAAGGAGACGTTATACTGTATTGGGGCAGCCACAAGGATGGATTATACTGTATATTATACAGCGTGGTGCAGGGATTATACTGTATATTATACAGCATGGTGTACGGATTATACTATATACTATACAGCATGGTATACGGATTATACTGTACATTGTATAGCATAGTACAGGGATTATAATGTATATTGTACAGCAAATGCATGGCGGTTACACCATGCCGGACAATATAACCCCTGTGATATGCTGTACAATATACAGTATATACACAGTGCATGCATATACACACACACACACACGAAACACATAAAAACTTAGTTACTTGTCTTGGCCCTTGTCTCCGACGCCACTTCAACGCTCTGGAGGGGGCTAGCCAGCCTTGGTCTTCTTTCCCCTCTTTTGCCGCGCTACACAGGTCCTCCCCATCCAGTAGCAGCAGCATGGCATGAGGGAGGAGGCGGGGTCAGCTGGGAGCGGCCCGCACTGGAACGTCCGGAGCGTCAACTCAGGACGTTAGGGGAAGCATAGTGTATGCCTGTTCCGAGCCCACTGCAACAGGGCTTCCCCATCGGAACAGGCATACACAGTATAGTCCGGGTTGCGGCGGTGAGCGGGCCAGGACAGGCCCTGAGCGCAGGGAACACTGTGGGACGCAATGATGTAATAATGCAGAGTAGGGGGCGGGGCCTTCCGTGCGCTCTGGGCCCCATAGCAGTGGCGTAGTCTGCCTATATTGGCGGTACGCCACTGGGAGGGGAATTGGTCCAAGGGTCATGAAAAAGATATGGAAGAGGAAACTTGTGAATTAGCTTTCACACATTCTGTACAGAGCTGTACATACAAGTCTGTTCATATCTACTTCTGCTCACCTGGAACCTCCTATGACATTCCCATGCAGTTTACTATGCCAACAGACTGCACCAAACAGGCCAATTACAAGTTTATGAGCAGCCAAACTTCTACATGCTGCTCACCAGTCCCTCCCAGGCTGATGTCTCAAACATCCCCTTCTGGACTTAGTTATAGTCTATGGGAATGAGTCTAGTACCCCAATCCTTGGCTCCCTACTGGGTTTATGTTTCTCATAGTCCCAACAGGATCCTCCAGAACTTATTGCTTTATTGGCTCACAAATATACTCAGCTATGCCACCTCAGTGATAGTAAGCTGCCTGCTATCATTGCTAGACCATATTAGCTCTCTGCTGTAAGATGGCAACAATTCTCTCTTGGACTCTTCTTGCTTTGACGATATCAGAATGAAAGCTCTTTTTCATATAAAACTGTATATCAATCTTTTTAGCTCCTCCTGCTCTATGATGCCTATAGCTTGCACAGAATTTCATGGTTACCTTTAACCCCTTAATGTTATGACGTATGTACTCATCATGGAGCACTGCTACTTAGTGCTCCATTACTAGCCAATCGGGATTGTAATGCCAGTTACAGGTTCTGATCCCCACTTTTCATGACTATAGGCTTCAGAACCTATAGAAGTGTCCTCATAGGCCCCCTGCAGCTATCAATATGCCCCTATGGGGGTCCTGCAGCCCCAATATCCCCAATTGGATCCCCAATCGGTTTCAAGATGGCCGAGCAGCATGTGCCCGATCAGGCCCCATATCATTTTCAAGATGGGCCCCCGGATGATGCCTCTTTTAAGACCTTCCGATCTTTGCCTCTGCTCTGCACCGTTCCATGTGGATTGCGGACCCATTCAATTCAATGGGTGATACGGAGTGCACATGGGGGCCCGTATATTGCAGACCCGCTGTTTGCGGGCCACAATATGGGCACCATGTCCATATGACCACGTTCATAAGCCCTTACAGAATACCAAACAGAGTTGTGAACCTATGTGTCTATCTGAATTTCATTTTGATACGAATTTCAGTAAAAATTTGATTCGCTGCATGATTTCCTTGCCCTTCATGGTAACAAATCTATTTTTCCTGAAATGGCAGTAAAAAAAAACACATACTCATCTCATCCATTTGCTCACGGAGATCGAAGATAACGCGCAAAATCTCGTGTGGAGTGATGTGTGACATTACCATGCCACCGCGTAATGACGTCATCATGTCACGAAATGTTGCGCAATGTCTTCAATCAAGATGGCTGCGACGGTGAGTATGTGTTTTTTTTTACCCTGTTTAACCCCTGAAAGGCTTCAATTGTAGCATCAGATGCTGATCAGGGTTGAACGCGGCATCTGGTTCAATGATGGGGCGTTGCGTCTGCTACATACAAAGGAATGCTCTTCTTGACTAAATTATTTGTCACGGATCAAATTTCTTTGTGAAATTTGACAAAGCAGCCAAATCGAATTTTTCATATCTTTGCACATCTACTAAATATTGCTGAATACCTACATTTTTATTTTTTTAAGAAAGCAAAAAGAAAATAAAACGTGTGTATGTATATTTTACACACACAAATTTTACTATACTATTGCTAAAACTATTTTTTTATGAATGAAAAAGGAGGAAAAATGTTTGTATGTATGTTGTCTGCTATACTATTGGTTGCTAAGACTACTAACTATGGCTATAACTTTTTTATTTTTTTAATTTTTTACATTTAATTTTAAATAATAATTTAAATATTTTGAACTTTTTTTTTTCAATGAAAAAAAGTCAATTATCCCCTTGCTACCATGTCAATACAGGATGGGGTTAATTCAGAGAGTGCAGGCTCACTATTAATTTTACAGCCAGCAGGAAGTGATCTCACATCAAGAAGAGTGCTCTCCTGTCGGCTTTTTAACCTTATGCTGCGATGGATCATTGTAGGACGCTGCTACAGTGATTTCACACAGTGAGACCACTTGGGTTGGCCACAGGCATATCTACTGTGACCGCAGCAGTCACTGTCTAATGATAGCGCAATCAGAGCATTCTGCAGCGCCACGGGGCCATTGGCAGATTATAGATAAGAGCCTACCGCCACAACCTATAAAATTGCGCTGCGGTATGCAAGTGACTAACAATGATGAAAAATTGATGCACAAAAGTATATTAGAAAGTGGTAGTGTTTTATTCCAAAAAGCTAAAAACCTCTATTGCATAACAATGAGTGCAAAAGTTATGTACGGCTCATGTCAGTACAGATGCTTGTAATATGACAAGGATATGTACACGTAGACTTTTTCTTTAAACTGACAAGATCTAGCATGGCACGGTGAGAGTTGAAACTTATTACATAAGAGTTTCATGGGAGAGAAGGCTTTTATTATGCCTAGCAACAGTGAATCATTGCTGGACATAAAAATGTGTTGATGTAACATCTAAATTCACATTCTGTCCCACATTTTTCAGTCTATCATTTTAATGTTCACACAATACCATGAATTTTGAATTTCTCGGGATAACCTAGACACATCACCGGTTTCCATGAAGGACAACACCGTTCTTTTGCTCTATAGCTGTTCACTGTCAACTGACATTGCACATAACTCACATTTCTCTAGTGGAATGGCACACATGCAAGATAGTGGTGATACAAGGTCACCAGATTACATACAATATCAGGCAAGCATTTAAAAAATGCTACTTGCATGGATCCTTGCCACATTAAATCATGTTGTAAAGGTTTATACTTTATACCTTTTATTGCCTTTATGCTTATATCTCCAGATATTCCGGTTATAATGTTAGAATAGCCCCACCTGCTGTTTCTAATGAACAGCTTTTCTGTGTCCATGTCAACAGTTACAGTAACTCTGTCTCATTTCTCTTATCATTTAAACAGCATTTTCTCTGAGAGGCAGACAACACACTGCAACTTCAGAAGCAGCCAGCTCACTACGCTACGGATCTCTCCACATATATGATGGAGCAAATAGAGACAAGATTGAGCATGTGTATCCACCTTGCCACATTGACTGATGTGGACACAGAAAGGCTGTTCATTGGAAACAGGAGAGGACACATGTATGTTAACATATTTCTTACTTTATCTGTGGATATAAGTTTTTTTTATACAGTATATTCTCTATATAAAATGAATATGAGGTACTTAGTAAATATATTTTTGATCAAATTCATTAGTCCGCCCCACCATGGCAAGGTACCTCTCCTTGTGCCAACAGGCCTGAATGAGTTCAGGGAGAGCCAGCTCCACATTTATACAGAACCTACTCTATATAAGGCTAGTTTTACACTAGCGTTATTAGTTCTGGCAGGCTGTTCAGGCAGAGAATAACTTGGCGGAGTTCTCTGGATCTAGCATTGCCGGATATTACCGTATTATACACCGGCCCCATTGACCATAATGGGAACCGATGGAGATCCGACTAAAAGGCCAGTAAAGGCTAGTAACATCTTTCCCCAGGGACCCGCCTTCTAGAAGTCACTACAGCGATCCCCATAATCAATCATCTTTACGTTATTGCTGCTGCCGCAGCATGTAGCTATACAGTGGCCCCCTGAACAAATTTAAGGCTACTTTCACACGTTTGTAGGATCCGTTTGTGAGATCCGTCACAGGCTCTCATAAACGGTCCTGAACTGATCAGTTTTGTCCTAATGCATTCTGAATGGAAAAGGATCCGTTCAGAATGCATCAGTTTTGCTTCAGTTTGCTTAAGTTCAGTCTCCATTCCGTTTTGGAGGCGGACGCTAAAACGCTGCTTGCTGCGTTTTGGTGTCCGCATGAAGAAACTGATGCAAACGAATCCGTCATGACTCACAATGTAAGTCAATGGGAACGGTTCCCTTTTGTCTGACACGGATCCGTCTTTGCTATGTAAAAGATAATACAAACGGATCCGTTCAGAACGGATGCAGACGGTTGTATTATCATGATGGATCCGTTTGTGAGAGCCTGGATGGATCTCACAAACGGATCCTGCAAACGCAAGTATGAAAGTAGCCTTACTGGTGGGCCCAAGGCACCCCAGTCTGACATTGTATATAGGCCTCAAATCTATGGTATTCCCAAAGGCTAGTTAAATTATATTCACAAAGGGTCAGTTCACACCACCGCTAATGTAAGAGGAGCACAACAATGAAAATAATGAAAGTGCAGGATTCAGCATGAATGGAGACAAACAGATTCCATTGACTATAACGGGGTCCATTCGGGGTTCCATTTTTTAGTGTATAAAAAAAGTCCTGCATGCAGGACTTTTCACTGTTTTGACAGAATCTGTGGTGTAGGTCCCAAATGGAGCTTCTAATGCAGATGTGAACAATTCCTAATGGTGGCATTTCATTGCACCCTGATCTAGTGATATTTGCCTTTTCCATAAAAAATGAGTGAAGGAGATTGTCTAGCCAAAACAGATATATCGTGGATTAGCACATGTCCTGATTTGGTCCTATGAAAATAGCTTTCAGGCAGTGGCGTACCGCCAATGTAGGCAGACCACGCCACTGCTATGGGGCCCGCAGCACCAGGGGGCCCGGCCGGAGCGCAAGGCCACGCCCCCTTACATTGACTGCTGCTCTGCTCTAAAGCCAGCGCGGGCCCCTAAGTTTCAGAAAACCCCGCGCACGGCAACATGTGGCGGCGGGCGCCGCTGAATTTGCCCTGACCGCTGACTGACCCGCAGCCGCGTGGTCAGAATTCATTGCGCGGCAAAATGTGGCGCCCCGGGCCCATCACCAGTGATCACCCGACACCTCCCCCACCTGACCTGACCTGACAGGCGCTGAACTCATCTACCCAGGCTGGCAGGCTCTGCGGCTGCTGCGCTGTCCAATCAGCGTTTAGCAGTGTGTAAAGACACTGCTGCTGATTGGCAGGCAAGCAGCAGGCACGCACCCAGCCAGAACAAGATATACCAGTGGATGGCCGGCGCGTCAGTCACCTGCTGCCTCAAACTCAGCCACCCTGTGTCAAGCCCCTGTCGCCCAGCAGACCCGGCCAGTGCACACACTGAGAGGAGAGGAGGACACCTGGAACCACACAGAAGGTTGGAATTACTTGGGTATTCTTGGGGAGGGCAGCCACAGTAGCAGGAGTTTTTTGGGGGCACAGGCAGGCACTGTAGGCTCATAAGACTCAGGAGTCAGGACATTGTATAAATTTCAAATTGCCCACTAAGCAGCTGGGAAGAAGTTAATTCCCCCCCCCCCAAATGCCCAGGTGCCCCTGCCAGGCACCTTACTTGCCTCACTCCCTGGGCACTGCACCCACAGTGCTGATACCGCTACTGCACTCCCCCCTCCCCCATAAGGCTTAATTCAAATGTCCGTGGAGTATGGTCCGGGGCTGTCCGTGAAAACCCTACCGTGCTCCTGAGGGCAGGATATGCATACACTGTATGTACTATATATTGTACAGTGTGGTGCAGGGGTTATGTTGTCCGGCATGGTGTAACCGCCATGCATTTGTTGTACAGTATATATTATAATCCCTGTACCATGCTATACAATGTACAGTATAATCTGTACACCATGCTGTATAGTATACAGTATAATCCGTACTCCATGCTGTATAACATACAGTATAATCCGTACTCCATGCTGTATAATATACAGTATAATCTGTACATCATGCTGTATAATACACAGTATAATCCATACACCATGCTGTATAATACACAGTATAATCCGTACACCATGCTGTATAGTATACAGTATAATCCGTACACCATGCTGTATAATATACAGTATAATCCATACACCATGCTGTATAGTATACAGTATAATCCGTACACCATGCTGTATAGTATACAGTATAATCCGTACACCATGCTGTATAACATATAGTATAATCCGTACACCATGCTGTATAGTATACAGTATAATCCGTACACCATGCTGTATAGTATACAGTATAATCCGTACACCATGCTGTATAGTATACAGTATAATCCATACACCATGCTGTATAGTATACAGTATAATCCATACACCATGCAGTATAATATACAGTATAATCCATACACCATGCAGTATAATATACAGTATAATCCGTACTCCATGCTGTATAATATACAGTATAATCCGTACTCCATGCTGTATAATATACAGTATAATCCATATACCATGCTGTATGATATACAGTATAATCCATCCTTGTGGCTGCCCCCATTCAGTATAACGTCTCCTTAATTTAAAAAAATAAATAAATCAGTAGCTCATGTATACATTTCTTTATTGGCAAATGGGGGTGTGGCATGGGAGGAGCCAGGGTAGCATGTTGGATGAGCCGGGGTAGTGGGCGGGGTTAGGGGCCCCATTCAGATTCTTGCTATGGGGCCCAATGATTTCTATGTACGCCCCTGCTTTCAGGGATGTCTTTAATTATCCTTAATGCTCATTACTTTCCTGTTTGAAGTAGAAATACTGGTACAGCATGTAAAGAAAAGCCTGCCAATATTAGACCTTATGACTATCCTTCTCTGTACATAATGTGCTGAATTTACAGAAAACAGTGGCTGAATTCCCATCTATCTTAAGACCTCTCAGCCATATTATAAGATTATATGCTTCAGTCATCATGCAGTCACTCGTCCAGTGTCATTGTGTATGAAGACAACAACTGTATTGACTCCTGATCTGTTACATAAACCATAGACAGTAGCTCCCTATAACATATTCTCTTTTTGGTTTAGATGGGTTATAACTTTTTATATTAAGTCATGATTACAATTTAACAGCCGGTTGCACCACCAGAACTTCCATTATTTTTACTGTACAGTATGTAACGATCAGTGTGTGTATAACCAATGTGTCAACCAACTGGCTTGACTTTGGGCTAAACTTAAGGAGGTTATCATGGAAGTCCCCTGGTATTCACTCTTTAACAGGGATCTGAACTTTGCTGCAGCAGAGCCACCAGTCAGCTACCTCCTGGAGTAGTCCCAGTGTGGTTGACAGCTGACTCAGGGTTCAGAGACACCTGTGTAAAGCACTGAGGGATCAGGCAAAACTCGTAGTTAGTAACAGGCCAAGGTCAGGACAGGCAGAGTTTGTGCAAATTCATGAAACCAGTCCAAAGGTCATGACAGGCAGCTCAGAGTTAGGATGGTGATCAGACATGGGTCAGGTCAGGCATCAGTTAGTCAGAATCCGAAAAATGTCTGTACACAGGCAGACAAGCAGATAATAGCACCTTTGCGAGATCTTGTAAGCTAGTAAACCTATTGCTTAGGCAGTGAGTGCGACAAACAACATAGCAGATATAGCAGAACTGATTAACACATTAGGAGCAGCTGCACACAGAACCAAAGGAGGGTTAACCCTTGCAGCACTGCAGAATGAGGTGAAGTTCAATGAAGAATATCTCCAATAGACACGCAGAACACAGGCGCCTGGGCCTGATGCTGGAGTGCTGGAACTGTGACAAACACAAGGTGAGTGGAGCGGCGTCCATGCCCACCCGAAGTAGCGGGACATAGGTGGGCCCTGTATCAGCAGTGTACCATGAAGTTCATGAACCCCATGAACAAATATAACTAGTGCACTGCCTATTAGGTTACAAATTTGTGTTTTGTTGTATGCCAGTATTCTGCACTGTATATAATCTATATATAATATATTAATTCTATATAATAATGAAACATTTATTTCTATAGTCAGATCACTCCATATACTTTTTTTTATATATTGGGTCTATGGGAGACAAATGCCACTGTATGGCATACATCAGGCCTCTATGTTTGGCTCATACATCAGGAAATTTATGCTAAATGTAAAGAGTAATTTCAAAGTAAACATAATCTTATTATAAAACAACTCACATTTAAGGCTATATTACATTGCCGGGCAGTGTGAGCACCAACGGATGAAAACACATCCATCGGTGTTCGTTTGTACTGGCCTCATTACACATGTCAATGTAAACTACTGTAAATGCTGGAGGAATGATTCATTTCTCCCTCATTCAGTTCTGTTCATTGTCAGCAGCACATAGTCTGACATCTTTTATCTTGATGAAAAATGCCCATGATCCAATGAACAAGCACTTGCTTGTGCATCAGGTGATTGGCTGCTCCATTATACAAGCCAATTATGAGGAAGCAGTGTTTGTATAAATGCATATCCACAATAATTGGCCTGAAAATTGGGCAGTCTAAAGGGCGTATTTAACAGTGTTCCTTCACGGCAATCGTCTGCTCACTAGCAGAGGACACCATTGCCATTACATGCAGCGATATCCTCCTCAGTATAGGGAGGAGAGATCATTATGCCATCGCTTTTCCCTTTACTAAATCATTGTTTGCTGGCAAACGATGATTTTTTAACCTGTCAAAATATTTGGATTGCCCAATGAAGGCTTATTCATTGGGCAATTGGTGGCAGTATAATACTGCCAGATGATCTCTAATGAACATTGCTACTACCGCTCGTTAGCTATCACCTGCTGAAAAATCGCCAGGTATAATATACCATTTATACTAGCAATTAGCAATTAGTGAGGTAAAGTGTGAAACACTGTTCAGTGGCATACCTACCATGGTGCAGGCCCATGACTAGTATGGGACCCAAGGGGAGGGGCGCCAGCTCTGAACTGCTTCTCCTCTTCCCAACATAGATTTACTTTTCAATCAGCCTCCACTTAAAGTCAATGTTTACTGTATAAATTCCTATGCACTGAGCTCCCCCTATTGGTAGCTGCAGGTGGGAAATTTTTCAGTGTATTTATGTTAGTTGTCTGGTGTAAATACATTTAGAAGGTAAAAAAGTAAATCCCTCAGGGAAGTCACACTTCACATTCTATGTTGCCTGGGAGTATTTCATGCCTGCATACTGGGAAACTGAGTGGGAAGGGTGGGTCCATACTAAGATGGGACCCTATGAGATTTGTGTATGCCGCTGTACTCATGTCAAGTGTGAGAGCTTTGAGGGAGAGTATTGTATAGCCACTATTTATCCTTCAGAAAATAGGATATATGATTGTGTGTGCTTGTTTGGCCGATTTTGGAGTCAGAATAAAATGTGAAAGTAGTTGTACAGGATTTAAAAAAACATGGCTGCTTCCTTCAGAAACTATGCCACACTTGTCCACAGGTCGTGTGTGTTAGTGCGTCTTACTTTAATGGAACTGAGCAGCAATATCAGAAACAACCCTTGGACAGATGTGGTGCTGGAATAAAACAGGCATATTTTTCTAAACCTGTACAACCCCTTTAATTCTCACCTCTTAGCGTGGTGTGTTTTTTTTCAAATGCATACCACTTTAATTTGTGATGGTGTTTGAATGAAGTAATATTCTCGTATTAACTCTCATATTTACTCTTTTCACAAGCTAAAGACTGAACATTGTTCTTGTCAAGTTCCACTTCGGTTATTGCTTGGGTCCTTGCCAGTGCAAGGTTTCTGTGGAAGGATGGCGTTAGATGGGAGGTTATGAAGCTTAATGAAGAGCATTCCTGTAATACTCTGATGAGAGACACAAGGGTGAGGATTATTGTCTTTGCTTCATATCTTTCAGTCAGTCATAGTAAAGGTCAGCGTGCTGAGTTAAAACAGGAAATCACACGGCATCCTCATGACATGATTGTGTCCATGATTAGCAAGAACAGTCCCATTTCCCTTCTCGAATAATTTGACTTCTATTTTAAGAATCATGTGGGTAGAGAAATGGAAGATGAAAGAAATACTTCCAGTTAAAGTCCCTGCTGTGTAAGGGATCTTGATGAATACAATGTCAGACAAGAAAAAGGGGCTCTGCTTGCAATGTTAGGTTCATCATCTGGTGGCCTCAACTTGATATCATAGAAGCAAATTACATCATCAGTGTTCATGATAATCATAAGTAGGAATGAGCGAACTTTCAAGTTCGGTGTGCAGGGTTCCGGTATTCCGTTATGGATTCCGCTACCACGAACCATAAGTGATGGTCCGTGGTAGCGGAATCCATAACGTAATTCTTAGATAACCCGAACCTGAATCTTGTACGCTGAACTTGAAACACAAGTTTGCTTATCACTATTCATAAGCTAAAGCTTTATTAACCTAAGGATGCTATATAATATAGATCGAAGCAAGAAACATTCCTTGCACATAGAGTATGTACCATCAATAAGATCAAATTGATAATTTGTGAATCAAATAAACCTTAGTGGCAAGTGACTGACTCCAAAGTCAGCACCAAAGAGTGTTGTCTTATGCTGGTCCTTTAACCCCTTCCCGACCAGCGCCGTACATGTACGGCGCTGCGGGAAGTAACTTTCCGACCAGCGCCGTAGTACTACGGTGCGCTGATCGGGCGGGTGCAGGAGCTGTGCCCGCCAGATCAGCTGCGGGGGGCCGGCTGTTCCCAGTAGCCGGACCCCTACTGCGTACACCCGCATCGGTGAAAACACCGATGCGGGCGTATTAACCCTTCATGTGCCGCAGTCAGCGCTGACCACGGCACATGCAATGCGGGCGGTCAGAGTGGGTGTCCATCGGGTCCCCGCGCTGCTGTGACGGGGACCCGATGGCTTAGCTAGCAGCCGGATGCCTTCCTTAGGCATCCGGCTGCTATCTACGGAAGCCTGTGAGATCCAGCCCCCTGGATCTCACAGGCAGTAAGGCTGGAAGTGTATTACTGTGTGTAATACACTTCCAGCCAATGCATTACAATACATAAGTATTGTAATGCATTGTAAAGGGGATCAGACCCCAAAAGTTAAAAAAGTGTAAAAAAAGAAAGTGAAAAAATAAAGTTTTTTTTTAAAAAAAGTTTCAAGTTAAAAAAAAAAGCGTCCTTTTCACAAAATAATATAAAAAAAATTGTAAAAAATAGTGAAAAAAAAAAGACATATTAGGTATCGCCGCGTCCATATCGACCGGCTCTATAAAAATATCACGATTCACCCCGCCAGGTGAATGCAGTAAAAAAAAAACAGCCCTTTTTTTGGTCACCTTCCCTTACAAAAAGTGTAATAGCAGGCGATCAAAAAGGCATATTTACCCCAAAATGGTACCAATCAAACCGTCATCTCGTCCCGCAGAAATGTAGACCCTACCTGAGACAATCGCCCAAAAAATAAAAAAAATATGGCTCTCAGAAAATAGCAACACAAAAAAGGTTTTATTCTGTTCAAAAATGCATCTAATGTGTAAAACTTTCCAAAAATAAAAATGTTTGACATATTGGGTATCGCCGCGTCCGTAACAACCTGCTCTATAAAAATATTACATGAGACGGCCCCCCAGGTGAATGCTGTAAAAAAAAATTTAAAAAAAACTATGCCATAACAGCCATTTTTTTCACCTTGCCTCACAAAAAGTGTAATAGCAGACGATCAAAAAGTCTTATGTACCCCAAAATGATACCAATGAAAATGTAACCTCGTCCCGCAAAAAATGAGCCCCTACATAAGACAATTACTCAAAAAAATAAAAATCAATGGCTCCCGCAAACCAATCCATCAAAATCTGTGCTGCAAAATCCATATGGCGCTCCTTCTGTTCTGAGTCCTGCCATGTGCCCCCACAGCAGTTTACCACCACATATGGGGTGTTGCCGTATTCAGGAGAAAATGGGGAACAAATTATGGGGTGCTTTTCTCCTGTTACCCCTTGTGAAAATGAAAAATTTGGGGCTAAAGCAACATTTTATTGGAAGAAATGAAACTTTTCATTTTCACAGCCAAGTGTTTCCAAATTCCATAAAACGCTTAGGGGGTCAAAGTGGCCAGTAACCCCCTTAATATATTCTTTGAAGGGTGTAGTTTCCAAAATGGGGTCACTTTTTGAGGGTTTCCACTGTAGGGGTACGGCAGGGTCTCTCAATTACAAAATGGTGCCTAAAAACCATATGGCGCTCCTTTCCTTCTGACGACTGCCACAAACTCATAGAGACGTTTACCACCACATATGGGGTATTTCTGTAAACTGCAGAATCAGAGTAATGTATATTGAGGTTTAGTTTGCTGTTAACTCTTGCTGCTTTGCAAGAAAAAAATTATTAACATGAATAATCTACCAAAAAAGTGAAATTTTGAAATTTCACCTCCATTTTCCATTAATTCTTGTGGAACACCTCAAGGGTTAACAAAGTTTGTAACAGCAGTTTTTTATAATTTGAGGGGTGTAGTTTCTAAAATGGGGTCATTTATAGGTGGTTTCCATTACGTAAGTCCCTCAAAATCACTTTATATCTGAATTGGTGCTTAAAAAAATGGTTTTGGAAATTTTGTTGAAAATTTGAAAAATGGCTTCTAAACTTCTAAGCCTTCTAACGTCCCAAAAAAGTTAAATTACATTTATAAAATGATGCCAACATAAAGAAGACATATGGGGAATGTAAAATAATAACTATTTTTGGAGATATTACTATATATTTTGAAAGTAGAGAAATTGAAATTTGGAAATTTTTTTTTTTTTATAAATAAAAATGAAATATTTTGCCACAAATTTACTACTGTCGTGAAGCACAATATGTGATGAGAAAACAATCTCAGAATGGCTTGGATAAGTAAAAGCGTTCCAACGTTATTACCACATAAAGTGACACATGTCAGATTTGCAAAAAATGGCCTGGTCAGGAAGGTGAAAACAGGCCCGGGGTTGAAGGGGTTAAGGTCCGTTATTGTTTTGCAGCTCAACAAAGGGTCCTCTGAATCTATAAAGGGCTGGGCAGACCCTGCCAGTACCCTTTACTCTTAGTTGTCTTATGTGAGCAACAGAACCCTAACAGTTAAAGGCTATGAACACATTTCATTCTACTTATTTCAGCTAAAAATATTTTTTTTCTATGGGTCTGTATTAAATATCTTCAGTTTTCTTGAGCAGTCTTCAGCAGTTTTCTCTATACAGCTCTGTGTCTGTATATTTGCAGACTATTTCTTTCTGATTACAGCTCTGGCAGGTCAGTGTGAGGCTCTTATCTATGAACTCCTGACAACTCTTAAAGGGCTTCTGTCATCAGGAGCATTGGTATTAAACTGCCTAACGTGCTAATGTCAGCTGAAGCTAACAGTCTTTGTCCGTTCTTTCTATGTGCCTACGTTTTTGTGAAAAATTAACTTTTATTTTATGCAAATGAGCCTCTAGGAGCAATGGTGGTGTTCTCCCTACTCCTAGAGGTTCTGTTCTCTCTTCTCTGGCCATGCCCTCTTCATGTTGATTGACAGGGACAGGCAGTGTTCAAGTCATACAGCAGGAGGAGCTGAGCAGACTGATACATAGTTTTAAGTGAAATGATTCAGTGGAACTTGTATTTGATATACTTAAATCACTACTCTTTCTATACTTAGGAGTCCAGCGGTGTTACCAGTGATTGACAGCTGTCTCGGTATGCACAGTCATACAGGATAGGCTGTAGCACCACCGTTATGACTCTTGAAGGAATTCTGTCACCAGGATTATGCCTATAGAAACATTCATATGTACTGTTAGGCCTCCTTCAGCATGTTTTAAATATACTTGTGTTACCGCCATCAAAGATTTAGTATATATATATATATATATATATATATATATATATACACACAAAAATGATTTTATTCATATGCTAATTACCTTCCTAAGAAGTCAAGGGGCTGTCCGTATCGCCGTTGGAGCCCGGTCATGCCCATTCTCTGGGAGCCCAGCACTGCCCCACATCCAATAATGACCTCCTTCCAGCCTTGACGTCACTGCCCAGAAGGGTTGTAATTCCTCACATGTGCATGGACATGGCACATAAGTGCCCGCGTGTCTTCTTTCTCTGTGCTGGCAACAGCCTCAGGGAATGAATGTGTCTGTGCGCATGTTCACTACGCAATTTAAGGGCTCATGCATATGACCGTTGGATGGCCGCAAATTGCAGATCCGCAAAACACGGATACCGGCTGTGTGCATTCCGCATTTTGCGTAACGGAACAGACAGCCCCTAATAAAACAGTCCTATCCTTGTCTGTAATGCGGACAATAATAGGACATGTTCTTTTTTGGGAGGAATGGCCATATGGCCATGCGGACACGGAATGCACATTTCCGTTTTTTCTACGGTCCCATCAAAGTAAATGGTTCTGTATATGAGCTGCAAAAAAAAATCTGAATGGACACGGAAAAAAAATACGTTTGTGTACATTAGCCGTTATTCTGCAGGTCAGTTTGATTGTAGTGATACTAAATTTATATAGTTTTTATCTTTTCCTACTTTCGCACAATTAAAACATTTAAAAATATCTTTTGGTATTTTGTTGCCATACTCTTAAGAGCTATAACTTTTTATTTTTTGACACTTATCTGTTCAACATACCATGTCCAGCTATTGTAAGGATAGGCCATCACTAGCTGATCAGCGGAGGTCCGAAAACCCCAAATTTCCACTGATCAGCTATTTGGGTGTAAATCTGTTGACGGAAGTCAGCACAGGAACTACACAACTCAGTCAACTGTGTAGTGGACAGAGCCAGTTGCGTAACTAGAAATTACTGGGCCCTACAGCAAATTTTTGAATGGGCCTCTTCCCCCCCAGAAACTTCTTCGCAACCCCCTCCTCTTGTTCAAACCCCCACTCCTGTGGCATGTCAAGATCATACTCTCAGATGAGGTCCGGCAGCTGCTTGGTCCATTTTCTACAGTATCACTGTATATATCATTGTATAATACTGTTGAAGGGGCTCTGACAATAAAATCTTTTAGTCCTCCTCCTGGGTGGGCCCCTTCTGTATTCAGGCCCCAAAGCAGCCACTTCCCCTGCTTCCCCTAAAGCTACGTCCCTGGACAGAGCTCATCCCTAAAGTCAAAGGGAGCAGCGCTCTTCAGGTGATGGAGCTACACTTAAATAGCTGATAGGTGGGAGTGCAGGCAGGGGCGTAGCTAGAACTGACTGGGACCCACAGCAAAATTTTGTATGGGCCCCCCCCCTTCATGACTATCCTGGCATCATATATGTGCATATGTAAGGGAGCGTTCACAGGGCAGGGGGCACACACAGTGCAGAATGGGGGGCACAGTACAAGGCAGGGGCACAGGACAGCATAGCGGGCACAGTGCATTATAGGGTGTACAGTACAGGGCAGGAGGCACACACTGTGTAGCATGGGGGACACAGTACACGGCAGGGGGCAAAATACAGCACAGAGGGTACAGTACAGGTCAGGGGGCACACACGGTGCAGAATGGGGGGCACAGTACAGGGCAGGGGGCAAAATGCAGCATAGGGGGTACAGTACAGTACAGTGCAGGAGCACACAGTACAGGCCAGGGGGGACACACAGTACAGCATATGGGGCACATGGCAGCATACGGGGCACAGTACAGGGCAAGGGGTCCAGTACAGGGCAGGGGGCACAAACAATGCTTTAAAGGGTTTCTGTCATCAGAATTTAGCATTGCAAACCGAGTGTCATTTGCAATGCGCAAATGACACCTGATGACAGATATGTTCATTTTATAGTTTTCTGTAGCGTAGTTTTTGAGAAAATTGCGTTTTTTAAATATGTAAATGAGCTTCCCTAGGTGCAGGGGGCGTTAACCCTGCACCTAGTTGCGGTGTAATTCCTCCTCTTACCCCCCCCTCCGTTCCGGTGATTGACAGGGCCAGGCAGCTAGCTCTTTTGGCTGCCGGCCCTGTCCGAGTCCGAAATCCCGCGCCTGCGCATTGCGATCACCGATGCGGGAGCATTGAGAGCCCCCGGCTTCCTCAATGCGCGGATTGTTGATCGCAATGCGCAGGCGCGGGATTTCGGACTCGGACAGGGCCGGCAGCCAAAAGAGCTAGCTGCCTGGCCCTGTCAATCACCAGAACGGAGGAGGGGTAAGAGGAGAAATTACGGGGCTACTAGGTGCAGGGTTAACGCCCCCTGCACCTAGGGAAGCTCATTTACATATTTAAAAAACGCAATTTTCTCAAAAACTACGCTACAGAAAACTATAAAATTAACATATCTGTCATCAGGTGTCATTTGCGCATTGCAAATGACACTCGGTTTGCAATGCTAAATTCTGATGACCCCCTTTAAAGGGGGTACAGTACAGGATAGGAGGCACACACTGTGCAGCATGGGGGGAACAGTACAAAGCAGGGGGCAAAATACAGCATAGGGGGTACAGTACAGGGCAGGAGCCACACACTGAGTGGCATGGGGGCACAGTACAGGGCAGGGGGCACACAGAGTGCAGAATGGGGGCACTGTACAGGGCAGGGGGCAAAATACAGGGCAGGGGGCACACACAGTACAGCATAGAGGGCACAATACAGCACAGGGAGTACAGTACAGCGCAGGGGGCATAAATAGTGCAGCATAGGGGATCCTGAATCCTGAAGATAGGCCATTACTTAATAAAATCTGGTTTGTGGTGGTCCAACCTATGAAGGCAGTAGTGATCATACATGTATACTACTGCTCCATGCACACAGAGGAATCAGTACCCCTGTTCTTATGACTGTTGTAGGTAACAGCAGTGAGACCTCAACAGTCATATTTATCACCTGTTTGTGTGCCAACTGCTTTAATGTTCCTTTTCAGTAATTTACTTTATGCTCCAGGCCAGTAAGCCCTTGAGTGATTCATGAGACTAGTTCCTTCTGCAATATAAAACAATAAAGTAAGCAGATTACTGTGTACCTTTCAATGAGGAGTAAAGGGAATGCCAGGCTACATGGTAAAACTACATAAGCAAATTCACTCAGTCTTCATTTTAAAAAAAGTTTATTAATGCGGCCATTTCACCCCAAATGCAAATGGAGTTTTTCTGCACTAATTCCTTTGGCATAAACTGCTCCATAAAAATGTTGCAAGTGATAATATTTGATATTTTTGTGGTAAAATTTGTACTCCCCAAAATGAAAATTAGCAGGAAAAGTGCTCATGGTATGCAAAGGAAATGTAGTTTAGGCTAGATTGATACATTTTATAGCGGCTATGCCTGGTAGTCCAGCTTAGACACATTCATTTGAATGGTACTGAACCACAGTACTAATCACAATCACTACAACATGTATGGAGCAGTGCTTGTTGCACACTGGAGAGCCACATGACCTTGGGTCAGTTAATTGTTGTAGGTTGCAGGAGTTGACCCTCTACCAATCTGATGTGGATGGTCTAAACTAAATATAAGACATCAATATTAAAGTCCTAGGAAAACACTTTAGTTAGAATAGGTGGAAATTATGCAAATTTATCCCTGCTTATAGCATCTTAGGTATCATTTGCTGTTGTCTGTTAGTTTTGTATTTTTGCATTAGGGGTGTACACTTTTTCATAAATTTGCCACACATCAGTCCAACTATCCCCTTTATTTAGACTAGCCTAAAAATGTAAACTTAAATGACGAATATGGATTTTAATAAATTTTTTTTCTTTTCTGGACATGACTGTTTTATTTTTTGTCGATATACACTTTATGGCCAAAAGTATTGGGACGTCTACACATTACACCTACAGAACAATCCCATTCTAAAGGCCCTTTTACACGAGCCGATTATCGTTCAAATAATCGTTCAAACGTTCGGATTTGCACGATTATTGTTGTGTATAAACACGGGTAACGATTTAACGACGAACGAGATTTCGTTCGCTTCTCGTTGATCGCATCTTTTGTCCTGCCAATAAATTAATCGTTCATCGTTCGAAAATCTTCCAGTTTAAACGAAAATCGTTTAGTCGTTGGCAGATGGTAATGGTAATGCTTATGGCAAGGAGCAAGGAACGATCGTAATAACAATTATAAAACGACCGAAAGTACGAAGATTGTGAACGACTTCTCTTTCAGTGTAAACGGTATTTACATTGCATCGTTCGATCGTTCATCTACGATCGCTAATACCATTTATCTTTCCGTGTAAAAGGACCTTAAATCCATAGGCATTAAATATAAAGTTGGTGCACCCTCTGCAAATAAAACAGCTTCCACTCATCTGGGAGGGCTTTGTAAAAGATTTTGGAGTTTGACTGTGGGAATTTTCACCCATTCATCCAGAAGAACATTTGCGTGGTCAGACACTGATGTTGGACAAGAGGGCCTGGCTCACAATCTTCATTCCCAACCACGCCTTTATGGTCCTTGCTTTGTACACCGGGGCACAACCATGCTGGAACAGAGAAGGATCTTTCCAAAACTGTTCCAACAAAGTTGGAAGCATACACTTGTCCAAAATAACTTAGTATACTGAAGCATTAAGACTTACATTCGCTGGAGCTAAGGGACCTAAGCCAACCCCTGAAAAACAATCCCATAGCAGTGCTGTCAGGCAGGTAACATTCTCCTGGCATTCACTAAACCGAGACTCGTTCATCAGACTGTCAGATAGAAAAGTGTGATTCTCCATTCCACAGAACACAATTTCATTGTTCCAGAGTCCAGTGGCAGAGTGTTTTACACCACTTCACCTGACACACGGCATTGTGCTTGGTTATGACAGGGTTGCATGAAGCTATTTGGCCATGGAAACCCATGCCATGAAGTCACCTACACACACATTTATGCTGAAGTAAATGCTGAATAGTTATAAAAAGTAACATCCTATTACAATATCGTTCTTTGACAAATTTTTGTAACAGCAGACTGCATAGCTAGGTGCTGAATTTTAGACATCTGTGGCAATGGGACTGAATAAAACACCTTCAATTGTATTTGTGCAGATGCTATTGACTGCAGTATCTAGGGGTTAGGTGACTGGGATTGGTGGTTGCAGGTTGACAAAAACATTGGAGTGATGTCCTAACATGTTGCTTTTATGTATGTACAATAATATATTTGTGACAAGTAGCCTCTTCTGATATTATCCTTGGAAGTGGTGGATCGATTAAAGCAGTCAGCACTGTGTACTGTTATCCTACCTTGCTGCTTTTGGCATGTGGCATGAACGGCACCTCCCATAAGACGACAATCATTTTCTTGTGAATTTTCAATTTTTGTGAGAGAAGAGAAAACTCTAGTCATTTGAAATCAATCAAAAAATTGGACCCTGTGGACCAAAAGGTAAGCATAACGCAATAGGCAGTCACCTAGGGCAGCATTGGGAGGGGGCAAAATATGATAGATTTTTTTTTTTTTTTAAAGCAGAGTTTTAGGAGACAATTAAATAACTGATCCTCCATCTGACAACTATCATGTTGAACTTCAGGGACTGAAGGTGGTGGGGTGCAGAGTATGCCACTCCTCTTTCTGTGCTACTTTATTTATAGGGATGATGGCATCACAGATAAACCCCTCTCCCCATAGCCCAGTTATGTTGGCACCTCCCATACCAATAAATATGTAGGGTAGCTTTAAATTAAAAACTTACAAAATTTAACACCCAGAAACAATGGCTGATAGAGGGGACAAGGGGTTAACATGTTTATAGTTCTGTATGTTATTTTAACACTGTTTTATACTTTTGTGTATGAAATCACAAAGTTGGTAATATTAAAGAGATGAAGAGGTGCAGCTGAAGGCAAACTTGCCCACTGGGCTTCTGGTGGCAGGCATACCTATTCTGAACCCTGGCATGCTTTATGGTGATTTTAAGATAATTGTATAATGGTGTAACTGAAAATAAAACCCTGTCCAAAGTCTGTGTGCATGTGTCTTTATTTGCTTGGGGGAAGGTGAAATGCCTTTATGCAAGGTTCTAGGGCTTTTTTCAGGCTGATGCCTTTTATTATCAGTTTAGAAAAAGAAAAATGTATCATTCGATGTAAACTACAAGGAAATGCTTGAATTAATGAAATATTCCAGGGATCACAACTGTGGCTGTAGTATCCTGAATGTTTTGTGGTGAATTTTTGAGAGAACTCAGATGACATCTGCACAGGTTCTCTGCTAGGAAATTCAGACTCAGTTTACAAGAAATCAAACGGATCATTTTATGCAAGTCAATGACTTGGAAGGGATTCAGAGCCAAGAAGGAACACTGAATTTAACTAGTGTTATTCTGGTTGTCATCAGAAGCCAAATGTCGGGAAACATGCTGTACTCTGCTGCCCTATAAATCTGTACTTTCCTTCTAATAAAACATATTTTATATGAGGAACTAGCGTGACATCGGGTTGATGAACGGCCCAACACAAGACCAAACAATTATAAAATGTCTGACCTTTTATCATACAGTAATTGTGGAACGTATTATAAGAATGCATCCATAGACAAGACACTTGGAATAATTTCAGATTTCTCTGTACTAGAACAAAAACTATTAAAATGAATATGAACTACGTTGACTGTAAGTTTGCCTTGAGATATTTAAAGGATTGACCTCCAGCAGCCACAGAACTTTTATTTCACCTTTTTGCACAGTAAGGCTAAATGCACACCATGGCCGTGCACTCACATAAAAGCCAGGATAAGTTCCCTGTCTATACATTAGTGTTTCAACAGGCACCTATTCACTAGAGAGAGGCCAAAAAAAGTGTCAGGAATGCCCCGGCATACTCTTCCTTCACCTGTATAAGCAAAGTAGATATCATGCTTCAATATATAGGACCAGTAAAAAAAAAACAAACATTTTTGTACAATGGGTGACATATTGTGGCATCCATCACAGGCCTCCATAGGATTTATAATGGTGCAGTAAATGAAAATACCGTAGTTTTTTTTTATTGTTTCTCATTGCTTATATAATACAGCAATGTGCACAGAAAGTAATCACGCACCTTCAGGGCCCCAGTGGTGCAGAGATAGCAGTCCACTGCCAGACTGTCCCACAAGACTACCAGAGGATTCTCCAGCGCCGAGGCTCTGATACCACACATTGGGCCCAAAAGGTCCAAGAGAAAACAAACATTTGGAGCTGCCTTTGAAACCCATAACTTGCCATCAGGGTCTATTTGTTTGAATCAAAATCTGTTAGATGTTCTTGATGATATGGGGTTTGGGCCCCAAGAATAATTTCCTGTGGTGGGCTCAAGGAGCCCAGTCTGACCCAGTAGAGAATTAACGTTGGATGTAGGCTTGCTCAAATCCTTCAATCTCTTAATGAAATCCCAGACAGACCCTATGATGTAGAGATCAGGGCTCTGCGGGGACCATATCATCACTTCCAGGACTCCTTGTTCTTTTTTATTTTGAAGATAATGACATTAACTTAATGATGCTGCAGAATAAATTTGGATTCAAACAGATGACTCCCTAATGGCAGCATTCTTCTTATGTGTATACAGAATATATACCGATATATATACAGTACAGACCAAAAGTTTGGACACACCTTCTCATTCAAAGAGTTTTCTGTATTTTCATGACTATGAAAATTGTAGATTCACACTGAAGGCATCAAAACTATGAATTAACACATGTGGAATTATATACTTAACAAAAAAGTGTAAAACAACTAAAAATATGTCTTATATTCTAGGTTCTTCAAAGTAGCCACCTTTTGCTTTGATTACTGCTTTGCACACTGTTGGCATTCTCTTGATGAGCTTCAAGAGGTAGTCACCTGAAATGGTATTCCAACAGTCTTGAAGGAGTTCCAGAGATGCTTAGCACTTGTTGGCCCTTTTGCCTTCACTCTGCGGTCCAGCTCACCCCAAACCATCTTGATTGGGTTCAGGTCTGGTGACTGTGGAGGCCAGGTCATCTGGCGTAGCACCCCATCACTCTCCTTCTTGGTCAAATAGCCCTTACACAGCCTGGAGTTGTGTTTAGGGTAATTGTCCTGTTGATAAATAAATGATGATCCAACTAAACGCAAACCGGATGGAATAGCATGCCACTGCAAGATGCTGTGGTAGCCATGCTGGTTCAGTATGCCTTCAATTTTGAATAAACAGTGTCACCAGCAAAGCACCCCCACACCATCACACCTCCTCCTCCATGTTTCACGGTGGGAACCAGGCATGTAGAGTCCATCTGTTCACCTTTTCTGTGTCGCACAAAGACACGGTGGTTGGAACCAAAGATCTCAAATTTGGACTCATCAGACTAAAGCACAGATTTCCACTGGTCTAATGTCCATTGCTTGTGTTCTTTAGCCCAAACAAGTCTCTTCTGCTTGTTGTCTGTCCTTAGCAGTGGTTTCCTAGCAGCTATTTTACCATGAAGGCCTGCTGCACACAGTCTCTGTCTGCTGCTAGAACTCTGTGTGGCATTGACCTGGTCTCTAATCTGAGCTGCTGTTAACCTGTGATTTCTGAGGCTGGTGACTCAGATGAACTTATCCTCCGCAGCAGAGGTGACTCTTGGTCTTCCTTTCCTGGGGCGGTCCAGTTTCTTTGTAGCGCTTGATGGTTTTTGCGACTGCACTTGGGGAGACTTTCAAAATTTTCCCAATTTTTTGGACTGACTGATGGCCACTCGTTTTTCTTTACTTAGCTGCTTTTTTCTTGCCATAATACAAATTCTAACAGTCTATTCAGTAGGACTATCAGCTGTGTATCCACCTGACTTCTGTCCAACACAACTCATGGTCCCAACCCCATTTATAAGTCAAGAAATCACACTTATTAAACCTGACAGGGCAGACCTATTAAGTGAAAACCATTTCAGGTGACTACCTCTTGAAGCTCATCAAGAGAATGCCAACAGTGTGCAAAGCAGTAATCAAAGCAAAAGGTGGCTACTTTGAAGAACCTAGAATATAAGACATATTTTCAGTTGTTTCACACTTTTTTGTTAAGTATATAATTCCACATGTGTTAATTCATAGTTTTCATGCCTTCAGTGTGAATCTACAATTTTCATAGTCATGAAAATACAGAAAACTCTTTGAATGAGGTGGTGTGTCCAAACTTTTGGTCTGTACTGTATATATATATATATATATATATATATATATATATATCTTGCCCCCATCAGTCACTGAGTCAATGAGTTCCATTGTATTGGACTCTGCAGGATGGAAAAGCATAGTGTATTATGCTTTTGCCTCCTTTTTTTCCCCAACGTTAAATGTGGGAAGCTGTACTATATTATCCTCTGTAAGGGTACATTCCCACAATGGATTTTGACAATCTGCTTCCAAAATCAGCGTGGATTGCACAGTGATTTATGAAGCGTATTTTTGTAGCAGCGTTTTTTGGTGCAGTTTCTGGCACATTTTTTGGATGTGTATACTTCATTCAAAAGGGCATTTTCTGATTGCGTTTTTTGGTGTGGATCCATACCTAAAACTATGCAAAAAATGCACTGATTTATGCATAAAAAAATGCATAAAAATCTTGCTGTATGCATACCAAGCATACAGCAAGTTTTTTGGCCATTTCCCATTCATTTCAGTGGGAAATTTAGAGCGGCCAAGATAGGGCATGCTGCTTCTTTTTCTGGCACGGTATGAACTGCGCTGGAAGAATAAAACCAAAGATGCTTCCCTTAGAAATGAATGCGTGTCTGTTTTTTTGGCAACGATTCCGATGCAGAAAATGCTCCAAAATCTGCTTCACAAAACTCAATGTGAGCAGGCTTTGACAGTTAAAGGCTGTATGGAAACAGTCTGTAACTGTCAGATTGTTTAAATATTTCTTTTTGTCTCATTATTAAATAATGCCACCAGGTGGCAGTATATCATATGAAAAACACTGTAAGAAAAGATAAACTTTGATGTTCTGATTGACTTCTTGTTTTGGACCCAAATTTGTAATGCATCAAAATGAGTATTTGGCCAAACTAATGCAAAAAGCTATACAATGACTTATGTGCTATCTTTGTGTTCAGTTTGGTGCAATAAAACATATCTTGGTTTTTGCTAGTAAAAATAAAGCACCCAGATACCACTTTTACTGCTATACAGCAGGCTGCCTTTAGGTGGCACTATCAGACTGAGATAATACAGCAATTTGGTAAATCAAATGCACAAATGCCATCAGCCTTTGAATTAAACAGATGAGCAATGCATCCCCTCTGTATAGTTCAAAGAACAAATCCTCTGACGTCATCAGTGTGATCTGTTTGGCCACACGTAACGTATACTGTACTCTTGAAATCTAAACTGAGCAAAACAAAGTTTGACAGGACATATTCTTGATCCAGGTTCTGGACTCAGACTATGCCTCCAAAATTTTGAGCACTAATTTTTGTGGAATACGCTGATCTCCGTGGGACTGACCAATCATCTTATGTGTATGACGGCCTCCACATTCACCCAGATGCTTCACCCAGAGAACTTCTAAAAACTTTAGTTCTCAGGAAAGAACTTCTCCACTCTTCTTCTTGGGTTGTCTTCATGAGACTACCCCTTAAAATAGTCAGACAGAACTTCATGTAAAGGAGCACCAGGATGATTTCATATTTGATAACTATAGGTATTAATAACTGAGTAACAATGGATGAAGAATGGTGCCCAATAACAGTGCTTTCAAATCATTTTCACAAATGTGGTGCAGCAAGGCCCCTTTATCAAAGTTCTTCATGCACTATACTCTAGTTCATTACTATGCAGCATCCTACCCAATTCGTTTGTTTTAGTTTACCAAAAGAAGGTGCGTGACCTGGCATCTTAAGATGCAAAAACGTGTCCCAAAATTGCACCAAAATTTGGGTGCAAAGTAAGCCAACCAAAAGTTGGTATAAAGTTAGACAAAACTATCTACCTATGCACCAAATTTATAATCCAGCATGAGCCACTTTTGATAAATTTGCCACATCTTTAGCCTGTCTTAACTTACTCTAAATTCCATTACCCATCACAGGGAATAAACTTACCCCGCTGCCTGTGCCGTTCCTGGTCCCCCCACTGCCTCTGCTGCTTCTCCCTGTGCGCAGATGAAAACATCCGGTGTCGGGGGGGGGGGGGGGGGCAGTCTCCCTAGCATTGCTCGTCCCCACTTGCCATTAGCTGCTACCGCCCTCCCTTCCCCCGACACCGGATGTTTTCATCCACGCACGGGGAGAAGCAGCAGCAGTGGTGTGGGGACCAGGAGCGGCGCATGGAGTGGGGTAAGTATATTCCCTGTGAGGGGCCCGGCACATGGGGGGACAGTTTATGATATTGCATAACCCCTTTAAGATCATCCAAAGAAAACAAATAGCTCTTATTTGCTGCCAATAGGCAAACCATCAAGTTGATTTGTTACTCTTTTAAGACCGCTTTCACACAGTCAGTGTTGGATCAGTAATTGTGAGCCAAAACCAGAAGAGGAACTTGTGCAGAAATATGTAATAATGCGCCTGTTCTGTTTCTGACCCTGATTTTGGCTCACAATCACTGATGAAAATGACTGATCAACCACTCACGCGGCCTAATTAATTCACCCGTTGACATCATAGAAGAGTTGTCTTACAGTTACACACTGGGGAGAATTCATCATTGTAGGTGTATTTGGGGGTAGTTTTGAGATTGGAGTGCTATGTGCTCCTACATCAAATTTTGGAAAATGATGCACATTAATAATAAATGTGGCAAGTGCAATGTGGTTGTACCTATTTCAGTAAAAGTATGTCGGGGGATTTCTGGTGTTGTGACTTTTTTAAAAGTCACACTTCATAAACGTGTGGTGGTGCTAGATGACATGCTGCTCAAAAAGTTTCAAAATGTTTCAGCAAGTGACCAAAAAAATGTCGCAAAGCCACTAATTGTGACTTTTTGAATCCAAATTTCTACCATTCAGGGCATGATAAATTTCTCCCTACTGTATGTCTTGAAAGTTGTAGTACAGACTAATGAGGGTGATGAACCAATATTGTGTGTTAACATAGCTAGAGGGTTATGCAGTCATTGTTGACAGGTCGTTATTCTATCTAGAGAAGCCAACTAAGAAAACATTGAGATTCTTGCCTGTGTTTTGTATGTAACGTGACTCCTTACTTATGATGTAAAGCCCTGTGCCTAGAAATGCACTAAGTTTCTAGCCACATGTTGTCTTAAAGCATCATGGCTGGGTAAGTATTTTTAAAAGACTTTTCTCTTCCATTCAAATATATAAAGTGGTATTATTTTTTCACTGTTTTAGCAGGCCAATCCTTACCAGTGTATGGACATTTTTACCAATGGACTGTTGACTTGTCTTGCCTCAGCGCCAAAGCGCAGTGTACACAAATCAGAGATCAGCAGAGCAAACCAAATGTGTGCTATTCAAGTGCACTGAACAGAGCTGTCGGGTAGAAATAATATGTAGAGACCAATCTGACATGAAAAACAGGCAGAATAAATCCCATCCAGAGTAATCCAGATAAAACTGGATCTCTGGCCTATTGTACTGAGACTGTACTTGAGTTCCATGCTTACCTAGCATTTGTATACAGGTATAAAGTTTTATATATATATATATATATATATATATATATATATATATAAAATAGTAAAGTTATATATATAAAAGTTTGCTTGACGCTTCATATATTCATATATATGCAAAAACAGGGCAGCACTGCTAGTCCAATTGTAGGTGGAGTTCCAGCAGTCAGGTGTGTACCAGCAACCATAGATATAAAAAAAAAAGAAAAAATGACAGCAGCACATCCAAATAGATGAACAAAGTTGCATCTTTAATCACCCAGGCGACGTTTCAGTCCTCTTATTGGGACTATTGTCAAGCAAGTGAACATACACAAATGTGCCATATTTAAAGCCATACATAATTTACATAATTAATTGAGGGGAAAAAAATAAATGTCACAGAAATATCAGTGCAATTCATGAATACAAAAATAAATACATACATATATAGTGCACTTATAATAAAGTGTCCAGTTCAGATACAATAATAAATATTGTGTAAAAAGCATAACTGCAGAGTTGATACTTAATAGACAATCATTGTGAATTACTTCCCCCAGTGTAGGAGGTGTGGTTAAGGGTTGGTATGTTAGATCACTAGATCACTGACCTGTAAACCGCTATTCATCCACAAACAGACATGGCAGCTCAGTGTGTGTTGCTGCTGACTGCGCATGTCATTATGATGTAATAAAGTGAATAAATATGAAACTTCAAGCAAACTTTTTTCTTCCAGATGAAGGCAGTAGCCCCTTGTCTTTTGAGGAGATTTTATATGGAACAACTTTTCACCATTTTTTTGTCGTGTCCATTTACATATTACATAATACGATTGAAAAAACCCATTTGTTTAACCAAGGAATGGGAGGGTAGTGTGAATTAAGGGAAGAGGGGGTGAAGAACATGAATTCAACTAGACCTTTTTTAAAACCATCTAGACCAGGGATCAGCAACCTCCGGCACCCCAGATGTTCTCAAACTACAACTCCCAAAATGCTCCATTGACTTCTAGGGGAGTTGTGAGAACAGCTGAGAATGTTTAAATGCTGGAAGTTTCACAGCAACTCGAGTCCCGAAGCGTGCTGATCTCTGTCATAGACTATTCCACAGATTCACAGTTCTCACAGTCAAGAAGCCTTGACGCCTCTGGAGACTGAATTTTTCTTCTCCAAATGGAGGCAGTGTCCCCTTGTGAGATTTTACATGGAACAGCTTTTCTAAATATTTTTTGTACAGCCCATGTCATCAACTTACCTGTCCAGGCTCCAGCAATGCACTCTGGAGTTGCACGCTGGGGGAAGATTAAGCTATTGAGAGTTCAGGTGTGTTTGATTATTTCAGGCTGCGTGACTGCTCAGCCTGCCTATAATAAACGCAATTGGTGTTCTGGTCCAATGGGGCGCTGAGTCCCTGGATATATCAGTTCTGATCTAGGGACTTGGTGCTCTATTTAAATCTCCTGCTGGAAATACACCATTGCCAGTTATAGGTTTTATTCCCTTGCTGTGCTCCCAGTTCTGTTTTGGATTGCTATTTGTTTTAACCTCGGCTTGCCTTTGACCACTCTCTGTCTCGTGATTTGGTACTGTGATTCTGTCTGGTTCTGACTTCGGCTTGGCTTTTCTGACTACCCTCTGTCTTCTGATCTGGCACTGTATTGTCTGTCTGGTTCTGACCCATTTCCCGTATGACCACGTTTTGTGTTTTCTCATCTGTGTGTGTGTGTTTGTCTTGCACTTAGCAGTACAGGAAATGTTGACCAGTAGAGGACTTGCCGCTTAGCGCTTGCACTGCAAGAAGCCGGTAAAGTTGGTTGGGTTCCAGTCAGGGCTCATTGTCTGTGTGTTTCCTGCTTACTATGCTGACAATATAATTGGCCATACATTTTTCCCGGGTGACTTGGTGTTATGGACACCAGCACTAGCCACCCAGATGGAGGGTATTGCCCACCAAAGGTGGTTAGCCTCCAATATTTTCTAGCACTGCCTTAACTCTCTTGGGCATGGAGTTCACTAGAGCTTCACAGGTTACCACTGGAATCCTCTTCCACTCCTCCACTATGACATCACGGAGCTAGTGGATGTTAGGAACCTTGCGCTCCCTAATGCCCTTGCATTTGAGAATGCCCCACAGATGTTCAATAGGGTTTAGGTCTGGAGACATGCTTGGCCAGTCCAGCACCTTTACCCTCATTTTCTTTAGCAAGGCAGTGGTCGTCTTGGAGGTATATTTGGGGTCATCATTATGTTGGAATACTTCCCTGTGGCCCAGTTTCCAAAGGGACGGGATCATGCTCTGCTTCAGTATGTCACAGTACATGTTGGCATTCATAGTTCCCTCAAAGATCTGTAGCTCCCCACAGCCGGCAGCACTTCTGCAGCTCAAACCATGACACCCCCACCACCATGCTTGACTGTAGGCAAGACTTGTCTTTGTACTTCTCACCTGGTTGCCGCCCCACACGGTTGACACCATCTGAACCAAATAAGTTTATCTTGGTCTCATCAGACTGTGCTTAGTCTGCTTGTCTTCAGAAAACGGGGTTTTGCGGGCTTTCTTGTGCATCATCTTTAGAAGAGGCTACTTTTCTGGGACGACAGCCATGCAGACCAATTTGATGCAGTGTGCGGCGTATGATCTAAGCACTGACAGGCGACACCCCACCCCTTTAACCTCTGCTGCAATGCTGGCAGCACTCATACGTCTATTTTGAAAAGACAACTTCTGGATATGACGCTGAGCACTCAACTTCTTTGGTCGACCATGGCGAACCTGTCTTGTTGAACCGCTGTATGGTCTTGGCCACCGTGCTGCAGCTCAGTTTCAGGGTGTTGGCAATCTTCTTATGGCCTAGGCCATCTTTATGTAGAGCAACAATTCTTTTTTTTAAGATCCTCAGAGAGTTCTTTGCCATGAGGTGCCATGTTGAACTTCCAGTGACCAGTATGAGAGAGTGTGAGAGCGATAATACCAAATTTAACACACCTGCTCCTCATTCACACCTGAGACTTTGTAACACTAACAAGTCACGTGACACAGGGGAGGGAAAATGGCTAATTGACGACAATCTGGCCATTTTCACTTAAGGGTGTACTCACATTTGCTGCCAGCGGTTTAGACATTAATGGTTGTGTGTGAGTTATTTTGAGGGCACACCAAATTTGCACTGTTATACAAGCTGTACACTGACCACTTTACATTGTATCAAAGTGTAATATCTTCAGTGTCGTCCCATGAAAAGATATAATAAAATATTTACAAAAATGTGAGGGGTGTACTCACTTTTGTTAGATACTGTATATAATAGGTATAGTAGAGTATATAATATGTATCGTAAGCAGAATATATGATATGTATAGTAGGTAGAGTAATATGTTTAGTAGGTAGATCATTTGATATGAATAGTAAGTACAGTTTATAATATTTATAGTAGAGTCAATAATATTTAGCACTTTATCTTTCTATCAGTACAGCTGGATATAAACACCTAGAATGTCCATAGCCTGACCTTGCTGAGCAAGTAAATGTGCGACTTAAACTCTGATGATCTCCTACTCTTGTCCACAGATTAATAAAGCTTTACATTAAAATGTGAATCCACTTGTGACATGTCCTGTAATAGCAGAATAAATCTCTTGGATGGCTTAGTATATTTTCATAAATTGTCTATGATGTGACACTGATATGAACGAATGCCAGTTCACAGCTTTGCGTGTTTTATGGTTTACTGCAGATCTTCAACGTGGGTTAACAATCTGAACTATTTCAGTGTTTGCATGTGTTTTCTATTCCCAGACAAAAGCCTTTGTATCGTATGTAAGCTGCAGTCTTCATTCCAGTTTTCACTTTGAATTTTAACATCTAGAACAAGACCCATATTCATCGTCTGTTGGTGTTGTCTGGATAAACATATACTGCAGTTCACAGCAATACAAACAGCGTTAAAGTTCATCCTATATGAAGGTCATTTTAAAAATTGCCATGACAGACGGTCAAATATCTAACACAGTCTTATTATCTCTTCTCACTGAAAATTAGTACCATCTGCTAGCAAGGACAGGATCAAATTCTGATAATATCAGATGCCTGGTAGTCAAGTTGTGTATTTTTGCTCTTTCAAGGCATGAAACAATATTTCCACAAAAATGAGGGGTGTTTATTAGAGATGAGCGAGCACTAAAATGCTCGGGTGCTCGTTATTCGAGCCAAACTTTTCCCGATGCTTGGGTGCTCATTTCGAATAACGAACCCCATTGAAGTCAATGGCAGACTCGAGCATTTTTGCAGGGGACCAAGGCTCTGCCTAGGGAAGGCTGGGTGAAAACCTGGAAACCTCAGAAAATGATGGAAACACCACGGAAATGGACAGGAAACAGCAGGGGCAGCATGCATGGATGCCTCTGAGGCTGCTTAATCCCACCATTACCCCAAATTCTCAGGCAACAGCCTGGTGGTTACCCTCATGGCAATTGTGCTCACCCAGACCAAGAAAGGCGAGGCAAATACCCATCACATGTTAGGGAAGCACCCAACTGGGTGCAACGAAGGTCCATCACCGCCTGCAGGTGACACCACTGCTCATGCTGGCACTGCAGCTGACATCAAGTTTAGTATCTGTTCTTATCAGTTTCTGTGGCTGTTGGTGGTAAAGTGGTGAGCATAGCTGCTTCCCAAGCAGTTGACCTGGGTTCGATTCCCGTCTATCGCAGGAGGCAATTAAAAGAAGAACCAAAAAAAAATCAGTACAATATCTAATACGTCCCCTACCCGGGTAAATTGTTTGGAGAGAGGGCCTGTTGGTGGGGGGGAAGGAGGTTTCGCTGGAAGAGCCAGAGGAGTGCCCCCTGGGCTAACGTGTGTGGTGGTGACAACAGCCGGAATGGATTTTGAAACACTGTAGCATCAACCGGTATGGTATTGATTCTTCTCAGTTTAATACTGTATATGTCCCCTATCTTGGGACCTTATAGTTCATGGATTTTTCGACCACGGAAAACGGAAAAAGAGCTTGCTCTGGCCAGGGGAGTATCTTTCCCACTGCAGCTAAGGGGACGTGTCCATGCTCTGCCTATCACAGGTCAGGAGGCAATTAAAAGAAGAAAAACAAAAAACATCAGTACAATATCTAATACATCCCCTATCCGGGTAAATTGTTTGGAGAGAGGGCCTGTAGGTGGGGGGAAGGAGGTTTCGCTGGAAGAGCCAGAGGAGTGCCCCCTGGGCTAGCGTGTGTGGTGGTGATAACAGCCGGATGTATTTAGAATGACGACGCAGAACCCCAACTTAAAAATTTAGCATCAACCGGTACAGTCGTAAATTATGAGATTGATCAAGTGTGGTATGTATACTACTCAGTTTAAAACCGTATATGGCAGCTATCCGGAAAAATGGTTTGGAGAGAGAGAAAGATAGGACAAAGACGTAAATTGTTTGGAGAGAGGGCCTGTAGGTGGGGGGGCAGGCTGGGGGGAAGGAGGTTGAGCTGGAAGAGCCAGAGGAGTGCCCCCTGGGCTAGCGTGTGTGGTGGTGACAACAGCCGGATGTAGTTAGAATGACGACGCAGGACCCCAACTTAAAAATTTAGCATCAACCGGTACAATTGTCAATTATGAGCTTGATCAAGTGTGGCATGACTTTTAATGGATATTGCATGTGGTCACGTACTCCCTGGAACCCCATAGTCACCCCTTCCCTGATGTGCTAGCCCAGAACATTCTCTGCCCCAATTCGCAAGACCTTTTGCTGTTTCCGTGTGCTGACAGTGTGCATTTACCAGTGTTGTCTGAGGAGGTGGTGGACAATGGCGAGACACAGGTGTCGGGGGGTGAGGTAGTTGTATGGGAAGCAAGTTACAGTGGGGACTCCTTGGGGGGACTTTCTCATGATGGGACAGATTCAACTTGGGTGGATCAGGCACAGGAACAGATCAATTTTTTTTGGTGTTTATTTAACTTTTATTTAGCAAAAATAACCACAGAGATATTTATTCGTTATCTTCTCTGCGCAGTCTGGCGTTGGGGTTCGTCACTTTGATGGCGAGCTGTGCCGCTCTCTCCACAATGGTCTTTAGGTTCTTAGATGGAGACGTTGTCGGCGATTTCAGTACAGAAGGACTTGTTGCTCATCAACAGAACCTCGACCTCCTTGACATTGTGGACCAGGAATTTGCGGAACCCTGTTGGCAGCATGTGTTTGGTCTTCCACTTGCTACCGTATCCAATGTTGGGCAATATAGATACGCAGGTAATATTATTTTTCACACCTATCCCAAAAATAATAATTTACGCAGTTTGCACAAATAAAACTGGAAACTGGAATTGGAGAGAGGGCCTGTAGGTGGACTTCCGGAAAAATTGTTTGGAGAGAGGGCCTGTAGGTGGACCTCCGGAAAAATTGTTTGGAGAGAGGGCCTGTAGGGGGCCCTCCTGAAAAATTGTGGTAAAAGAGTGCCAGTTGGACCTCTAAAAAATGGCGTTTTTTGGGTCAGCGTTGGGCAAAGACGATATGGAGGAGGAGGAGTAGGAGTAGGAGGAGTAGAGAAGAGAAGAGGAATCGGATACATAAGTTATTTAAATCTTTAGCTGCTTTCCCCCGGAGGAGATTTGAATTCCGGTGAAATCCAGGCTTTGTTCATTTTAATAAGCGTCAGCGTGTGAGCGCTGTCAGTTGACAGGCGTGTACGCTTATCGGTGATGACGCCACCAGCTGCACTGAATACCCGCACTGACAGCACGCTAGCGGCAGGGCAGGCCAGCACCTCCAAGGCGTACAGCGCCAGTTCAGGCCACGTGTCCAGCTTTGAAACCCAGTAGTTGTATGGAGCAGAGTGATCGCTACGGACGTTGCTATGGTCAGCTAGGTACTCCCTCACCATCTTTCTGTACAGCTCCCCCCTACTCTGCCTAGACTGGTGACAGGTGACAGTGTCTTGCTGGGGTGACATAAAAGTGGCAAAGGCCTTGGAGAGCGTTCCCCTGCCAGTGCTGGACAAGCTGCCTGCTCGCCTCCTCTCCCCCGCTACTTGGCCCACAGAACCATGCCCTCTGCCGCTAGCGGCGTCAGATGGGAAGAATTGTTTCAGCTTGTGCACCAGGGCCTGTTGATATCTATTCACTCTCATACTCCTTTCCTCTGCAGGGATGAGAGTGGAAAGGTTCTGCTTGTACTGTGGGTCCAGGAGAGTGAACACCCAGTAATCGGTGTTTGAAAAAAATTCTTCTAACGCGAGGGTCACGGGATAGGCAGCCTAACATGAAGTCTGCCATGTGCGCTGTTACGAGTCCCAACACGTAAGAATTCCCTCTCCTCACTGGCCTGACTCTCCATTTCCTCCTCCTCCTCCTCCTCCAAGTCCTCCTCTTCAGCCCATACACGCTCAAGAGTTAAGGACTGAGCACTGGTACCCTCTACTGTCTCGCTGACATTCTCCTCCTCTTCATCCTCATCCCCCTCCTCCGATACGACTTGATGCTGAGCAGTGAGTTTTTCAACAGGCAAAGCAGCGGGATGGTGAGGCTGATAATGGCGGCATCGCCGCTGACCATCTGTGTTGACTCCTCAAAGTTGCTCAACACCTGGCAGATATCAGACATCCACGTCCACTCCTCATTGTAGACTTGAGGAATCTGACTGACCTGACTACCAGTTCTGGTGGAAGTTGACATCTGGCAGTCTACAATCGCTCTGCGCTGCTGGTAAACTCTGGATAACATGTTTAATGTTGAATTCCATCTCGTGGGCACGTCGCACAACAGTCGGTGAGCGGGCAGTTGTAGGCGGCGCTGCGCTGCCCTGAGAGTGGCAGCATCTGTGGTGGACTTGTGGAAATGCGCACAGATGCGGCGCACCTTGGTGAGCAAATCAGACAGATTGGGGTATGTCTTGAGGAACCGCTGAACTATTAGATTGAACACGTGGGCCAGGCATGGCACATGTGTCAGTCTGCCGAGTTGCAGAGCCGCCACCAGGTTACGCCCGTTGTCACACACAACCATGCCTGGCTTGAGGTTCAGCGGTGCCAGCCACACATCGGTCTGCGCCGTGATGCCCTGTAACAGCTCTTGGGCGGTGTGCCTACCTAAGCTCAGCAGTTTGAGCACCGCCTGCTGGCGCTTACCCACGGCACTGCTGCTACGCCTAGAGCTACCGACTGAAGGCGCCGTGCCCACGGATGGTAATTCGGTGGAGGAGGGGTCGGAGGAGGAGGAGGCATAGTACGTCTGAGAGACCGTGACCGAGGTAGGCCCTGCAATCCTCGGTGTGGGCAGTACATGAGCGGCCCCAGGGTCATTCTCGGTCCCAGCCTCCACCAAGTTAACCCAATGTGCCGTCAGTGAGATATAGTGTCCCTGCCCGGCAGCACTTGTCCACGTGTCCGTGGTTAGGTGGACCTTCTCAGAAACAGCGTTGGTCAGGGCACGGATGATGTTATGTGACACGTGCTGGTGTAGGGCTGGGACGGCACATCGGGAAAAATAGTGGCGGCTGGGGACCGAATACCGAGGGGCAGCCACCGCCATGAGATTGCGAAAGGCCTCAGTCTGTACCAGCCTATAGGGCAGCATCTCCAGGCTAAGCAATTTGGAGATGTGGACATTGAGGGCTTGGGCATGTGGGTGGGTGGAACTGTATTTCCTCTTGCGCTCCAGCGTCTGCTGTAAAGACAGCTGAACGCTGCGCCGGGACACATTGGTGGACACTGTGGAGGATCGTGGAGGTGAAGGTGTGGTTTTCCGGCAGGAGGCGCTCGTGCCGGGGTCCTGGGCAGGGGGTTGACTAGCAGAGGCAGTGAGTGACGCAGGGGGTTGACTAGCAGAGGCAGCGAGTGACACAGCGGAAGGAGCAGTGGTGTGACCCGCAGGAGGTGGTGAACGGCGGCTTTGGTTCCATTGAGTGGGGTGTTTAGCACTCATATGCCTGCGCATGCTGGTGGTGGTTAAGCTTGTAGTGGTGGCACCCCTGCTTATCCTGGTGTGGCACAGGTTGCACACCACAGTCCGTCGGTCATCCTCACTTTCTTTAAAGAACCTCCAGACTTGCGAACATCTAGGCCTCGCCACGGGAGCTTCACTACGTGAAACAGTTGCTGCTGATGCACCAACTCTGGCCCTGCTTCTCCCTCTGGCCACACCACTGCCTCTTACAACCTGTTCTGGTGCAGCACTTGCCTCTGCCTCAGAAGCACTGTCTTCACTCGGCATATCAACCCAGCTTGGGTCAGTCACCTCGTCATCCTCCGATTCCTCAGTCTGCTCCCTCCTCGGAATTCCTCCCCTAACAACAACTTCACCACTGTCTGACAACCATGTCTCCTCATCGTCTGACACCTCTTTACAAACTTCTTCCACTAACTCAACATTGTCATCATCATCATCATCATCATCACCCACAGACTGCGACAGTTGGAAAACTTGGGCATCGGGAACGAGGTCAGCAGCAAACTGAGAAGTGGTTTGTGACTCTGGGAAGGGTCCAGAAAACAGTTCCTGAGAGTATGCCGGATCGCATTCCAAATTTTCCTGTGAGGGGGCAGACTGGGGGATAGGAGGTTGAGGTGGAGGAGCCAGAGGAGTGCTCCCTTGGGTAACGTGGGTGGACTGCGTGGAAGACTGACTGGTGGACAAATGACTTGAAGCATTGTCCGCAATCCACGAGATCAGCTGTTCACACTGTTGTGGTTTCAACAGTCCTCTACCACGTGTCCCTGTAAGTTGAGACATGAAGCTAGGGAGTGTAGCTCTGCGGCGTTCCACAGCTCCCTCATCAGCAGGTACTGTCTCACCCTGCCCAGGACCACGGCCTCTGCCCCCTGCAGTAATTGAATGCCCACGCCCACGCCCTCATCCTCGACCCTTAGCCCTGGGGTTCAACATTTTTTGTATATAAGTGTATGATATAAAAAAAATAAATAAACTGGCCTGGTGTACTTAAACCCACAAACTTGTTCAGTCTGGTTGAATTAAGTGATGTACAGAAAGTGTCACCTGGACAGTATATACGGATTGGAGCGAGTGTGCTGAACTGTGACACACAGAAAGGTTACACGCAGCTGTGTGAAATGGATTTGTATCACTGAGCTAAAACAACTAAAAAACTAATTTTTTTTGTATATTTTGTTTTGGATTTTTGTTTTTTTTTTGGAACGTAAGGTGCAGAAACTATCGTAGAACTGACTGACACCCTGTTAACGGTGGCTATTTAGACTGCGACCCAGACAAATGTCGCACAGAGATTTTTAGGATCAAGCTGTATACGTTATTGGTAGCAAATGACTTGGTTGTATTCTGTGACGTACAGAAAGTTTCACCTGGACAGTATATACGGATTGGAGCGAGTGTGCTGAACTGTGACACACAGAAAGGTTACACGCAGCTGTGTGAAATGGATTTGTATCACTGAGCTAAAACAACTAAAAAACTAATTTTTTTTGTATATTTTGTTTTGGATTTTTGTTTTTTTTTTGGAACGTAAGGTGCAGAAACTATCGTAGAACTGACTGACACCCTGTTAACGGTGGCTATTTAGACTGCGACCCAGACAAATGTCGCACAGAGATTTTTAGGATCAAGCTGTATACGTTATTGGTAGCAAATGACTTGGTTGTATTCTGTGACGTACAGAAAGTTTCACCTGGACAGTATATACGGATTGGAGCGAGTGTGCTGAACTGTGACACACAGAAAGGTTACACGCAGCTGAGTAAAATGGATTTGTATCACTGAGCTAAAACAACTAAAAAACTAATTTTTTTTTATATATTTTTTTTTTTAGTTTAGTTTTTTTTGGAACGTGACGTGCAGAAACTATCGTAGAACTGACTGACACCCTGTTAACGGTGGTTATTTAGACTGCGACCCAGACAAATGTCGCACAGAGATTTTTAGGATCAAGCTGTATACGTTATTGGTAGCAAATGACTTGGTTGTATTCTGTGACGTACAGAAAGTGTCACCTGGACAGTATATACGGATTGGAGCGAGTGTGCTGAACTGTGACACACAGAAAGGTTACACGCAGCTGAGTAAAATGGATTTGTATCACTGAGCTAAAACAACAAAAAAAAATAATTTTTTTAATATATTTTGTTTTTTATATATTTTTTTTAATTTTGTTTTTTTGGGAACGTGACGTGCAGAAACTATCGTAGAACTGACTTGACACCCTGTTAACGGTGGCTATTTAGACTGCGACCCAGACAAATGTCGCACAGAGAGTTTTAGGATCAAGCTGTATACGTTATTGGTAGCAAATGACTTGGTTGTATTCTGTGACGTACGGAAAGTGTCACCTGGACAGTATATACGGATTGGAGCGAGTGTGCTGAACTGTGATACACAGAAAGGTTACACGCAGCTGTGTGAAATGGATTTGTATTACTGAGCTAAAACAACAAAAAAACTAATTTTTTTTGTATATTTTGTTTTGGATTTTTGTTTTTTTGGGAACGTGACGTGCAGAAACTATCGTAGAACTGACTGACACCCTGTTAACGGTGGCTATTTAGACTGCGACCCAGACAAATGTCGCACAGAGATTTTTAGGATCAAGCTGTATACGTTATTGGTAGCAAATGACTTGGTTGTATTCTGTGACGTACAGAAAGTGTCACCTGGACAGTATATATGGATTGGAGTGAGTGTGCTGAACTGTGACACACAGAATGGTTCCACACTGCTGTGTGCAATGGATTTGTATCACTGAGATATAACATAAAAAAAGGGGGGTTATATATGGCGATAGCTGCACTACTAGTGCCAGCCAGCCAAGCCAGGAGACCAAACAAAAATGTCTTCTAGCCCTTAGAAGGGCTGTTGGGTTCTTTGTGGGTGATTCCTGCCTAACAGAGAACTAAATGCAGACCCTAACACTGTCCCTGAAAGGCAGCAGCTCTATCCCTAACGACATCCAGACGGCATCTGAGCCGAGCACCGCGGCCAGTCACTAGTATATTCCAGGGTCACCTGATCAGGCCAGCCAACCCCTGCTATCGACATGTAAGGGCCCCACGTGATGCTGGGTGTACCGTAGAGTCTCCTGGCTTGTGATTGGCTGTGTTTATAGGCGGCAAAAAAGCACGATGCGGAAGTTGCCATTTCCTCGAGTATGGCGAGATACTTGTCCGAGCAGCGAGCACTTACGAGTACCCTAATACTCGAACGAGCACCAAGCTCGGACGAGTATGCTCGCTCATCTCTAGTGTTTATACATTTTATACACCATTATTTGTAATGCTTTCTATAGTTCCTAGGATACTCAATACAAAGGGAGACCTATTGTTCATTTTGCTTAATAAATAATGAGTTTTCAAAAAACAAAAAGAGGAAGGTCATTATATATATATATACGGTATATATATATATATATATTTTTTGAAGAAAAATCATATTCCTTAAAGTAGTGTATACGATAACTGCTGAGACCCCCACCAATCATTATAATGGGGGTCCTGAAACTCTTTCCTTCCTCCTTTCCTTTCCTTCCATGTGACACTTGTGAAATATAGTAGAGTAGTGGTTGACCATGTGCATTGCTAGTCCATACAGCATGTGGATGAGGAGAAATAAAGGATTCAGGACAGTGAGATTAGTAATTGGTGGGGGATTGGTATCCAATGATCAAGCATTATTCACAGGATAGGTGATAAATGTTTTTAAAGCAGTTGTTAAATTTTGAAACCTTATTTGGCAGCCCCAAGCCTTCCCGCTAGATCCTCTGGAGGCAAATATACATACCTGCCCCCATCTGCTCAGTTTCATGTCCCCAAGCAGCATGTGACCCCATGATGTGCTACTTGGGGCCCATCATCACTTCAGCCAGTCATCTCTACAGTGGCACACATGACCCTATCCACTCCGGAAGTTGACAAGCGAGGAAGGTGTGACAAGCCAAAGTATCTAGAACTGAGTGGCAGGAAGCAGATATTCTTCCATACAGGGAAGGAGGGTGATGAGGGCTGCCAGAAATTGTTTTAAAGAATCTGGACAACCCCCTTAAGGCTCTTTTACATGGAAAGAGCAGTTTATGGACTCTTTGGAACTTTTCTTTAGATCTGTACATTTATAGTTGAAAGTGTTAACAATAGTTTAATAATCTTCTTATGACACACATTTAATATTGTTGAACCCAAGTCAATAGAGATGTATGGTGTAGATTTGCACAACCACTGTAAAGCAGCCTGAGCTAGGATTAATATACTGTACACAGACATTTGGCAAGCATTAGAACTTAGTTTATCATCACAAGACTCAAATTATTCGGCAATACTTGTCTGCGTACAAATTTGCCGGCCACTTATATCAATCCACAAATTTTCAAAGTTTAGGTTATTTGTATAAACAAAGAGAGTACGGGAAGATTTATCATATGCCACAAAGCTGGTGTTAAAAAGGATTTGTGACCTAGGGTTTGCAACTTTTTAAACCCCATTTGCATAAACATTTTGGAGAAAATAACATTTTACTGCCACCCTTGCGGAAAAGGGGGCATGGTGAGGGCAGGCAGATTCTTGGCATAAATGATGACTATGGCAGCTATGAGCAGAATTAGATGTCTTTCTTGGCACACGGACTGCTGGAGGATGTACTTATTTACGATGTCTGTAGTTGCAGCAAAGTGTCACCAACTGCTGGAGATGGCACATGCACAGCTTCACTGCGCGCACAATCCACATGCTGTACATTCACAGTTAAGAACATTTCACCAGTGCCATAAATGTACAGAAATATCGAACATTACGAACATCAAACAGAAGAGGTTAAAAATGATTAGAAATTCCGAAGTAAATGCACTATGAAACGTTGCTATGCATTTTGAGTTGCTTGTTATGTGGTATCTTTTCGGACAAAAACATGGATTACTTTGAGATCTTCTAGCAAAACATCACATCATGTACAAAAATAGTACATTGTATATAGGAAAACTAGAGATGGATCATGGGATCACTTCTCAGAATAGCAAGATGTGATTTCTAACCTTGAGTCTATAAGCTTCTTTAACTGGATACGTTACATAAATGTTCTTAGAGTGAATTACTTAGAGTTACAGAGGTCACCGTTTAAACCTCATGAATCATCTAAGAGATTGATTCTGTCTTTTAATGTAAGTCTAAGCCATTTAACATTCTTATTAGGTGAATAGTAATTTGGTTACTTGTGCTTTGTGCTGTATATGGGTATGGGCGACAATGCGGCTAACTGCATGTGGGCAAGCCACACTCACTGCAGGCAACCAGTGGGCATTTGTGTTTGAGGTAAACTCAAGCCCCCATTGGTTACCACAGGCGGGTATGGCTTGGCCACATGAGGCAAGCTGCACCTTGGGGTCATACCTTAAGGAGACAGCTCTCCTGTACTCAATTATATGTTAATGAAATGTGAATTAAAGAGACCCATTCCCCTTTTTCTCCTAAACCACCACCATGCCTTATTACATGAGATGAATATATTTCTAATCATGCCCCAATATTGTAAATTTGATGATGCCAAATCACAGAAATCACTTTTTAAATTCCCAAACGTTATATGTAAATTAAGACTGAAGAGTCATCAGGAAGAGTCATACAATCCTGACTCCAACGTCACCCCATTTGGCTCCATTGACATCGATACCTGCCATCGTGCATCCCAACAACCTCCACCAAATCCTATGGATGTACCATTAACATGTATACTGTCTTGCTTCACTGCACAGTACACCTTGCAGCAGCACACATGTCCAAGCAGTGAAGGTCAACAGTGCATGCACAAGATTTTGTGCAAGCTTCTAGGGCGTAGAGCAGCCAGGGGATGGTAATCAAGCCAAGAGGGGTACAGCAGGACTGCATGACTTTTTCTTAGGTAGAGACCACTTAGATGACTGAAATAGTAATCTATCAATCTATCCACTAGTGCATCTCAATAAATTAGAATATCATTGAAAAGTTAATTTATTTCAGTAATTCAGTTCAAAACGTGATACTCATACATTACTGTATGTAGATTCATCGTAACACAGAATGATCTATTTTAAACGTTTATTTCTTTTAATGTTGATGATTACGGCTTACAGCTAGTGACAACCCAAAAGTTAGTATCTCAGAAACATTGGCCTACTGAAAAGTATGTACAGTATATGCACTCAATACTTGGTCAGGGCTCCTATTGCATGAATGACTGCATCAATGTGGCATAGCATGGGGCGATCAGCCTGTGGCACTACTAAAAGTGTTATGGAAACCCAGGTTGCTTTGATAGCGGCCTTCAGGTCGTCTGCATTGTTGGGTCTGGTATCTTTTATCTTCCTCTTGACAATATCCCAATAATATGAGTTTTTTTAAATTGATTTAATGAAATAAATTAACATTTTGATATTATAATTTATGGATATGAACTAGTATATATAGTGAAAATGTGTTTGTATAGTTATTCTTCATAGGCTCTTATATGCCTTAATGGATCTCAGCCAAACTTGGTATATACATGTATACTCTATATGATCCAACTTAAAATAGTGGGGAGTTTTCAAGTCCAGCTGACAGGGTTCTAATAAAATAGTGTTTTTGATGCAGCGTGCATTTCATACAAAAAAATAACTAACTGCTGAGGTACTGCTTCTCACTCTGCCTCTCATCTCCCTGCATGTGCTGTCTAAAAGACAAACTATTTTTTGATCATATCAGTTTTACTACTGGCCTTCTCAGTATGTCTCTCATCTCCTTGTATGTGTTGACTAAAATGGGGAATAATCTGACAGGAGGAGCTCTGGTAGTTTTACCTGATGACTTTGGGCAGACTCTTCCAGTCTTTTCAAGGTTGCTGTCAGCTGATGAAATTAATGCTTACTAGAGATGAGTGAACGTGCTCGATACAAGCACTGTATCGCTCGTCTCCCGTGTGAACAAATGCCCGCAGGCATTGCGGATCCGTCCTCAGCTGCATGTAAGTCAATGAGGACGGATCGTTTGGTATGACACTCATACCAAACGGTTCCGTCCCCACTGACTTTCAGTCGGGTGAGGAGGACGGAACCGTTTGGTATGAGTGTCATACCAACGATCCGTCCTCATTGACTTACATGCAGCTGAGGGCGGATCCGCAATGCCTGCGGGCATTTCACACGGGAGCCGAGCGCTACAGTGCTCGTAATGAGCACTGCTCGCTCATCTCTAAGGCTTACCTATGCTTAATGCTTAATATTACCCTAAGAACAAAGATGACAGTATAATTTGTAGGGGATCCAACTGTTCAAGGTTTCACTGATAAGCTTCTTCAAATCGGTGACTGTAATTCCATGTCCAGAAAAACATAGGTACTTTCCAGAGGTTTGCAAGAAGAAAAAAAAAATATTACAAATATAAAATATCTAATATCTAATACGTCCCCTATCCGGGTAAATTGTTTGGAGAGAGGGCCTGTAGGTGGGGGGCAGGCTGGGGGGAAGGAGGTTGAGCTGGAAGAGCCAGAGGAGTGCCCCCTTGGCTAGCGTGTGTGGTGGTGACAAGAGCCGGATGGAGTTCGAATGACGACGCAGGACCCCAACTTAAAAATTTAGCATCACTTGGTACAGTTGTCAACTATGAGATTGATCAAGTGGGGCATGTGTTGTATGTATTCTTCTCAGTTTAATACCGTATACGGCACCTATCCGGAAAAATAGTTTGGAGAGAGAGAAAGAGAGGAAAAAGACGTATTTAAGTGACGTTCAGTATAGATCAGTTAAAGAGAAAGAAAGGATTTTATGAAATGGATTTGTATCACTGAGAGCAAAAGAACCTATTTTTTAACGTGAAGTGCAGTATAGATCACTTGGAGATAAAAAGGGGAATGTGCAGACTTGGGCTGCTATAGTGCAAACCACTATGGTGGTGACAACAGAGTGAGCGAGTGACACTTCGGGAGCAGGCAAACCACATAAACATTTTTCGTGGCCCTGTATGGCGGCGGTGACAACAGAGTGACTGAGTTAGTATGCGGTAGCTGGTGAAGCACCCAAAAATTTAGCCTGACACAGCATGGCGGTTACACCACCAATGACTTTGTCCGACTGAGAATACAGTGAAATGGCTTTAGTTGAGCCCCCCAAAATTTTTTTCTTTTCGGAATACAGTCATGGCCAAAAGTTTTGAGAATGACACAAATATTATATTTTCACATGATCTGCTGCCCTCTGGTTTTTATGTGTGTTTGTCAGATGTTTTTATCACATACAGAAATATAATTGCAATCATATTATGAGTAACAAAAGCTTATATTGACAGAATGAGTTAATGCAGCAAGTCAATATTTGCAGTGTTGACCCTTCTTCTTCAGGACCTCTGCAATTCTACCTGGCATGCTCTCAATCAACTTCTGGACCAAATCCTGACTGATAGCAGTCCATTCTTGCACAATCAATGCTTGCATTTTGTCAGAATTTGTAGGTTTTTGTTTGTCCACCCGTCTCTTGATGATTGACCACAAGTTCTCAATGGGATTAAGATCTGGGGAGTTTCCAGGCCATGGACCCAAAATCTCTATGTTTTGTTCCCTGAGCCATTTAGTTATCACCTTTGCTTTATGGCAAGGTGCTCCATCATGCTGGAAAAGGCATTGTTGATCGCCAAACTGCTCTTGGACGGTTGGGAGAAGTTGCTCTCGGAGGACATTCTGGTACCATTCTTTATTCATGGCTGTGTTTTTAGGCAAGACTGTGAGAGAGCCGATTCCCTTGGCTGAGAAGCAACCCCACACATGAATGGTTTCAGGATGCTTTACAGTTGGCATGAGACAAGACTGGTGGTAGCGCTCACCTCGTCTTCTCCGAATAAGCTGTTTTCCAGATGTCCCAAACAATCGAAAAGGGGATTCATCAGAGAAAATGACTTTACCCCAGTCCTCAGCAGTCCACTCCCTGTACCTTTTGCAGAATATCAGTCTGTCCCTGATGTTTTTTCTGGAGAGAAGTGGCTTCTTTGCTGCCCTCCTTGAGACCAGGCCTTGCTCCAAGAGTCTCCGCCTCACAGTGCGTGCAGATGCACTCACACCTGCCTGCTGCCATTCCTGAGCAAGCTCTGCACTGCTGGTAGCCCGATCCCGCAGCTGAAACACTTTTAAGAGACGGTCCTGGCGCTTGCTGGTCTTTCTTGGGCGCCCTGGAGCCTTTTTGGCAACAATGGAACCTCTCTCCTTGAAGTTCTTGATGATGCGATAGATTGTTGACTGAGGTGCAATCTTTCTAGCTGCGATACTCTTCCCTGTTAGGCCATTTTTGTGCAGTGCAATGATGACTGCACGTGTTTCTTTAGAGATAACCATGGTTAACAGAAGAGAAACAATGATGCCAAGCACCAGCCTCCTTTTAAAGTGTCCAGTGGTATCATTCTTACTTAATCATGACAGATTGATCTCCAGCCCTGTCCTCATCAACACCCACACCGGTGTTAATGGAGCAATCACTGAAACGATGTTAGCTGGTCCTTTTAAGGCAGGGCTGCAATGATGTTGGAATGTGTTTTGGGGGATACAGTTCATTTTCTAGGCAAATATTGACTTTGCAAGTAATTGCTGTTAAGCTGATCACTCTTTATAACATTCTGGAGTATATGCAAATTGCCATTATAAAAACTGAAGCAGTAGACTTTGTAAAAATTAATATTTGTATCATTCTCAAAATTTTTGGCCATGACTGTACATAAAGTCTACCCTCAGCAAAAAAAATTTTTTTTTTAAATGTTGGTACTTGCGCCTCCTGAAAAATTGTTTTGGACTGTCTGTTTGACGCTCCTGAAACATTGTTTCACACTGTCTGTAGTTTACACTGCGGAAAAATTGTTTGGAGAGAGGGCCTGTAGGTGGACCTCCGGAAAAATTGTTTGGAGAGAGGGCCTGTAGGTGGACCTCCGGAAAAATTGTTTGGAGAGAGGGCCTGTAGGTGGACCTCCGGAAAAATTGTTTGGATAGAGGGCCTGTAGGTGGACCTCCGGAAAAATTGTGTGTCGCACAGAGATTTTTGTAATGTAGCTGTATCAGTGAAAGCAAAAGACCGTATTTGATTACGAGACGTACAGTATGGGTCACCTGAACAGAAAATACGGATTGTGGTTTGTGGTGAGTGGACAGCTGAACTGTGACACACAGAATGGTTCCACACTGCTGTATGAAATGGATTTGTATCACTGAGATATAACAATAAAAAAAAGGGTTATATATGGCGATAGCTGCACTACTAGTGCCAGCCAGCCAGCCCAGTCAGGAGACAAAAAAAATGTCTTGTAGCCCTTAGAAGGGCTGTTGGGTTCTTTTAAGATCACTCCTGCCTAACAGAGAACTAAATCCAGGCCCTAACACTCTCCCTGAAACGCAGCAGCTCTGTCCCTAACGACATCCAGACAGCATCTGAGCCAAGCACCGCAGGCAGTCACTAGTATATTCCAGGGTCACCTGATCAGGCCAGCCAACCGCTGCTATCGACATGTAAGGGCCCCACGTGATGCTGGGTGTACCGCAGAGTCTCCTGGCTTGTGATTGGCTGAGTTTATAGGCGCCAAAAATGCACAGTGCGGAAGATGCCATTTCCTCGAGCATGGCGAAATACTCGTCCGAGCAGCGAGCACTTACGAGTACCGTAATACTCGAACGAGCACCAAGCTCGGATGAGCATGCTCGCTCATCTCTAGTTATAAACTGTTGTAAAATCTTCTGGAATGTAATAAAAACTTCTGTTGTGCTAATTATATCTATAGTGCATTCAGAAAGTCTTCAGAGCCTTTCACTTTTTTCACATTTTGTTAGGTTGCACCCTTGTTCTAAAATTTAAAAAAAAAAAAATTTTCCCCTTCATTCTGCTCTCAACACCCCATGATGACAAAGTAAAAACAGAATGTTCAAAATGTGCCACTTTATTGAAAAGGAAAAACTAAAATATTGCATAAGTATTCAGGTACTTCACTCAGGACTAAGGCTACTTGCACACTAGCGTTAGTACGGATCCGTACTGAATAATACAACCTTGTGGATCCGTAATTCCGGATCCGGTTGTATTATCTTTAGCATCTTTTAAACGGATCCGGAATAACCTCTATTGAAAGTCAATGGAGGACGGATCCGTTTACAAGTGTGTCCACACCAAACGGATCCGTCCCCATTGACTTGCATTGGGGGTCATTCCGGATCCGTTTAGGTGCGGATAACTAGTACGGAGAGCAAACCGCAGCATGTTGCGGTTTGCTCTCCGGTCTGAAGATGGAACGGAATGCTTTCAGGAGCATTATGTTCAGTTCAGTTTTGCCCCCATTGACAATGAATGGGGACAAAACTGAAGCGTTTTATTCCGGTATTGAACCCCTATGACGGAGCTCAATACTGGAATTCCATAACGCTAGTGTGAAAGTAGCCTTAGTTGAATTACCGTTTTCAGCGATTACAGCTTGAAGTTTTCTTGGGTATGAACACAAGGTTTACACATTTGAATTTGGGGATTTTCTGACAATTTTCTCTGCCGATCCAGGTGTCTCCAGAGATAATTGATTGGGGTCAAATCAGGGCTCTGGCTGGGCTACTCAAGGACGTTCAGTACGTTGTCCCAAAGCCACTCCTTTGTTGTCTTGTCTGGGTGCTTAGGTTCATTGTCTTGTTGGAAGGGCACTCTGGATCAGGTTTTTATTAAAGGGATTAGGCTACTTTCACACTAGCGTTAGCACGGATCCGGCACCTAAAGGGTGCCGACGGATCCGTGCTAACGCTATACATGTGTGGAGCCGGAGCAGCGCTCCGGCCCCACACATGACACACATTAAAACAACACACAGACTACATACAAACAAACATACAGACATACATACAAACATACAGACATACATACATACTCACATACTCCCGGGACGCCGGCAGAACGTCTTCACGCGCCTCCTGCGCGCAGTGATGACGATTCCCCACAGCGCCCTCTGCTGGGCGCAGTGGGGAAATGTCATCGCAGCGCGCAGGAGGCGCGTGAAGACGTTCTGCCGGCGTCCCGGGAGTATGTGAGTATGTATGTATGTCTGTATGTTTGTATGTATGTCTGTATGTTTGTATGTATGTCTGTATGTTTGTTTGTATGTAGTCTGTGTGTATGTATGCCGGATCCGGAATGACCCCCCATTGGAAATCAATGGAGGACAGATCCGGATTACTGGTGTGTCCACACCAAACGGATCCGTCCCCATTGACTTCCATTGAGGGTCATTCCGGATCCGTCTTGGTGCGGATGCCTGGACCGGAGAGCAAACCGCAGCATGCTGCGGTTTGTTCTCCGGTCTGAAGACGGAACGGAATGCTTTCAGGAGCATTCCGTTGTCTTCAGTTCAGTTTTGTCCCCATTGACAATGAATGGGGACAAAACTGAAGCGTTTTTTTCCGGTATTGAGCCCCTTTGACGGAACTCAATACCGGAATTTAAAAACGCTAGTGTGAAAGTAGCCTTATCCGATAATCCCCCCCCCCATGTGCTGTGCCTCTCAGAGGGAATATACTTACCTGGGTCCCCGCTCCCTGCGGCACTCCTGGTCCCAGCACCGCCGCTGTTGCTTCTCCCTGTACACGGATGAAAACATCCGGTTTCAGGGGGGAGCAGCCAATGGTAGGCGGGGATGGGGATGAGCCTCCCTAGCGTCACCCGCGATGCTAGGGAGTCTTGTCCCCGCTCCCGCCTTCCATTGGCTGATCCCCCCGGCACAGGATGTTTTCATCCATATACAGGGAGAAGCAACAGTGGCGGTGCAGGGAGCGGGTACCCGGGTAAGTATATTCAGCATGGGGGGCCTGGCACATGGGGGGATTGTTTGTGATATCGGATAACCCCTTTAAAAATATCTCTGTACCTTGCTTCATTCAGCTTTCCCTCAACTCTGACCAGTTTCCCTGTCCTAGCAGCTGAAAAGCACCCCCACAACATGATGTTGCAACCAACATGTTTATGTAGGGATGGTATTTAGCAAGTGATGAGTGGTGCCTGGTTTCCTCATGACATGACACTTAGAACTGTGGCCAAAAAGTTTAATCTTGGTTTCATCAGACCAGAGAATCTTGTTTTTCACAGTCTGAGAGTCCTTTATCAAACTTCAGGCGGCTTTCATATGTCTTTTACAGAGGATCCTAGACTGGTTGTTATACCTTCAGCATTATTTCTTATATTGCATATGTATTATGCTTTGTGTTCCAGGTTTAATGGCTCCATCTAGTGGTGGTCTGTTCAATCAGTTTAGTTAGCTAGCATACAATCCCCTGTATGTCTCTAGGGAACCACTGTATCTGTCACATAACTTGATGACATTATCAAGTTAGCTCATGTAGGAGACATTTTTTTCTCTCAGTACCTGCCTATGGTAGCATCGCTGGTATTTCCAGAATACCATCTAGCATTTTATGGTTTATATGTTAAGGCTTATTGTTGTATTTTACATATTTCCTGCTGTTATTGTCTACTCTATAGTTATTAGTTAGGGTGGGTTCACATCGCGTTTTAAGCCTCTGTTTGATGTATACATTAGAAAAAAAGGATAAAAAAACGCAGCACACCACGTTCTTGTGTCCTGCACAGTCCGTTAAAAAAAGTATCCTTTTTCTTTTTTTTTTTTTACAATGCAACTCTATGGTGAACAGATGCCATTGTATAGCATCAGTCTGAGGCATCCGTTTAACATAAATACGTTTTTTGTATACGTTAAACAGATGGGAAAAATGTGAGGTTAACCCAGCCTTAGGGACCATGCTTGCCACAGATAGGTCAGCAACTTCCTTGTGCATATGTCTATGGCTACTCATCTTCCCCCTTATTGCAGTTTCGCACATGTTAATGTCTGGATAAACCTGTCCTGTGTTATAGTGTGTTGCTACATGCTGACGTACAATAGTGAGCAGTCAGCATATTATTTTTCTGTTTTTCGGTTTCACCTATCCCTGCAATGCAAGTTGAAGTTCAACTCTGCTCCCAAGTCAATGAATTGTTAGGATTGAGGTTAGTTGCCTGTCAACTTATGCCCCTCTCACACATAAGGAGGACAGTGCTGCAGTGATGGTTGACCTTCTAGAAGTTTCTCCCATGTGCACAAAGGAATCTTTGGAGCTCAACCAGAATGACCATTTGGTTCTTTAACATGCCCCTTTACCCTCAGTTAATTTGTTAGGGGGACCATTTCTAGGAAGAGTCCTGGTTGTTCAAAACTTCTTCCATTTAGGAATTATGAAGGCCAATGTGCTCTTAGGAACTTTCAGTGCTGCAGAAATTATACCCTTCTCCAGATCATCTCTACAGGACTTTTCTTTTTCTCCTCAACATGATTTTTATTCTGATAAGCATTGTCAGCTGTGAGACCTTATATAGACAGGGGTGTAGCTTTCCAAATCATGTTTAAACTGAATTTACTACATGTGGACGTCAATCAAGGAGTAGAAACGTCTCAAGGATGATCAATAGAAATGGGAGGCACCCAGAGCTAAATGTTAAGTGTTATAGCAAAGGGTCTACTTACATCCATGTGAATGTTTAATTTTCCCTATTCAATAAATTTGCAAAAAATTAAATTCTGCTTTCTGAAAATCTAAAATCCTGTTTTTGCTTTTTTTGTTATGAGGTGTTGAGGGCAGAATGATGGAGGAAAACTTTATTTTAGCACGAGGCCACAACATACTGTAACAAAATGTTAAACAAATGTGAAAGGGTCTGGAAACTTTCCGAATGTATTGAAAGTATAAAAGCTTTAAAAGCTATGAGGCCTTCCTAATATAATTAGCACACATTTTTTGGGGTATTGTCTGAAGTGGTCTCCGGGGTGTATACAGGCCCTTGGAAGATAAGGTAACAGAGAAACCATTTGCTTGACAAGCATAGACTGTGTACTCCAAGGTCATCCTGACCCCAGCCCAGTTTGTGATGGTATCTGCCCTGCTTTGCCCATTGCTAACTCCTACCCTCTTTATTAAACAAAATAAAAGCAAAGAAATAAAACACAACATTGGTACACAACACAGCCTTGGGTAATACATGCAAGACATAGGTGTTCCTTCTAAAGTACATAAAAAACTTGCTTAGTTTCCTCATGACATGACGCTTACAAATGAGGCCAAAAAGTTTAATCTTTAAAATGAATACTCTTCATTTGCATTCATAATAATGCTTCCTCAATTTCATCATTTGTGTTAAATACTTCCTTGACTAAATGCTATCATTTAATTCCTCTGATTGCAGTGTTTACGCTTCTACTGTAACTTGCCTACAACATAAGTGTAACATTATCACAGAACGCATACCACTGGATTATTGTCAAGTATCAATACATGGGTTCCTCTGTTTGTGAGGTTATGTTGCTATTAACATAGAAAACTATTAACAATAAAAACCAGCAGACAGAAGGCTATACCCTTTCTTTATTTTCCAGAACCGTCATACTGCGCTTGAATAAGGGCTGAGCTGCAGTACCCTGGCATAACCACTAAACAATGGACAGAACATTGGGGGAGATTTAGCAAACTGGTCTAAAGTACAACTGGCTTAGTTACCCATAGCAACCAGATTCCACCTTTATTTTCCAAAGGAGCTGTGAGTCATGAAAGGTGGAATCTGATTGGTTGCTATGGACTACAATCCGGTTCTATCCTCTTAGTCCTGATCCAGCTCCACCATGATCTTAGAGTCTCCTCCATTCTGTACTGGCTCTACATACCTATCATGCCTTCACATTCCAGTCCTGTTCACACACATGTCCTGACATAAGTACAGTCATCACTGTATATGTATGCCAATTGATGACTATTCTGGGGCCAGAACCTGGGGACTACCTTGTAGAGAAGACTATACATTACATCCAACCTATAGTTTACAGGTAAACAATGCCTCATAGACATGATATCCCAGTCTGCCTGTCTGTCTGCCTATTTATCTATCTATCTTATATTTCTTTGTGTTGATCTATTTACAGAAAGTAGCAAACTTACGACATCTGAACCAGCATCAGCGGCGTACTATAGGTGTTGCAGAGGTAGCAGTTGCTACCGGGCCCAGGAGCCTGAGGGGACCCAAAGACCCTTGTGCCACATAAGAAGACACACAAAATACTGAGGGAAGGAGGAACCCAAGCTGAACTCTTGCACCAGGGCCCATGAGCCTTTAGCTACATCCCTGACCAGCATGATGGGTGACCACTTTACAAGCTTTGTCCCAGAAAACATTTCTGATCCAAAGGTAAATGCCAACCACAGAGATTAAAACAATTCTTCCTTTTTCCATAATAGTTAAAGCGGTTGTCCAGTATAAGAAAATATGGCTAATTTTGTACATAACCAGCACCACACTTGTCCACAGGTTGCATGTGCTATTGCAGCTCAGCCCCATTCTCCTCAATATAGCTGAGCTGCAGTGGCACACACAACCCATGGACAGGAGTGGTGCTGTTTGTGTGATAAGGCAGCCATGTTTTTATAATTCTGTGTAACCCCTTTAAACTCACTCCAGTGGCATATTGGAACACAGTTAATGGATTTCAATTATCATCTTAATCAAATGCAATACAGCAAACATGGACTAAAATAGTGTGTACTCCACTGCTTGAGACAAATGAAATTACTAACACCATAGCTGTGTAGCATTTATGTCATGATCTCTTGGCAATTAACTCCAGTGTTCCTCAACTCCAGTCCTCAGGGCCCACCTACCGGTCATGATTTCAGAATATCCCACAGAATGAGGACCTGAGGTAAGTCCTGGTGCACTGACACTCATTATATCACCTGCTGAATACTAAGGAAATCCAGAAAACCTGACCGTTAGGTGGGCCCTGAGGACTGGAGTTGAGGAACCCTGCCTTACGCTACTGAAGTAATTTGAACTATTATGGAATAAAAAGGAATTGTTTTAATCTCCTGGTGCTGAGCATTTACTGTTGATCTATATAGTTTACCATATGTCATTTTCAAATGGATTGCTAATATTTTGAAATGGAAAATAACAGGAGCTTATTCTAAGAATAAATAAAAACAACATGAAATAACGACATGTTCTTTGCATAGATAAATAACTATACTAGAACAGAGGATCCAGTGAAATGTTTTATTTTCAAAGATGGTAAAGAACTACAGGGATATCTATTGAACCAGTGAAATCTTATATGTTAAATCCAGAAATTACATTATTTGATAATTTATTTACTATCCAGTATTTATATGATCACTCATATTGGCCTCTGGCCCCAGTAGTGCCCATAATGTATCTCTTCACTTATACACATATATACTATTATAAGCACCACATAAATTGGATCAGTGTTAACTTACCATATTATGAGGGGTCACAAGTATGTCTAGATGGCCTGTAGCAGGGCTTTATTTGCCACTAGGCACTGGAGATGCCATGTCTTGCAGGGGGGAGGGGGGGGGGGTAAGCTAGCAGGATTTGCTACTAAAACCAGTGTCTTTCTGGGTGTTTGCATTTGTGTAAACCTAATATGACTGCCTGCCTTCAACGGTTAAAACAAACAAAAAAATACTTTATTGGCATATAGAATAAAAATTCATAATCAATACATCCTAATAATTATAAATAGGCAGAAGGGACCTATAACTTGAAGGATCTCGGAGCCGGAGGAACATAGGCTCCAATATCCTATTATGGCATAGGGGTCTATAGAATGCTCCAAGGGGGTGTATGCTATGGGGTGTATTCTAAGTAGTGTATGCGTATTCATCTCTACAATAGACCAGAGTGGTATAGAGGTCTTAAAGGAGCAGACCTAATCCCCACAGTGTACTCAGGAGCAATTACAGTTGCTCTACACTCGTAGGGTGAAGTATGTTAGCCACTGTACAGGGACTGTAACTGTATCACAGATCAGGGGCTATTAGACCAACTATCCATTGTACATCCTAACTGTATGCACATGCATGTGGGCAACAATGTATCAATCTAACACCACTGCAACTCTGAGACTTATGCACTATGACAATGTGTACTATCTATCTTTTGTCCTGTTAGTCTGTATCACACATCGCTACAGATATCTGGGGGGATCGGATACTGTAACTGCTTCTAACTTGAGATATGTGATTCAACTCAGTAGCCTGTCTAGCTCAACGCGTTTCGTGCGTTCCTTTAGCAAACGCCACATCAGGAGCTTATAAGTGGCAGTGAAAAGATAATTACCTAAAGGTACCACTGCACGCGTGTGTAAACTTACTGCAGAATGAAGGGAAGTATAGACTGCATTGCAGGCACATTTTTCTGGTTGTAGGGGAGTAGGGAAGGCAATGTTAAGGGAGTAGAACTGTAATGGCTGCATGACAAGCAAACTCCTCAGAGGGGCCAGAGTATAGGCCAGCATGGGTCACACAGAAGGCACATTCATATAGGGGCGCAAATACTGTGTAGGGCACTGCATAGTGCACTAAAAGAGGCACCATTATTGAATGGTTGTACAATACAGGGAGCAGCAAACTCTGCAGGTGGCTGGGAGAAGTCATCATAGGGATCTGGGTCGAAGGGGAATGATAGAGAAAGTGAATGACTGTAATCAAGAAAGATGTCACCTGTAAGTGGCTGGATTTAATTATTTATTTATTCTGCTATTAGCTGCTTCTGACCAGTATTGGATATAATGGTATATGTGAGCTATCCCTTTACTCTCCACTCACTAACACAGAGCAGAGTGGAACCTAGAAGAAAATAATGAATAAATGTTATTAATTTATGTTAAAAATACAATGGAAATTTTATACAATGTCCAAGGCGTGATATTGGCCCCCGACACTAGTGCCCATCATTATGCCCCTGAATTTGAAATGTAGCTTTTGTTCGCATTAGCTGATTATAGCTGATATATTAGGGATTGTGGCCTTTGTAATAGCATTAAAGGGGTTTTCCGAGATTTTGCTACTGATGACCTATCCTCAGGACTAAGGATGAGCGAACTTTTGAAAAGTTCGGTTCGCTTTGGCGAACTTTAGTGAAGTTCGGATTCGTACGAACCGAACCTAAAACGAACCTTGCTATAATGGCTGAATAATTGCTGCTACAATAATGGGAGTCTGATAGGGTATAGTTTCGTTTACTTGCAGTTGCTATTACAATGAAAAAAGTGGAAAAAATCCAAGTGACTTCAACAACGGCGACGCAAAATATACGCATATTTGAGAATTTACACTAATGCGTACGCTAATGCGAACATTCCCGCACAAATAACGAACATACAGTGTAGCGTTGTTAAAGGTACGCTACTTAACTGAATATGTACGCATTAGCGTACGCATACACTGCGTCTGCGAACATTCCTACTCAAGTAACGAACATACAGTCTAGCGTTGTCAAAGGTACGCCACTTAACTGAATATGTACGCATTAGCGTACGCATATACTGCGTCTGCGAACATTCCTACTCAAGTAACGAACATACAGTCTAGCGTTGTCAAAGGTACGCTACTTAACTGAATATGTACGCATTAGCGTACATTCTCAATAAATATGCGTATATTTTGCGTCGCCGTTATTTTAACCAGATTCGTCACGAACTTTCTGAAAATTCGGTTCGATGACGAACCGAACTTTTGGGAAAGTTCGTAACGAATCTGGTTTGTTACGGTTTGGTTCGCTCATCCCTACTCAGGACACTTAGGATGCTCGCGGTTCTGCAGTTTGAGAAGGCACTGACGGTCCTGTGAGTGTCACGGCCTTCTCACAACTTTTCAGGCCAGTGACAACACATTCATCAGTCACGTGGCTTATCCGCAGCTCAGCCCCATTTACTGATCGCGATACCAATCACAGCCGCTATACAATATACAACACTATGCATGGTAAGCTATGAGAAGTCTGCGGTACTCAAAGGTGCTACCCACACCGATCAGATACTGATGACCTATCGTGAGGGTAGGTCATCAGTAGTAAAATCTTGGAAACATATATTTTCATAGACTTGTAAGCCATGGAACCAACACTTCCACTACTTGCGCACCCCACTTCTCTTGCACTCCCCATCCAATTTGATTTGCATTGGATTTGGGAGGTATGTGGGGGATATCCACTGTTTTTGATCCTTATGTTGGCTTCATGATTTGACTTGTACACTAGACAGAAGTACTGTACATGACACAGGTTGTTCTGCTCTGTGAATATGTAGTCATTTACCATAGAGCGGTATAGCGAGAGAGAGAGAAAAACTTATAGTTACACTGGATGGCCACGATTGACTAACATTGCTCATTCGACAACCCTCACAGGTGAATTCATATAGCTCAAGGTAGATGAAGGTCTACCACAGAGGTGTACCTAGTCTTCCTTGCACCTGAGAAAAAGATTAATTTCACTGACGTAGGACCAGTATCTAAATAAACTAGCCAAGGCAGAGTGTCTTGTTAGTGTCCCCTGGATCATAGCACCTGGGCACCTGGGTCACAAGCCCACAGATATATCCTTTTTCAACTTGTCTCTAAATGTGACACACTGTATCCCGAAATTTATGGTGTGAATGTTAAACAAACGTGAAAAATTATACACATTTGACGGATGGCATCCATCAGCCATACATCAAAGTGGGCTCATAGTCCTTATGGGCCTGTAACCCTATGGGATATGACACTATAGGCTACGACCCAAAGTGGGCTATACACATTATATAGCTGTTGGACGATGGCTCTACCTCCCCCACTATACATGAGCATGCTCAGCTCTGAAATTTAAAATATTCTCAATAGGGAGTGGAGAATAAAGGCACAGTTGAAACACAATGGCCTGATTCTTTTTTCGGCAACATCTGGAATAGGGGAAGAATTTGGAAACCTGCATAAATGTTAGGTAGTTGGGAGGTACTGCTAAAATCAATGAGTTTGCCAGCCATTCATCTATGACCATCTTTAAGAACCTGATCTCAGCCATAAATCGAGCTCACAGTATAACAAGTTATCCACTTAGCAAGTGTGATATTAATCCCTTTTAATAAATCAGAAAACAATACAATGAATTAGGGAAGGAAGGTGAGTCACAGGATTTTGCCAGGATCCTGGATCTTGCAAAGAGCCTGCATTGTGACAAACAATGTAATCCCTAAACCAGGTAAGTCACATGGGTCATCACTTAATGACCTACCTGTCACACAGGGAGAAGGAAAGTCTTCCACCCTGTTGAGTCACATTGATCAAAACTAGGTTACAATTATTTTAGCATTACTGAGGGACAAAATCTTTCACAGTTACATGAAGTAAGTACTTCTACAACATCTCTTAAAAGATTCAAAGGGGTTCTTTTCATGGTGTGCAATCCCTGCATTCACCTAATCTTAAAGGGTATGTCCATGTCACAAACCTATTACATATGCATAAATATCTGATAGATACACCTCCATGACCTCACCTATTGAGACAGAAGGATCTGTGGATCACTTTCTTCATTCAGTGAATTTTATTTGCGTAGCACTGACATTCCACAGCACTTTACAGACATTATCATCACACTGCCCCAGTGGGGATCACAATCTAAATTCCCTATCAGTATGTCTTTGGAGTGTGGGAGGAAACCAGAGCACCCAGAGGAAATCCACACAAACACAGGGAGAGTGTACAAATTCCCCAAAGATGTTGTCCTTAGAACATAGGACTCGAGTATTGCAAGCAACCAGTGCTAACTACTGAGCCACTGTGCTGCCCAGACCTTTCCTTTAAAGGGAGTCTGTCACCAGAGACCTTCCTATCAAACCAAAGGCATAGATAGATAGAGATAAGAAACTTTACAAATTATGCAAATGGGCCATTTGGTGCAACACGGGTGTCACTGTTGCTCTCGTTGGGCAAAGCTCAGTGTCTTTCAACATCCATCTTGGCCCTGTGTTCTCGTGCATGCGCCATAGCCTTGCTTATAGGTACATGCACAGTACAGCCTTGATTCTCGCCAGGGCTGAAATTTCCTGTACTGAACATGTTCAGCATCACATTATTGTTGCATGTGCAGTGAGCTTCAGTGGGAGCCGGTGTAGAAGATGGGAGTGGTAGTGGCCCTGATGTAGTGTTCTAGTGTCACAGTGTCCTACCTCAGGCCGTCGCTCCCTGGGGTCAGTTGCAGTGAAAATTATAGTAATAAAGAATGAGGCTGAAATTAAACGTAACAAAGTCTTTCTTACTAAGTGCAATGAAGAACTGAAAATACATACAGTAGCAGCAGGCTTTAGTGCATTTCTTCTCTGGCACCAGCAAGGATATGGAGGCAGGTTGGTTGGTGGTAATCCTGCAGTTAGGTTATACTGGCCTGGTGGTGGTTTGGTGAGGGGTGGCTTGACTGTTTCCCTCACCTCACAGTAGCGTCTGTAGAAGCTGAATATAGCAGTTCACTCTGCTGCCTTATCTTCTCAAGGATTTACTTGAGGCAATGGATTGATGATTCTCTCTGGAGAAGCAGGAGCAATGCAATCTGCATCTTCTCCACTCTTTCTCTAGACAGGAACTCCTTCTCATGGCAGGAAGCAGGACCAACCTACTCCTACCAAGAGGGGAAAAACAGGGTGGGTAACCCTGTTCCTGCCAACCTTCCTTGCCGGTAGTAATAGCCAGGAAACAAACAGTGAAATATAATGCACAACAATAAACAATTTGTAGTATCAGTCTGTGGTACTGCACACCCCCTTGGTGAGAGACAGGGCATCCTTGGGCTATGTTTGTGGTAGTCCTGTATCAGATGTCCAAGACCACAGTTCTTGCTGACCCTCTCCCATTGTTGTGAAGAGACCAACCAGGAGAGTATAAAAGTTTAGGGTCCCAAAGATTTTGCCAGGAGCAGTCCATGAGGTATTAAGAAGGGGTGCTAGCTATCCTAGACTAATAAAACAGTCCCAAGCTGTGGGGCTCCAGACTAGGCAACAGACAGGTGGCTTGCCCTTGTTGGACCACTCAGACCTCTGCAATGGCAGCTCAGGGTCTTCTGAAGCGGAGGTATAGTCCTCCGCGTCTAAGGGTAATTCAGGAGTATGATCTGACTCAGTAAATGCAATGGTAACAGCGACTGGTAGCAGGATCCAAATTTGTGGCTGGAGGAACCACGGGAGTCATCATGCTTGGCCCTGTCAAAGTACAGAGGTCACAAGAGTTGCTGAGAGCAGAGCCTCTAGGTGTAACAGCAACGCCCCTGTTGCTCGTAGAGTCTCATTTACATATATTAAAACAATTTTTCTCAACAATGCAGGCACATATGAAATTGCGGCAAACACAGATGCCGTCACCTGTCAAGTATACATGCAACAGGTCAGACAACTTCAAAGGTACAGATAGCCCTTAATGGGTATCTGATTCATTTTTTTTTCACACAACCCGTTCCCTTGAGGTGTTCCTCAGTTTTTTGCAGTGGCATAGAACACAATGTTAATAGAACAACTGATCAGTGAGTATCTTGTCAGCACACCCATATGGCAATAAGAAGCTCTTTCAGAATGCAGCTGCTGTAGTTCTAGCAGTCAGGTCTTTCCCGGGTACAGGGACTACAAAATTGATCTGTGATAGTCATGAAGTACATATACCCAGATATGTTTGGTTTGAGCATTATATGGTCAATGACCATGTGCTTGGAAAGCTGAGAGGATGCTACATTGCTCAGAGGAACGCAGTGGCCTTTTTCATACAGCTGATTGGCGGGAGTCCTGGGTGTCAGACCCCAACCAATCAGATACTGATGACCTATCCTTATGATGTCATGGGTATAAGACCCGTTTAAGATTATTTTAATGAAATGAATCAGCAATTTTAGTCTGCTACAATAACTGATCTATGACTTTAGTATGTTATATGTCTTTTGGGGGCTTGGAAAGATTACTGTTCTTTTTTGTCTACTATGTACCATCATGTATAATCACAAGAAATTCAGTGATTTTAAAACTGAAGTTACCTTTAGTTTTCTTGTACCCATTTAGTTTTGTACTTTTACTCATTTGTTTATACTGCCATTTCAAATATCTTCAGGTTTGACTATATCCTTTGAATCTGAAAAGGGCAATGTCCTTATTTTTAGTGTCAAAACCCATGTGATAACTGACAACAATATTATTCTGCCACCCTAAATAAACAGTCCTTGACCTCTGGTTGTGAACCATGGTGTTTTTCATTGCAGGGAATTCCTATGTGCGTAAAGGGGACCTGTCAGTAAGGTCATGCCTCACAGTCTGGTGTTTCATTTTAATGCTGTTGTGTTTAAAATAAATATCGGTATAATGTGCTTAGCTTGGGGACATGTGTTCAGTAGGTGGCTCCTTTCCACCTACCCTCACAAATGCTGTCATTACCTTAGTTTTTCTGTAATCATGTGTGCTTGGCAGGTGAAGGCATTTGTGTTGGCCCCTGTTCATTTGTGCCCACACTGCTGAGAAAAATGAAGTTTAATACATGCAAATGAGCCTCTAGGAGTAACAGGAGCATTGCCGTTACACCTAGAGACTCAGCTCTCTCTGCCAGGGCCAGGCAATGAAAAAATCATCATGTCTGGCCCTGTCAAAATGCAAAGGATGCAGCAGTTGCAGAGAGTACAGCCTTTAGAAATAATGGCAACACCCCCGTTGCTCCTAGAGGCTCATTTGCATATACTGAAACATCATGTTTCTCAGCAATGTGGGCACATATGGGACCAACATAGATGCCTTCAGCTGCCAAGTGCACATGCAACAGGTCAGCCCTCTTCTTCTGGATCATCTCCCATTTTCTGTCTCAGCAGTAACTCCTCCTCCTGGCAGAAAGCAGGACCAGCCCACTCTTACCAAGAGGCCAGGAACAGGGTTAGCCACATGCTAACCTTCCTTGCTGGTAGTAACAGCCATGAATCATACAGTGAAATACAATGCATATTAATAAACAATTTGTAATACCATCAGGTTCTAATTCGCTGCCAGAGTGCACTTGGGGGTCATTTATTAACACTGGCGCAGGCCTCTACATAACTTCGGCGGATCCATCGCTGCTTCTAAATCTACGCCAGCTGACTTGCTGGCATAGATTTAGACCATTTTCTACGTCTAAAACAGGAGTAGAAAATGATGAATAATACGGGCCCCCTTTCCCCGTCCACGCCATGCCCACTTTTGTAGACCTGGCGTGAATGGGGAAAAGTCGCAGATTGCGGCATAAAGAAACTTTGTGCCACAATCTTCCCCATAAATACACCTAATTTAGACATATTTCTATAACTAAATGATACCTCCCCAGTGTTAATAGTGCACCCAATGGTAATAATGTCCCCATTGTGCCCCAGAAGTAATGCACCCATAGTGCCCCAGTAGTAATAATTTCTTTTATAATATGTGCAAGTACAAACAACACCTCCTTATAATGCGTGCCAGTACAAATAAATGTGCCTTATAATGTGGGCCAGTACAAAAATGCCCCTTATAATGTGTGCCAGTAAAAAATACTACCTTAAAATGTCTGTCAGTGCAAAAATAACCCCTTATAATGTGTGCCAGAAGAAAAATCCCCCCTTATAATGTGTGCCAGTAGAAAAAATACTCCCTTTTCATGTGTGCCAGTGGAAAAAATGCCACTTATAACATCTCAGTACAAAAAAGGCGCCCCTTTGTGTGCCAGTACAAAAACCTCATTTTAGTGCCCCAAGTAGAGCTAGTGTCCCCACAGCCCCCCCTTATGTGTGCCAGTACAAAAGATATCCACTTTTATTGTCCCCAATAGAGACAGTGTCACCATAATGCTCCCCCCAGTTTTAATAATGCTCCCCATAGTGGACCAATGACATGCTGCCAAATAAAAATAATAAACACAAATACTTACCTCCATGCTGCTTTCAGTGATGCGATGCAGGCCTCTTCTGACCTGTGCCATGAGCTGTACGCTGCACAGCTCAGGTGGTACGATGATGATATCATAGCATTCTTTTTGCAAATGAAGGCTTTAGCGAACTGAAGGACGTAGCCAGCATTGGAAAGCTAAGGAGCTGAGGTGTACCGAGGGGCAAGGACCTGTCCCTAAGTGCATTGAAAAGTCTTTTTTGGGAACTCCACAGCCCATCTTCACAAGACAGGTGTCATTTTAATCAGCAGTATCACCTCTGTCAAGCAGTGTAACTTTTTTAAGGCCCCTTTCAAGCGAACGATACGGATTCAGTCCGGATGCGTTCAGGGTGCGATCAGGAAAACTCACACCAATCCGCACGCAATCGCAGTCAGTTTTGTCTGCGATTGCGTATGTTTGTTCAGTTTTTAACACGCGGGTGTGATGCGTATGAATGCATTTTGCATGCGCATGATTAAAAACAATGTTTACAAACATCATTGCTAAGCAACCATCAGTGAATCACGCATTGCATTCGCACTTGCTTGCGGATGCAATGCGAATTTCACGCAGACCCATTCACTTCAATTGGGCCAGGGCTGCGTGAAAAACGCAGTATATAGAACATGCTGCGATTTTCACGCAATGGCGAACTGATGCATGAACAAATTTGCCCATGTGAAAAGACCCATTGAAATGAATGGGTCAGGATTCAGTGCAAGTGCAATGCGTTCGCATCACGCATTGCACCCGCGTGGAAATCTCGCCGGTGTGAAAGGGGCCTAAAAGAGTTGATCCTGGTGACAGGTGCTTTTTAAGGAAAGCTGAACTGTATGGGCATGTTGAATGGGTAGAGGTTCCTCCAGTGTTCAATACCAGGCAAGGCAATGTTTATATGTTATAATGTTTTATTGGCAGTGATACTCTGAAGAGGGTTCATGTGATAGATCAGAACCCTGAGATAAGTTGTGCAAGGCAGAAAAATGAGTCAGAGACTGCAGAAGAATGAGATGGCTTGATCTATTCCATTGCAACCCCTAAACAGGGTGGGTGTTTGAAAACCTTGACAAAACTGGCCATTCAAAGGTGTACACATACAGTTCCTATTTCTATGTAAGTATGACTGGTTTTAGCTTGCTCTAGATGCCGTGTGACACTTGAATTCCTTCTGCTCATTTACAGACTGGTTTAAGCTGCATACATGAGTACTTAAGATGCAGGGAAGATATGCTTTGAACGTTATTAATGAAAAATTAACATTTACCTGTTTGCCAGTGAACCTTCTTAGTGACCACCGAAATCATGTAAAAGGCTATATCTGAATATATAGTGGCACTGTCAGCTACCATAACGATGTTGTCAGAAACAAAAACTGCAATGCAGACATAAAGACCAAGGGGGAGATTTATCAAACTGGTGCAAAGTAGAACTGGCTTAGTTGCCCATAGCAACCAATCAGATTCCACCTTTCATTTTCCAAAGGAGCTTTGAAAAATGAAAAGTGGAATCTGATTGGTTGCTATGGGCAACTAAGCCAGTTCTACTTTACACCAGTTTTGATAAATCTCCCTTAGAGTTTTGCTGGACATGTGGTGTCCTGCAATAGGCAAACAAGAACCCGCCATATACTACTGTTAGCAGCTTATCGTTCACTGGAACAAAGGAACAGTATGTTGAGCTTCCCCAAGATCTGCCATTGGGGGACAATTGGGAGTTCAGGTTGAGCATGCAAGCTCATAATACTATTGATAGAAATAGTTTTGCATGTGTGTGACCAGCTATACATAAAAATATTGCTAAACGCTGAAAAACTTATTACTACTTTCACCAGAGCTCCTGTTAAACACACAGAAGACATATAGTAGCAATTCCAAGGTGACCATGGTTTTATAGACAGACTAATGTTTGCTGAGCTATATAAGCTACAGGGAGATAGTAAAATGTATATGGAAAAGATAAGAAATCATAACAAACATGGTTTCCATAGACTCTTCCTGGAAGGGAAGGTGTCCTAACAATATACTGTCTATGTTCAGGAAATGTTTAATCAATACATATCAGACTGTACTGTATTCCTAGGGGTCCGCTCTTTGATGTGCCCTTGATATATCCAAGGGCACATCATTTTAAATCTGCCCATTCAAAAGCCCTTGTGACTATGGGAACAAACATTTGTTATTATATTCGCCCATCTACATACATTTTTAATATGTGGCAGCACTTTGCATGTTTACAGGGGGCCATGTTGACATGCATCAATGATCAGGTGAATAAATGCTTGCATTGATCATCAGACCAGGTATATATACAGATCTCCCATAGTAAAACATAGTAAGGGCACCCCATACAGTTTCCCAGTACTCATGCAATAGTGACTCCAAGGCAATAGAAAGTGCAATGCCCCAGATTTCTGACAACTTTTTTTTTTTAGTAGAAGAAATAAAAAAAAAAAAATTAATTAAAACAAGTTGCCTTTCTCCTAACCCATTTTATCTCACTTCCATGTTGGAAAAATCAAAAAGGTGTTTCAGAGCTCATCCTGACCACCATATTTCTCAATGTTTTACACCAGACAACAAGCAAAATTATATAGATACCGTATTTTTCACTTTATAAGACGCAGTTTTTTCCCCCAAAAAGTTGGGGGAAAGTGGCCTCACGTCTTATAAAGAGAATACTAGTGAGTGCTTCCATCATGGAAACGCTCACTAGTATGCATTAGGTGCCGGGAGCGGGGAAGATACTTACCCTCCCTTGTCTTCTTGCTGGGGCCAGCGTTGCACTGTCCTGACCCTGTACAGCATTAGGACGTAGTGCGCACACTATGACCTGACGCTGCACGCAGTCAGGTGACAGTGCAGCACCGGCCAGAGAAGACAGAGGAGCGCGACTTGCCGGAGATGAAGAGGAGCCACGGTGCAGGAGAGGTAAGAGGAGTTTTTTTGTTTTAGTCTGATGGGGGTCTAAAAAGGGCTGATCTGAGGTCTGATGGGGGTCTGAAAGGGCTGATCTGAGGTCTTATGGGGGTCTGAAAGGGCTGATATGAAGTCTGGTGGGGTCTGAAAGGGCTGATATGAGGTCTGATGGGGGTCTGAAAGGGCTGATCTGGGGTCTGAAAGGGCTGATCTGAGGTCTGACATTGAGAGCTGATGGGGTCTGACATGGAGGGCTGATATGGGGGTGTGATGTGATGTCCTGATATTTATGAGGGGTCTGATATAAGGATTAGAGATGAGCGAGCACTAAAATGCTCGGGTGCTCATTATTCGAGTTGAACTTTTCCCGATGCTCGGGTGCTCGTTTCGAATAACGAACCCCATTGAAGTCAATGGGAGACTCGAGCATTTTTGCGGGGGACCAAGGCTCTGCCTAGGGAAGGCTGGGTGAAAACCTGGAAACCTCAGAAAATGATGGAAACACCACGGAAATGGACAGGAAACAGCAGGGGCAGCATGCATGGATGCCTCTGAGGCTGCCTAATCCCACCATTACCCCACATTCTCAGGCAACAGCCTGGTGGTTACCCTCATGGCAATTGTGCTCACCCAGACCAAGAAAGGCGAGGCAAATACCCATCACATGTTAGGGAAGCACCCAACTAGGTGCAACGAAGGTCCATCACCGCCTGCAGGTGACACCACTACTCATGCTGGCACTGCAGCTGACATCAAGTTTAGTATCTGTTCTTATCAGTTGCTGTGCCTGCTGGTGGTATAGTGGTGAGCATAGCTACTTCCCAAGCAGTTGATCCGGGTTCGATTCCGGTATATCGCAGGAGGCAATTCAGAATCAGTACAATATCTAATACGTCCCCCTACCTGGGAAAATTGTTTGGAGAGAGGGCATGTAGGTGGGGGGGAAGGAGGTTTCGCTGGAAGAGCCAGAGGAGTGCCCCCTGGGCTAGCATGTGTGGTGGTGACAACAGCCGGATGGATTTGGGAAAACTGTTGTTTTAACCCGTATGGTATCGATTCTTCTCAGTTTAATACCGTATACGTCCCCTATCTTAGGACCCTATATTTAATGGATTTCTCGAACACGGAAAACGGAAAAAGAGCTTGCTCTGGCCAGGGGAGTGTCTTTCCCACTGCAGCTAAGGGGATGTGTCCATGCTCTGCCTATCACAGGTCAGGAGGCAATTAAAAGAAGAAACAAAAAAAACATCAGTACAATATCTAATACGTCCCCTATCCGGGTAAATAGTACGGAGAGAGGGCCTGTAGGTGGGGGGAAGGAGGTTTCGCTGGAAGAGCCAGAGGAGTGCCCCCTGGGCTAGCGTGTGTGGTGGTGACAACAGTCGGATGGATTTAGAATGACGACGCAGGACCCCGACTGAAAAATTTAGCATCAACCGGTACAGTCGTAAATTATGAGATTGATCAACTGTGGTATGTATGCTACTCAGTTTAAAACCGAATAAGGCAGCTATCCGGAAAAATGGTTTGGAGAGAGAGAAAGATAGGACAAAGACGTAAATTGTTTGGAGAGAGGGCCTGTAGGTGGGGGGGGCAGGCTGGGGGGAAGGAGGTTTCGCTGGAAGAGCCAGAGGAGTGCCCCCTGGGCTAGCGTGTGTGGTGGTGACAACAGCCGGATGGAGTTAGAATGACGACACAGGACCCCAACTTAAAAATTTAGCATCAACTGGTACAGTCGTAAATTATGAGATTGATCAAGTGTGGCATGACTTTTTAGATGGATATTGCATGTGGTCACGTACTCCCTGGAACCCCATAGTCACCCCTTCTCTGATGTGCTAGCCCACAACATTCTCTGCCCCAATTCGCAAGACCTTTTGCTGTTTCCGTGTGCTGACAGTGTGGATTTACCAGTGTTGTCTGAGGAGGTGGTGGACAATGGCGAGACACAGGTGTCGGGGGGTGAGGTAGTCGTATGGGAAGCAAGTTACAGTGGGGACTCCTTGGGGGGGACTTTCTCATGATGGGACAGATTCAACTTGGGTGGATCAGGCACAGGAACAGATGAATTTTTTGGGGGGTTTAGTTAACTTTTATTTATCAAAAATAACCACAGAGATATTTATTCGTTATCTTCTCTGCGCAGTCTGGCGTTGGGGTTCCTCACTTTGATGGCGAGCTGTGCCGCTCTCTCCACAATGGTCTGTGTGTTCTTAGATGGAGACTTTGTCGGTGATTTCAGTACAGAAGGACTTGTTGCTCATCCACAGAACCTCGTCCTCCTTGACATTGTGGACAAGGAATTTGCGGGTGGACCAGGAATTTGCTGAACCCTGTGAGCAGCATGTGTTTGGTCTTCTACTTGCTACCGTATCCAATGTTGGGCAATATAGATTCGCAAGTAATATTATTTTTCACACCTATCCCAAAAATAAAAATGTATGCAGTATGCGCAAATAAAACTTGGAACTGGAATTGGAGAGAGGGCCTGTAGGTGGGGGGGCAGGCTGGGGGGAAGGAGGTTTCGCTGGAAGAGCCAGGGGAGTGCCCCCTGGGGCTAGCGTGTGTGGTGGTGACAACAGCCGGATGGAGTTAGAATGACGACGCAGGACCCCAACTTAAAAATTTAGCATCAACCGGTACAATTGTCAATTATGAGCTCGATCAAGTGTGGCATGACTTTTAAATGGATATTGCATGTGGTCACGTACTCCCTGGAACCCCATAGTCACCCCTTCTCTGATGTGCTAGCCCACAACATTCTCTGCCCCAATTCGCAAGACCTTTTGCTGTTTCCGTGTGCTGACAGTGTGGATTTACCAGTGTTGTCTGAGGAGGTGGTGGACAATGGCGAGACACAGGTGTCGGGGGGTGAGGTAGTCGTATGGGAAGCAAGTTACAGTGGGGACTCCTTGGGGGGGACTTTCTCATGATGGGACAGATTCAACTTGGGTGGATCAGGCACAGGAACAGATGAATTTTTGGGGGGTTTAGTTAACTTTTATTTATCAAAAATAACCACAGAGATATTTATTCGTTATCTTCTCTGCGCAGTCTGGCGTTGGGGTTCCTCACTTTGATGGCGAGCTGTGCCGCTCTCTCCACAATGGTCTGTGTGTTCTTAGATGGAGACTTTGTCGGCGATTTCAGTACAGAAGGACTTGTTGCTCATCCACAGAACCTCGTCCTCCTTGACATTGTGGACAAGGAATTTGCGGGTGGACCCGGAATTTGCTGAACCCTGTGAGCAGCATGTGTTTGGTCTTCTACTTGCTACCGTATCCAATGTTGGGCAATATAGATTCGCAAGTAATATTATTTTTCACACCTATCCCAAAAATAAAAATGTATGCAGTATGCGCAAATAAAACTTGGAACTGGAATTGGAGAGAGGGCCTGTAGGTGGACCTCCGGAAAAATTGTTTGAATAGAGGGCCTGTAGGGGGCCCTCCCGAAAAATTGTTTGAAGAGAGGGCCTGTAGGTGGACCTCTGGAAAAATTGTTTGAATAGAGGGCCTGTAGGTGGACCTCTGGAAAAATTGTTTGAATAGAGGGCCTGTAGGTGGACCTCTGGAAAAATTGTTTGAATAGAGGGCCTGTAGGTGGACCTCTGGAAAAATTGTTTGAATAGAGGGCCTGTAGGAGGCCCTCCTGAAAAATTGTGTGAAGAGAGGGCCTGTAGGTGGACCTCTGGAAAAATTGTTTGAATAGAGGGCCTGTAGGTGGACCTCTGGAAAAATTGTTTGAATAGAGGGCCTGTAGGGGGACCTCCTGAAAAATTGTGCTAAAAGAGTGCCAGTTGGACCTCTAAAAAATGGCGTTTTTTTGGGTCAGCGTTAGGCAAAGACGAAATGGAGGAGGAGGAGGAGTAGAGAAGAGGAGTAGAGAAGAGGAATCGGATACATAAGTTATTTAAATCTTTAGCTGCTTTCCCCCGGAGGAGATTTGAATTCCGGTGAAATCCAGGCTTTGTTCATTTTAATAAGCGTCAGCCTGTCAGCGCTGTCAGTTGACAGGCGTGTACGCTTATCGGTGATGACGCCACCAGCTGCACTGAATACCCGCTCTGACAGCACGCTAGCGGCAGGGCAGGCCAGCACCTCCAAGGCGTACAGCGCCAGTTCAGGCCACGTGTCCAGCTTTGAAACCCAGTAGTTGTATGGAGCAGAGTGATCGCTACGGACGTTGGTATGGTCAGCTAGGTACTCCCTCACCATCTTTCTGTACAGCTCCCCCTACTCTGCCTAGACTGGGGACAGGTGACAGTGTCTTGCTGGGGTGACATAAAACTGGCAAAGGCCTTGGAGAGCGTTCCCCTGCCAGTGCTGGACAAGCTGCCTGCTCGCCTCCTCTCCCCCGCTACTTGGCCCACAGAACCATGCCCTCTGCCGCTAGCGGCGTCAGATGGGAAGAATTGTTTCAACTTGTGCACCAGGGCCTGTTGATACCTATTCACTCTCATACTCCTTTCCTCTGCAGGGATGAGAGTGGAAAGGTTCTGCTTGTACCGTGGGTCCAGGAGAGTGAACACCCAGTAATCGGTGTTGGAAAAAATTCTTCTAACGCGAGGGTCACGGGATAGGCAGCCTAACATGAAGTCTGCCATGTGTGCCAGAGTCCCAACACGCAAGAATTCCCTCTCCTCACTGACCTGACTCTCCATTTCCTCCTCCTCCTCCCAAGTCCTCCTCTTCAGCCCATACACGCTCAAGAGTTAAGGACTGAGCACCGGTACCCTCTACTGTCTCGCCGACATTCTCCTCCTCTTCCTCCTCATCCTCATCCCCCTCCTCCGATACGCGCTGAGAAACAGACCGGAGGGTGCTCTGGCTATCAAGCGACGTATCTTCCTCCACCGTCTCTTGTGACAAGCGCAAAGCATCCGACTTGATGCTGAGCAGTGATTTTTTCAACAGGCAAAGCAGCGGGATGGTGAGGCTGATAATGGCGGCATCGCCGCTAACCATCTGTGTTGACTCCTCAAAGTTGCTCAACACCTGGCAGATATCAGACATCCACGTCCACTCCTCATTGTAGACTTGAGGAATCTGAGAGACCTGACTATCAGTTCTGGTGGAAGATGACATCTGGCAGTCTACAATCGCTCTGCACTGCTGGTAAACTCTGGATAACATGTTTAATGTGGAATTCCATCTCGTGGGCACGTCGCACAACAGTCGGTGAGCGGGCAGTTGTAGGAGGCGCTGCGCTGCCCTGAGAGTGGCAGCATCTGTGCTCGACTTGCGGAAATGCGCACAGATGCGGCGCACCTTGGTGAGCAAATCAGACAGATTGGGGTATGTCTTGAGGAACCGCTGAACTATTAGATTGAACACGTGGGCCAGGCATGGCACATGTGTCAGTCTGCCGAGTTGCAGAGCCGCCACCAGGTTACGCCCGTTGTCACACACAACCATGCCTGGCTTGAGGTTCAGCGGTGCCAGCCACACATCGGTCTGCGACGTGATGCCCTGTAACAGCTCTTGGGCGGTGTGCCTTTTGTCACCTAAGCTCAGCAGTTTGCCCGCCTGCTGGCGCTTACCCACGGCACTGCTGCTGCCCCTAGAGCTACCGACTGAAGGCGCCGTGCCCACGGATGGTAATTCGGTGGAGGAGGAGGGGTCGGAGGAGGAGGAGGAGGCATAGTACGTCTGAGAGACCGTGACCGAGGTAGGCCCCGCAATCCTCGGTGTGGGCAGTACATGAGCGGCCCCAGGGTCATTCTCGGTCCCAGCCTCCACCAAGTTAACCCAATGTGCCGTCAGTGAGATATAGTGTCCCTGCCCGGCAGCACTTGTCCTCGTGTCCGTGGTTAGGTGGACCTTCTCAGAAACAGCGTTGGTCAGGGCACGGATGATGTTCTGTGACACGTGCTGGTGTAGGGCTGGGACGGCACATCGGGAAAAATAGTGGCGGCTGGGGACGGAATACCGAGGGGCAGCCACCGCCATGAGATTTCGAAAGGCCTCGGTCTCTACCAGCCTATAGGGCAGCATCTCCAGGCTAAGCAATTTGGAGATGTGGACGTTGAGGACTTGAGCATGTGGGTGGGTGGAACTGTATTTCCTCTTGCGCTCCAGCGTCTGCTGTAAAGACAGCTGAACGCTGCGCTGGGACACGTTGGTGGACGCTGTGGAGGATCGTGGAGGCGAAGGTGTGGTTTTCCGGCGGGAGGCGCTCGTGCCGGGGTCCTGGGCAGGGGGTTGACTAGCAGAGGCAGTGAGTGACGCGGGGGATTGACTAGCAGAGGCAGCGAGTGACACAGGGGAAGGAGCAGTGGTGTGACCCGCAGGAGGTGGTGAACGGCCTTGGTTCCATTGAGTGGGGTGTTTAGCACTCATATGCCTGCGCATGCTGGTGGTGGTTAGGCTAGTAGTGGTGGCACCCCTGCTGATCCTGGTGTGGCACAGGTTGCACACCACAGTCCGTTGGTCATCCTCACTTTCTTTAAAGAACCTCCAGACTTGCGAACATCTAGGCCTCGCCACGGGAGCTTCACTACGTGAAACAGTTGCTGCTGATGCACCAGCTCTGGCCCTGCTTCTCCCTCTGGCCACACCACTGCCTCTTACAACCTGTTCTGGTGCAGCACTCGCCTCTGCCTCAGAAGCACTGTCTTCACTCGGCATATCAACCCAGCTTGGGTCAGTCACCTCGTCATCCTCCGATTCCTCAGTCTGCTCCCTCCTCGGAATTCCTCCCCTAACAACAACTTCACCACTGTCTGACAACCGTGTCTCCTCATTGTCCAACACCTTTTTACAAACTTCTTCCACTAAGTCAACATTGTCGTCATCATCATCATCATCACCCACAGACTGCGACAGTTGGAAAACTTGGGCATCGGGAACGAGGTCAGCAGCAACCTGAGAAGTGGTTTGTGACTCTGGGAAGGGTCCAGAAAACAGTTCCTGAGAGTATGCCGGATCACATTCCAAATTTTCCTGGGAGGGGGCAGACTGGGGGGAAGGAGGTTGAGGTGGAGGAGCCATAGGAGTGCTCCCTTGGGTAACGTGGGTGGACTGCGTGGAAGACTGACTGGTGGACAAATTACTTGAAGCATTGTCCGCAATCCACGAGATCAGCTGTTCGCACTGTTGTGGTTTCAACAGTCCTCTACCACGTGTCCCTGTAAGCTGAGACATGAAGCTAGGGAGTGTAGCTCTGCGGAATTCCCCTGCTCCCTCATCAGCGGGTACTGTCTCACCCTGCCCAGGACCACGGCCTCTGCCCCCTGCAGTAATTGAATGCCCACGCCCTCGCCCTCGACCCTTAGCCCTGGGGTTCAACATTTTTTATATATAGGTGTATGATAAAAAAAAAATAAAATTACACGGGCCTGGTATACTGAAACCCACAAACTTGTTAAGTCCGGTAGAATTAAGTGACGTACAGAAAGTGTCACCTGGACAGTATATACGGATTGGAGCTAGTGTACTGAACTGTGACACACAGAAAGGTTACACACAGCTGAGTAAAATGGATTTGTATCACTGAGCTAAAACAACTGAAAAAATAATTTTTTTTTAATTAGTTTTTTTATATTTTTTATAAAATTTTGTTTTTTTGGGAACGTGACGTGCAGGAACTATGGTAGAACTGACTGACACCCTGTTAACGGTGGCTATTTAGTCTGCGACCCAGACAAATATCGCACAGAGAGTTTTCTGGATCAAGCTCTAAATGATATTGGTAACAAATGACTTGCTTGTATTCTGTGACGTACAGAAAGTGTCACCTGGACAGTATATACGGATGGGAGCTAGTGTACTGAACTGTGACACACAGAAAGGTTACACACAGCTGAGTAAAATGGATTTGTATCACTGAGCTAAAACAACTGAAAAAATAATTTTTTTTTTTATTTTGTTTTTTTGGGAACGTGACGTGCAAGAACTATGGTAGAACTGACTGACACCCTGTTAACGGTGGCTATTTAGTCTGCAACCCAAACAAATGTCGCACAGAGAGTTTTCTGGATCAAGCTGTAGATGATATTGGTAGCAAATGACTTGGTTGTATTGTGTGACATACAGAAAGTGTCACCTGGACAGTATATACGGATGGGAGCTAGTGTACTGAACTGTGACACACAGAAAGGTTACACACAGCTGAGTAAAATGGATTTGTATCACTGAGCTAAAACAACTGAAAAAATATATATTTTTTTTTATTTTGTTTTTTTGGGAACGTGATGTGCAAGAACTATGGTAGAACTGACTGACACCCTGTTAACGGTGGCTATTTAGTCTGCAACCCAAACAAATGTCGCACACAGAGTTTTCTGGATCAAGCTGTAGATGATATTGGTAGCAAATGACTTGGTTGTATTCTGTGACGTACAGAAAGTGTCACCTGGAAAGTATATACGAATGGGAGCTAGTGTACTGAACTGTCACACACAGAAAGGTTACACACAGCTGAGTAAAATGGATTTGTATCACTGAGCTAAAACAACTGAAAAAATATATATATTTTTTTATTTTGTTTTTTTTGGGAACGTGACGTGCAAGAACTATGGTAGAACTGTCTGACACCCTGTTAACGGTGGCTATTTAGTCTGCAACCCAAACAAATGTCGCACAGAGAGTTTTCTGGATCAAGCTGTAGATGATATTGGTAACAAATGACTTGGTTGTATTCTGTGACGTACAGAAAGTGTCACCTGGACAGTATATACGGATGGGAGCTAGTGTACTGAACTGTGACACACAGAAAGGTTACACACAGCTGAGTAAAAAGGATTTGTATCACTGAGCTAAAACAACTGAAAAAATAATTTTTTTAAATATTTGTTTTGTTATATTTTTTATAAAATTTTGTTTTTTTGGGAACGTGACGTGCAGGAACTATGGTAGAACTGACTGACGCCCTGTAAACGGTGGCTATTTAGTCTGCGACCCAGACAAATGTCGCACAGAGAGTTTTCTGGATCAAGCTGTAGATGATATTGGTAGCAAATGACTTGGTTGTATTGTGTGACGTACAGAAAGTGTCACCTGGACAGTATATACGGATGGGAGCTAGTGTGCTGAACTGTGACACACTGAAAAGTTACACGCAGCTGAGTAAAATGGATTTGTATTACTGAACTAAAACAACTGAAAAAATAATTTTTTTTTTATATTTTGTTTTTTTGGGAACGTGACGTGCAGGAACTATGGTAGGACTGACACCCTGTTAACGGTGGCTATTTAGTCTGCGACCCAGACAAATGTCGCACAGAGAGTTTTCTGGATCAAGCTGTAGATGATATTGGTAGCAAATGACTTGGTTGTATTCTGTGACGTACAGAAAATGTCACCTGGACAGTATATATGGATTGGAGTGAGTGTGCTGAACTGTGACACACAGAATGGTTCCACACTGCTGTGTGCAATGGATTTGTATGACTGAGATAGAACAAAAAAAAAAAAAACGGTTAGATATGGCGATAGCTGCACTACTAGTGCCAGCCAGCCAAGCCAGGAGACAAAAATAAAATTTCTTCTAGCCCTTAGAAGGGCTGTTGGGTTCTTTGTGGGTGATTCCTGCCTAACAGAGAACTAAATGAAGGCCCTAACACTGTCCCTGAAAGGCAGCAGCTCTATCCCTAACGACATCCAGACGGCATCTGAGCCGAGCACCGCGGCCAGTCACTAGTATATTCCAGGGTCACCTGATCAGGCCAGCCAACCCCTGCTATCGACATGTAAGGGCCCCACGTGATGCTGGGTGTACTGTAGAGTCTCCTGGCTTGTGATTGGCTGTGTTTATAGGCACCAAAAAAGCACGATGCGGAAGTTGCCATTTCCTCGAGTATGGCGAGATACTCGTCTGAGCTGCGAGTACTTACGAGTACCCTAATACTCGAACGAGCACCAAGCTCGGACGAGTATGCTCGCTCATCTCTAATAAGGATCTGATGAAAAATATTTTTTTCTTATTTTCCTACTCTAAAATCTGGGGGGGGGGGGGCGTCTTATCATCGGGTGCGTCTTATAAAGCAAAAAATACGGTAAATCTGATTCCCCTCTATTAAAAGCTGTCTTCCTGCAACCGCCACTAGGGGGAGCTCAGTGCATATGAATTTATACAGTTACTATTTAACCTCTTCCCGACCAGCGCCGTACATGTACGGCGCTGTGGGAAGTGACTTCCCGACCAGCGCCGTACAGCTACGGCGCGCTGATCGGGCGGGTGCAGGAGCTGCGCCCGCCCGATTAGCGGTGGGGGTCCGGCTGTGCCCAGTAGCCGGACCCCTGATGTATGCACCAGCATCGGTGAAAACACCGATGCCGGTGCATTAACCCTTCATGTGCCGCGGTCAGCGCTGACCGCGGCACATGCGATGCTGGCGGTGGGAAGGGGTTGCCATCGGGTCCCCGCACTGCTGTGACGGGGACCCGATGGCTGAGATAGCAGCCGGATGCCTTCCTTAGGCATCCGGCTGCTATCTACGGAAGCCTGTGAGATCCAGCCCCCTGGATCTCACAGGCAGTGTGCTGGAAGTGTATTACATTGAGTAATACACTTCCAGCCAATGCATTACAATACAGAAGCATTGTAATGCATTGTAAGGGGATCAGACCCCCAAAAGTGAAAAAAAAAAGTGTAAAATAGGAAAGTAAAAAAAAGTGAAAAAAATAAAGTTTTACAAAAAAAAAGTTTCAAGTCCCCCCCCCAAAAAAAGTGTCATTTTAACAAAATAATATATAACACATTGTAAAAAATAGTGAAAAAAAAATTAGACATATTAGGTATCGCCGGGTCCGTATCGACCGGCTCTATAAAAATAGCACATGATCCACCCCGTCAGGTGCACGCAGTAAAAAAAAAACTGTGCCAAAACAGACATTTTTTGGTCACCTTCCCTTACAAAAAGTGTAATAGCAGGTGATCAAAAAAGCGTATGTACCCCAAAATGGTACCAATCAAACCGTCATCTTGTCCCGCAAAAAATGAGACCCTACCTAAGACAATCGCCTGAAAAATAAAAAAATATGGCTCTCAGAAAATGGCAACACAAAAAATATTTTATTTTGTTCAAAAATGTATCTAATGTGTAAAACTTTTCAAAAATAAAAATTATACACATATTGGGTATCGCCATGTCTGTAACAACCTGCTCTATAAAAGTATTGCATGAGATGGCCCCCCAGGCGAATGCTGTAAAAAAATGTTAAAAAACCTAAGCCAAAACAGACATTTTTTTCCCTTTTGCCTCACAAAAAGTGTAATAGCAGGCGATCAAAAAGGCGTACTTACCCCAAAATGGTACCAATCAAACCGTCATCTTCTCCTGCAAAAACGATACCCTACCTGAGACAATCGCCTGAAAACTTAAAAAAATATGGCTCTTTGAAAATGGCAACACAAAATAATGATTTTATTCTGTTCAAAAAATAAATCTAATGTGTAAAACTATCCAAAAATAAAAAAGTTAGACATATTGGGTATCGTCGCGTCCGTAACAACCTGCTCTATTAAAATATTACATGAGATGCCCCCCCCCCAGGTGAATGCTGCAAAAAAAAAAAAAAAACTATGCCAAAACAACCATTTTTTTCCCCTCTTGCCTCACAAAAAGTGTAATAGCAGGCGATCAAAAAGGTGTATTTACCCCAAAATGGTACCAATCAAACCGTCATCTTCTCCTGCAAAAACGATACCCTAACTGAGACAATCGCCTGAAAACTTAAAAAAATATGGCTCTTTGAAAATGGCAACACAAAATAATGATTTTATTCTGTTCAAAAAATAAATCTAATGTGTACAACTATCCAAAAATAAAAAAGTTAGACATATTGGGTATCGTCGCGTCCGTAACAACCTGCTCTATAAAAATATTACATGAGATAGCCCCCCAGGTGAATGTTGTAAAAATTTTTAAAAAACATGCCAAAACTGCTATTTTTTTCACCTTGACTCACAAAAACTGTAATACCAAGCGATCAAAAAGTCTTATGTACCCCAAAATGGTACCAATCAAACCGTCATCTCGTCCCGCAAAAAATGAGCCCCCACATAAGACAATAACTCAAAAAATTAAAAATCAATGGCACCCACAAACCAATCCATCAAAATCTGTGCTGCAAAATCCATATGGCGCTCCTTCTGTTTTGAGTCCTGCCATGTGCCCCCACACCAGTTTACCACCACATATGGGGTGTTGCCGTATTCAGGAGAAAATGGGTAACAAATTATGGGGTGCTTTTCTCCTGTTACCTCTTGTGAAAATGAAAAATTTGGGGCTAAAGCAACATTTTATTGGAAGAAATGAAACTTTTCATTTTCACAGCCAAGTGTTTCCAAATTCTGTAAAATGCTTAGGGGGTCAAAGTGGCCAGTACCCCCCTTAAAATATTCTTTGAAGGGTGTAGTTTCCAAAATGGGGTCACTTTATGAGGGTTTCCACTGAAGGGGTAGGTCAGGGTATCTCAATTACAAAATAGTGCCTAAAAACTATTCTAGCAAAATCTGTCTCCAAAATCCGTATGGCGGTCCTTTCCTTCTGACCACTGCCACAAACCCATAGAGACGTTTAACACCACATATGGGGTATTTCTGTAAACTGCAGAATCAGAGTAATGTATATTGAGGTTTAGTTTGCTGTTAACCCTTGCTGTGTTGCAAGAAAAAAATTATTAACATGAATAATCTACCAAAAAAGTGAAATTTTGAAATTTCACCTCCATTTTCCTTTAATTCTTGTGGAACACCTCAAGGGTTAACAAAGTTGTAACAGCAGTTTTTTATAACTTGAGGGGTTTAGTTTCTAAAATGGGGTCATTTATGGGGGGTTTCATTATGTAAGCCCCTCAAAATCACTTTATATCTGAATTGGTGCTTAAAAAAATGGTTTTGGAAAATTTGGTGAAAATTTGAAAAATGGCTTCTAAACTTCTAAGCCCTCTAACGTCCTAAAAAAGTAAAATGACATTTACAAAATGATGCCAACATAAAGTAGACATATGGGGAATGTAAAATAATAACTATTTTTGGAGGTATTACTGTGTATTTTGAAAGTAGAGAAATTGAAATTTGGAAATTTGCAGATTTTTCCAAATTTTTGGTAAATTTGGGATTTTTTCATAAATAAGGGTGAAATATATTGACTCAAATTTATGACTGTCATGAAGTACAATGTGTCACAAGAAAACAATCTCAGAATGGCCTGGATAAGTAAAAGCGTTCCAAGGTTATTACCACATAAAGTGACACATGTCAGATTTGCAAAAAATGGCCTGGTCAGGAAGGTGAAAACAGGCCCAGGGTTGAAGGAGTTAATGGAATGGAAGCTAAAATCTTTTTGCGTTAAGCTCCCCCTTTAAGAAAATGCAGTATTTTCCTATTGTGAGGAAAAGAATAAGGAGTTCACCGCTGGGCCTCTCCTCATCGCCATACCCTCCCTGCCTAGCAGTTGCATGGTCTCCCTTCATTAAAGGTACACCACTGCTTCAGACTACATAAAAGACCCTTATGTCTTTCCAAATCAAAACGACGCCAAGAATTGATAAAGAAGAAGAATCAGGCATGAGCCCCCTGCCAGCGAATGCATTTGTGGCAGAATCTGAGATTACTAGTAGCAAAACCTCATTTACAGTTGTGATTTGTGAGGATTAAAAAAAAGTCACTTTGCATAGTTAATAGAACAGTAAACTTTCAAGACCGGTCATATGATTCATCAGAACTACTACAAGAGGAAGTTTATTGTGGCTTTTGCATAATAACTAGAATGGATTTACAACTAGAACCAAATGGATTCCGGCTTTATCTATATGCTTATATCATAACAGCAGTTCTAATTTATACGTAAATTAGCGGCCTATCCCATTCTTTGAAAAAGATTCAGATATCTTCCAAGTACATAAGGGTTTGCTGAGTTGCTGAGAGCGAATTACTGTATTATTCTTGAAGTATCCCACAATCTGTACCCGTATAAAGATACTTTGTGACGTTGCTAGTCTTTCTATTTATGTTTCATGGTTTTTGTACTTATATAACCTTACATGAAAAAAGCAACCTACGGGTAAGTGATTCTTTATTGTTATCTTGGTTTTGTTGACAAAAAGCTTAGAAACTTGACTTTTCTGGTTTTTACTTAGCAGAGAGGTTAAATTTACTTTGCTTTGAGATAACTTTAAGTATGACCTAGCTCATCCCAGATGTCACAAATTTAATTTACTGTTGGGTAAAATTTAGCAATTCACGTTAAAAACTGTAATTATGTTTAATGGGGGAGATGACCATTATTGGAGGTCCTGCCCATAAGAGGGCTGCTGATGGAGGGTAATATGACTAGACACATCACTCAGACTCCTCTATTCAAACACACTGCACCTGCACTAAACTCCCAGCAGAGATTCAGGTGGCAGGTGCAGTGTATTTGAACTGAGGAGACATCACAGGGAGGAGATTTACCTGGTCACATGACCCTCCATCAGCAGCCATTTTATGGACAGGACCTCTGGGTGGACAGCACAAAACACTTGGCAAACAAAGGGGAATACCTTATGAAATATAGAAAATGGCACGACATTTCAGTAAGTACCATATAATCATATAGTTAGTAAGTACCATATAATCATCTTTAAAACGCATTGGTCAACAGTAACTAAAAACTGGATGCTGCCGCACTGCCAAATAGGCAAGGCGAGAAGAGTGCCTCAGGTGCCGTGGCCTGGTGGTTGGAAATGAGCCCTTCCATTGTATAAGCACTAATATTTCTATATTCAATTGTATCACTGTCCTCAGGATGGCGATGTAGTTGGTGCTGCGGCAGAGCACGGGAACAACGACTCCCTTCTCTGTTCCCTCTGATAAGCTTCAGACCTAGTGCCTGTAGCCTATCAGAGGCCAGCACAGAAAGCGCAATGATGTCATTATCATAGGAATTGCACAGTGTGGGACACAGGCCGGAAGAGGCCTGCACTGCATCGCAGACAGAGTAAGAATTTTAGTTTATTTTTTTCACTTGCCGTCATGCTATAATTGTTTTTTGCTAGGGCTTGAGATGAACTGATGACACAGTTGTATGCTGGCTCAATATCCATAGCTGTATGCAATATTTTTCTGTCCAGCACAGGGAGAAACTCTAGAGGAAACTGTGGAATTAGTTTTGTTAGGCTACTTTCACATTAGCATTTTTAAATTCCGGTATTGAGCTCCGTCATAGGGGCTCAATACCGGATAAAAACGCTTCAGTTTTGTCCCCATTCATTGTCAATGGGGACAAAACTGAACGGAAGAGAACGGAATGCTCTTAGAAGCATGCTGCGGTTTGCTCTCCGGTTCAGGCATCCGCACCAAGACGGATCCGTCATGACCCCCAATACAAGTCAATGGGGACGGATCCGTTTGGTGTGACACAATGGTAAACGGATCCGTCCTCCATTGACTTTCAATGGAGTTCAGGACAGATCTGTCTCCTTGCAATTTCCCCTCCTTCCAGCAGGTGGCGCTGTGGGTAAACTTACTCTTCTGCCGTGCCGTCCTCCTCCAGTTCAGTGCCGTCCTGTTCCTGCTATGTAAGTATGTATGTGTAAGTGTATGTGTGTATTTGTATGTGTAAGTGTATGTAGTGTGTGTGTGTATGTATGTGACTGACATGTGTGGGGCCGGAGCGCAGTTCCTGCCCCACACATGTACCTGCAGCAGCCCGGATCCGGCGGCACCCTTCACCTGCCGGATCCGGGCTGCCGCTAGTGTGAAAGTAGCCTTATCTGGAATTCATGTTGGGAGAGATGAATACAGTGGTACATGAAATTACAATATTAATTGGTTCCAGGACAACCATTGAATGTTAAAACCATTGTAAGTTCAGTAATTTGTTCCAAAGACCCAAAATGTCATCAAGATAAGAGAAAATGAAGATTTAAGAAAAATGAGAAGATAACCAAGACAGATAAAACAAGTCCTTACATATAACAGTCAGGAATAGCTGCTAATTAGCAACTACTACAGCTATTTTACCAGACAAGAGGCCCTGATTGGTTGGATCTGAGTCTGAGGCATTGTATGTTGAGTCTGGTTTCAATTTACTATAGATTAGAAAAGACCATTGTATGTTGAAAATATTGTATTCTGAGGCCATTGTATCTTCAGGGGTCACTGTATATGTCTGATCAGTCAAGAAGGAGGATTTTGTCTCATCTCATTGTCTCATGTGTTGTGCTGTTTATTGCCTTCCTGAAAGCTCTAAACTATATCCCTATTTACATCTTTCCTGGCACCTGTTAGGACATGTTTTTTACAAGCATATAATGCAAGTACTGTATATTATATTGACTACGTGTTCCTTCCTAGTAAACATCTTATTAAATTTGTATATATATCTATATATATATATATATATATATATATATATATATATATATATATATATCTATATATTTATATATAATGATAAATGTGCTTTGAGCTTGATAACTGTATTGCTGCATGAGGTGGGGTAATATTTCAGTAAACAGAAAGCAGGGCATTAAGTGCAGTCTAGTTGAGAAGGTCAGTTTGGCTTGACCTCTTTACTGAAAGAGTTGGGTTATTCAAGTTTCTTGTACTGACTTGCCTAATACACATTAGTTCTGTCATCCAATGCTCTATCAACAGTTTTCGCATCTCTTGCCAATGAAGGCTTGTCTCTCCGACAGATCCTGATTGGTGGACATGTAGAAATCACAATGACTCAATACTCACATCATAAAAAACGCGTAATGACATGGAATCCAGGGAGAAAATCCTGGCACTAATTTTCTAGTGGAACCCAAGGGCCTGGTGCCCATTGACCTTTAACAGATTTCTCCTACCTTCCTAGGAACAAAACAGCTGCTGCAATTTTATCTAAACTGTTGCAACAGATTTACTGAGTCTTTAAAAGAGAACATTTTCTGAGAACAAAAATTGAAGGTAGAAAACAAGGAATATTTGTCAATAGCATTAGTGTACTGTGAGGGTGCAAAATATCTCGATTCTCGTTGAAGTGATTTTGACAATAATTTGAAGACATGTCATTCAGGTATGATATAATTTAGGTTATAGTTACAAGACAATGTATGTCTTGGAAACAGCCTGTAAATGAAAAATCCAAATCACAGACAGGTCCAAGTCACAGTTGAATGCGACTAGTAGTCTATGATGGCAAAGTAACGGCAACTGCAACTCAATAGAACTAAACATGTGGTTAGTCATGTGACCCCCCCCTCCCCCATGTAGCCACAGGATTACATGATATACATGTGCTGTCAACACACAATACACATGCAAGATGTGCCTTTGTAGGATTAACAGTGGAGTCGCAATTTTATTGTGGGTATGAGAAAAACATTACTGTGTCATGGCTGACTGTCTCTTGGTGATGTTGACACTGTTAATAAAGTTAAATGTAAAACAGGTAAATACAAAAGACACAGAGGAGACAAAGGGGGAACCATGTACAGCTCTGTTCACACTTCTGTGTTGTCAGAGACTATATAGCATAAAGCACTTTTCTTCCTGTCAAATTGACAAGTCCCATGGTGGAATCCATGGACCCCATCATAAGTAAGTGGGGTTTTTAGGCATAATTAGTGTCAGTCATATGATGAATCCAGCACAAAGTAACTGTGAACAGAACCTTAAAGGGGTATTCCCATCTCACAAATGTAGTTTGTATAGTTAGATATAACCATACCAATATTATTACTAATATAATGTATTTATATAAAATGTACCATTTAGAAGATTTCCCTATTTGTATATCCATTGTCCCACACACATCAGTCAGGCCGTTGCCCCTAGTTACGGCCACCGCGGCCATGTAGTAGTAGTGGCCGGCTTGCTCCTGTTGAAACCCTCTCTGAGGTAACTGCTGTATTGTGAACGCACATTGCATCAGCATTTTTGTCTGTGTTTCCAAAACGCAGAGAAACGGATCCTGTTCCAAGATCAATTCATCTCTATGGAGCAGGATCCGTTTATAAAGTCTGCGTTTTGGACAGATCCTGACCATTGCGTTTTGCACTGGTAGCGTCCAAAACGCAGATGTGAAAGTACTCTAAGATGTGTCTCCGTATGCTCATGCAATGTGCATTCACAATACAGCAGTTACCTCAGAGAGGGTTTGAACAGGAGCAAGCTGGCCACCACTACTACATGGCCATGGTGGTCGTAACTAGGGGCAACGGCCTGACTGATGTGTGTGGGACAATGGATATAGAAATAGGCAAATCTTCTAAATGGTACATTTTATATAAATACATTCTATTAGTAAAAATATTGGTATGGCTATATCTAACTATACAAACTACATTTGTGAGATGGGAATACCCCTTTAAAGTACTAACAAGCTGTTGTATATAGATTGATCTGAAATGATGCAGAAATGTTGCTGTCCATAGAAATTCTGGTTGCCGGTGAACTAATATTCACCTGTAAAGGTCAGTGACTCAGTGGTCACAGCAAAGGGGTTTTAGGACACTCTAAAAAAGTGGATGTGGCATGGGCGGGGAAGGAGATGGGCCTGCCGGTCCATCTCTTTCATCATTTTCTACGCTTCTTTTAGGTGTAAAAATGGTCTAATTGTAAGCCAGCAAGGCCGGCACCTCTACATAACTTCGGCGGATCCACTGGCAGCAAAGGGACTCAGTAAGAAATGACCCCCATAGTTGCTATGTCCCATCCTTCTAATTTTTGGAGAGCTGCGTTTGGTCTGGGAGTTGGTTAATGAGTGGTTGGAGAGACAACAGCAATGTAAGCAGCGAGAAAAGAAAGGGATGGGAAGAGCCAGTGTCAGGTCCCAGCCTCTGAGGGAGAGAAGAGGTATTGTAGAATTACAGATAGAGAGAGAAATTGTTCACTTTCTTGGCTAGATTGGGAAGACTGCATAGTTCATCTGGGCAGGGACTCAGTGGGGGGCCACAATCCTGGGGTCTGACACCTGGGAAACCCTGCCGATCAGTTGTTTTAGAAAGCCCCGGCTCTCCTGTGAGTGTCACGGCCTTCTTGCTGTGTATACTAAGCCGCGGTCTTAACAGGAAACTGGAGCTTTCTCAAACAGATGAAGGAACCCCCCCCCCCATATCAGATGCTGATGACCTACCCAGAGTATAAGTCATCGATTTCAAAGAGTTGGAAAACTTCTTTACTATCAAAAATAAAATATTGGATTTGCATGTGTTTTTTATTTGCATGCTGTTACAGAGGCAGATAGTAGACCCTCTGTTCCATAATGAAATTTGTTTGGGCTAATCTGGGCTATAGAGTATAAAGAAGTATGAAGAAAACTTCATCCTTAACCCCATTAAGAATCTATGTTCTTTAATGCGGCATGTTCTCCTGGACACAGTGCCTAGAATAATCACCAAGTGGTGGCAGCTAAGAAATGAGCAGTCAAGCTGACCAGTGGATAAACCATAGCATCAAAATACAATCAACCAATCTGTGTGAGAGATGTGTGACCACAGGTCTTTTCACTGCTATGGGATTCCTGGAGATAGCTTTGGTTCTGCATGGCAAGTAGACTTAAAGGGTTGTTTGGTTAAGAAGCCCATTCCCAAATACCCTATTTTGAGTTAAATTATTCAGGACCAATTAGCTGCAAAGAGTCTTTCTAAAGGAGGTTGGCAGGTTCCCCAACAGATTATAGCTAAACTTGGAGGTTCCAAGCAGTTCATAATCATCTTACTTTCAGAGAACCCTTCTAAAATGAATGATCTAAAATGGACACCCCCTTTAAACAGTTCCATAGTTCAAACTTTAGCCTTTAAATTAGTATGTACACTAATATACCTGGTATAGTGCAATAATTAATGGTTACATTACTCTTCTTGACCATGGGAATCGCCGAAAACATAGGGCAAACTGTAGTCAGTGCTGGGAGTTATTTTTTGCAGGACACAGCATTGTCCAATGTAAGAGACAAGACACAGAATTGTGCCCTGGCACTGCATGAGCCTGGAGGACAAGCAATGAATTTAGGGAGAAGGCGGCTCATTTTGCTCAAGGGTTTGTGCTATTGTTAAATACCATTCTGATGAGAATTTGGATTTGATTAGAATATACTTGTCAGATGGTTGTAGTGTTCTGCTAAAAGGGACTTTTATAGCTCATAGATTTCAGAGCCAGAAATCTATAGCCAGATCATAATTACAGGGGATTCTATGAATGGTACGGTCTGAAGGTACATTTACAAAGCCTGCTTTTACGTGTAGTGTTGGCAAATTCACCCAGAATAATCATTCTTAATAACATAGGCATAAATGTAATATGATGAATGGTTACAATAGACATCTAGGCATAATGAAATATTTGTTAGAATTATTGTTTATTTCTATTTTATGGCAATCCATTTGTTGGCTTTTACTTCAGGCATTTTTAAAATAAATAGATCTTATTCTAGCAGAAGGGAAGATGTTGGCATTTATGGTGCATTTTGTAAAGGTTTTTATTGCTGATTCACATTTTGTTTTGTTTTCTCAGAAGATCCAGCTACAATACCAAGGTTTATTCACTTCGAATTGTTGAAACTAAAACAACCTATCTTGGTTAATAATACCTCTAGTGTTTGCACATGTCACACAAGCTGGAATTGGAAAATCTCACACTAAGCGTAATTTTATTAATGTTTAATTTAAAATAATGTTACTGTTGTTGCCATCATTGAGAGAGCAAAGTGGCAACTCTTCTAAATTAATTGAATGAATTTACTATGGTCACGTAAAACATACCAGGACCATTATTTAACTGTAGCCCCTTAAATGCACGTTTACTGGATTATTTGTACATTATAAGTCCTCATGACCACAAGAAATAACAAAATGGCTGCATGTTATTGGCTGCACTGCACAGGAGTATTTGCCAAAAAAACTCTCCCTCCTGTGACATCACTGCCTCTGCAGCTAATCCCATAGTTTACATCTATAAGCCATTTCATAATCCAGCAGATGCAACATGGATTACTAAACTTTCCAAAGGTATCACTATCTTCAGAACAGTTAAGAAGAAGAAATGTTCTTAAATGATTCCAACTATCCAATGTAATTAATAAATGCAGATAATTTACACCGATTTCGAACATCACTATTCTTTATAGATAAATAATAAACTCTGGGATATTTTTTCTTGCACATATAATGCTAAATTACCAGTAAAATTCTAGCAATGTAATTCCAGCTCATTTGCACTTATACATTTTGAGACCTTTCATTATGGGCAGCTGGGTGATGTGAAATAAGTCTGACCACCAGTCTAGAGCTGTCTCTCCTGAGGAGAAAGAATGCCAGTCTCTTCTGTGTGGCTGACCTGCAAATTAGAGAATTACCATCTATCCCATTCTCCTGGCACTCCCAGCTGTACCCCATTCTTTCCCTATGTATACCGCTCCATGCATAGACTGCTGCTAAAGATATCTCTGCTAACTCTGCAAAGCAAGTTCAGTGTATCCTATGAGATGTTGCTGTACCTTACGTCACATAGGAATACTGTATATTGAAACTATAGTGTACATTAAAGAGGACCTTTCATGCTTTTTTTTACAGTAGCTAAATACCTTTACTCGGATGGTACCCCCCGCTTCAAAATAGCACTCCTGCGCCCCGCTGTGCCCCCCTGTATTTTTCTGGCTCAGTATGTTAATCCTGAGCATCGGTACAGGGAGGAGGAGACGTCCGGGTTTCTCAATGGGCGTCTCCTTCTCCCTGGCTGTGCCGCAATCCAATCACATTGGAGAGCGTCACAGCCAAGGAGTTTTTTTCTCCCTGGCTGTGACGCTCTCCGATGTGATTGGATCGCGGCACAGCCAGGGAGAAGGAGACGCCCATTGAGAAACCCAGACGTCTCCTCCTCCCTGTACCGATGCTCAGTATTAACATACTGAACGGGAAAAATACTGGGGGGCGCAGGAGCGCTATTTTGAAGAACGGTCACGGGTGGCAGCATCAGCGGCGGGTACCCTACGAGTAAAGGTATTTAGCTACCGTAAAAAAAAAAGCATGAAAGGTCCTTTTTAAGTTAGGGCAAGCATTCTGTGTTACTGACTGATCAATAAAGCAGACTGATCGGCAACCCACAGTTTAGATGCAATTATAGTAGAAGCTCAGTTCACTGGCACAGTCCTGTACAGCATATCATCCTGAACAGAGTGTGCAGTGGTAATCCAGATTCAAGATAAAGTTCACAAAAAGAACAAAATATCCATGGCCACCTCTTCATTCATTCTACTGTACATCAAATACCGCAGCCAGCGACCATCTCACCAGGGTAGACGGATGTTGAGTAGACCCTGCTCTGAAGATGATTTTAGGTCCCACAGGTAGGATCCACATCTATCAGACATTTATGGCATATCATGTGGATATGACATAAATGTCTAAAATGGGAACAGCCTGGTTGATCTACCTTGATCTATGGCCTGCTGTAGGCTTTTACTTATGGTGCAAAAATCTGGTTTATCTCGAATGATTTTCCACGTATTGTTAACTACTGCACCTGACAGCGTCCAAAGGAATCCTTTATCACCTTTAGGGTCCATTCACACATCCGCAAAATGGGTCTGCATCTGTTCCACAATTTTGCGGAACAGGTGCATACCCATTCATTTTCAATGGGGCTGCAAAAGATGTGCAGATGCGTTCCGCAAGCCTGCAAAAAAATAGAACATGTCCTATTCTTGTCCGCAGCCATGGACAAGAAAAGGCATTTCCATTATAGTACCGGCCATGTGCGGTCCGCAAAATGTGGAACACACATGGCTGGTGTCATTATTTTGCGGATCCGCAATTTGCAGACTGCAAAACAGTTGTGGACGTGTGAATGGACCCTTATGCACATATCTGTGTTTTTGGCCTTCTAACATTTCTAATGTAATGGCATCATTATACTTAATAGCAGGTGTGAGGGATGAAAACTTAATCTAGTTAGATGACTTTTACTCACTAATTTAGAAATAAGTTATGGAAATGTGTAATTCATTCGATATAGAAGGATATGTTTTTAAAGTAATTCAAATGTGTTTTTTACGTGAAGGTTAATAGGTTCCACTTTAGACTGAATAATCTTGGGATATGTGCACTTTGGACAAGTGTACAAATCTATTATGTAATATATACTCTAGATGAAAAGGCATTGATGACAAGGGTTACATGTCCAGATCAAGGAAAGGACATACTGTATGTCTGGCTGGATGTTACCTAATATTATAATATCAGTTACCACTGTCTTCATGTAAATAAAGTATTCTGGTACTTGCCAGGATAAAGCTCCTTGGTCAGAGATTCACAACATTGTGTTAACCTAGGGTCACATTATTGTGTTGTACTACTACTTGAAGGACCCATAATGAAAACATTTTCTACCAGGGCCAGGACAACGGGTAGGGGCCCTCCTAGGGTGCCACCTCACTACCCACAAGGGGAGGGGCACACTTTTATTTCATTAAAAAAAACTTGGGGTCTGGTGTGGCAGTCTGTATTAATTCTGAGGTCTGGTGTGGAGGTCTGTATTAATTCTGAGGTCTGGTGTGGAGGTCTATATTAATTCTGAGGTCTGGTGTGGAGGTCTGTATTAATTCTGAGGTCTGGTGTGGCGGTCTGTATTAATTCTGAGGTCTGGTGTGGAGGTCTGTATTAATTCTGAGGTCTGGTGTGGAGGTCTATATTAATTCTGGGGTCTGGAGTGGCAGTCTGTATTAATTCTGAGGTCTGGTGTGGAGGTCTGTATTAATTCTGAGGTCTGGTGTGGAGGTCTATATTAATTCTGGGGTCTGGAGTGGCAGTCTGTATTAATTCTGGGGTATGTAGTGGTGGCCTGTATTAATTTTGGGATCTGGTCTGGGGGTATGTATTGATTTTGGGATCTCATCTGGGTTCTGTATTAGGAAGCAATTGTTCAGCTGTGTATAATTTATTTTGAAAACTGATTGGAATGTCATAAAATAATAAAAGTGGTGATATCTTCCTGATCCCCCAAGCTATCAATAATTTCATTTTTTATAGCTTTCAAAGCAATTTAAAAAACTGCATGGCTGAACAACCCCATTTTGATTACTGACCTAGTGCTTGAATCTGTTTTTGGGTCTGGTCTGGAGTTTGTCACTGAAAAATTAGCTTTAGGGCCCATCATTTTCTGGTTCTTTATCTTCATTCTAATGTACTTTTTTTTTAGCAGTACAGTATTTGAAGGCATTCGGCAGCCTTTTACAGTAAAGTAGGCATATAGGGCTGCTGCAGGCACAATATTGGTGAAAGCTACAGGTTGGCAGTGTTAAAGCATTAGCTGGGTAGGATTTTTTTTTAGAGAGGGTAGGGATGCAAAACCTGCAACAGGCCCCCATTTACCAGCATGTGCCATTTATAAATACTAGTGTCTTCTTATATAGCAGAGGGGGTAGTACACCCCTGACCAAAGATGTCTCTGCACATGATGGTCCGGACCAAATGGAGAAAAGATGAAGAGTGAACATCTCAACTCAGTGGAGACGTCACCTGTAAGTCACTTGATTTACACTTATGTTCATGACACCTTCTTTTAAAATGTGTTTAAATATCTTTAGTAGAAAGTAAGGTCACTTTAAATTGTTTTGGGTGTGGGCACATTTTGCCTATTCTGCCTAGGGCACCAAAATACCGTTTCCTGACAGAAGATTGTGCTGTGTAAACAAGATCTGCTGCCAGGAAACAACGAGTCTGTACGGGGAAGAGCGATGGCATTAGCGATCACTCCTCCCCATACTGTGGAGGAGATTGGTGACGTAAATGTAGTGGTCTCCTCCACTAGCGAGCAGCAGATTGTCCAGAGGAAACGCTTCCTTCCCAACAATCTTCTGTAATATCGTAAAGGGACCCTAATCCTTTCATTTACTTAAAATGGTGTCCACATGGTGCCATGTGGACAGCCCTGCTCAGATCCAGATCAAAGTGATGTAAAGCACCTTTGGGAGGACATTTTTCTAAGGCATTGTTTAATGACAAGCCTTATCTAATTACATTAAAGAGGTTCTTTCACTTTAGCAAATGGCATTTGTCATGTAGAGAAAGTTAATACAAAGCACTTACTAATGTGTTGTGATTGTCCATATTGTATACTTTGCTGGCTGGATGCATTTTCCCATTACATTATACACTGCTCATTTCCATGGTTATGACCACCCAGCAATCCATCAGCGGTGGTCGTGTTTGCACACTATAGGAAGAAGTGTTAAGGCCCTTTTACACGGGCCGATGTGTCTCCCTGCCCGAGCGCCGATCAGCGATATCGGCGCTCGGGCAGAGAGCCTTTACACGGCCCGATGAATCGAGCGCCGGGCCGCACGAGTGATCGCTGTATCGCTCATGCGGCCGGGAAGCTCCATACTGTCAGGCGCACATTCGTCGGCTGATTAGGGCCACTTTTACACGGGCCGATTATCGGCACTAGCGTTCCTAGGAACGATTTTTCGGCCGATAATCGGCCCGTGTAAAAGGACCTTTAGATTGTGCACACTCCCGCGGTCCCAGCCACCAGAGAGGTCAGTGCTTTAGGTCAGTGCTATAGTGTTCAAGTACGGCCACAGTCACTGCATTGCAAGGTGGTCATAACACCTGGAAACGAGCAGTGTATAATGTGATGGAAAAATGAATCAAGCCAGCAAAGAAAGCAACAATAACAATAACAATACATTAGTAAGTGCCTTGCATTAACTTTCTCTACATGATATATGCCATTTGATGAAGTGAGACAACCCTTTTAACACATAAATGCTTGTCTATGTAAACTTACGGTAGCATAGTGTTTGTCACAAGTAAAGTGACACATTTGTCCAGATGTTACTCTTGACTTGAATTAATGTGGCTGGGGACAAAATTATATTATCCTAAGCACTGATATCTAGTGTGTGTTTTTCCTTGAAACAACATAATCGCAGAGACTCATGCTCATGCCTGAAGAAGATAGACAAGTTCCTGATATTCAAAATTCACGTACAATTGGCATTTTTCTGAGCAGATCCTATTTATTGTGTTGCAGACAGCTGATGATCTAATGTGTGAGGGGCAGTTGGATGACTGTATGATGCAGACCAATTGACATCTGAACCACCATTCTTGGGACATTGTAGGCCCATCTTCTGAACACACATGCTATTTACAGGTATGCTTCATCCCAGTCATGTGCTCTTTTAGAAAGTGATTTACCCCTTTTTTCATTCAGTACATATTAGAGTATAAATGAAATTTAGTCACATACCTGATGGCAGGCAGCTTATTGGACTTGGGAAACCATGTTGTAGTAATAAAATAATGATCTGCTCAGTAAGATACTGAAATAACATGTGTTGAACTCAGGCTTATCAGCTTTATTACAAAGGGTTGGCAGGTCTTCTACACCGATCATTCATCAGTATATGATCAGTGGACTGCTGGCACCACCGCCAATCAGCTCCAGGGATCATTGCGGCCACCTCACACAATACCAAGCACAGTGCCAGTCATTGTATAGCGGCTGTGCTTGGTATTGCAACTCAGGCTCATTCACTTGAATGACACTGAGTTGTCCCTAAGCCATGTGACTGATTAATGTGATGTCACTGGCTCACCAGTGTTGGTAGTTGGACCCCCACTGTTCAGACATTGATAATCTATCCTGAGGATAGGCCATCAATATAGAAGACCTTGAAAACCCCTTTAAGCATATCCATGGAAATCATGAGAGAAAGTTTTAATTGTAATTTTAACCTACACAAACATAGTGTACTGATCGTACTTAGTATTTTTATGTATGTACAGGCAAAATCTTTTTCTGAAAATGTATGTCCTAAGGGCAAGTAGTGCATTGAGACTACCAGATGGAGGTGGGTTGGATGTTGGAGAGAGGATTAAAGTTGTGCTACAGGAAATGTGTCAGAAGTCACAGATTATCTATCCCCTGAAGCCGAATACTGATGAGCGTTGAAAGCAGCTTTTGTTGTGCTTGCATTGGTCTGTAATACGAGTCATTTAAACTAATAATCTATACAGGAAGCAAATACATGTCTTAAGGTCCCTTTAGATGGGACAATTCAACAGGTGATTGTCAAGAAGCAATGGTTCCTTCCTGGCAAGTGCCTGCTCCTTCAGCAATCTATGGCTAATACCATCGCTTGTCCCCATACAGAATCATCGTTTGCCGGTAGCAGATGCTGTTTAGACAGCACCATCAATATCATCAATATCATAAATATGAGATCGGCAGGGGTCCAACTCCCGACACCCTCACCATTCAGCTGTTTGAAGAGATACCAGCGCTCGTACAAGCGCTGCTTTCTCTGCTTTGTTTACCTACTCGCTTTAGCAATTGCAGTGGTAAGTAGGTGTAATTACAAGTATGGCGTCCCCATTCACGTCTATTAGATGGCTTGAACAGACAGAGCTGTCCCATAGAAGTGAATGGGGACACCATACTTTTAATAACACCTGCACTCCACTGCAATTGCTGCGGCCAGCAAGTAAACAGAGCATACGAGCACTGCCTTCTCTTCAAACAGCTGATCGGCGGGGGTAATGGGAGTTGAATCCTCGCCAATCTGATACTGTAAAGCGGATAACCCCTTAAAGCAATGAAAGAGCTGCAGCACTCACTCTCTATTGTGGTCTCTTCAAACAGGTTATTAGCAGGGTTGGTGAGAGTTGGCCCTAAATAATCTCATATTGATGGCCTATCCTGAAGATAGAGCATCAATATTCTGAAACCAGAATACCCCTTTACAGAACAAAAACCATACAAATATATACATTGCTAAATATTTTGTGATCTTTACTGACAAGATATACGCCAAAAAGACACTATTTTGGCCTCTGCTGTTTGCATAAAGGGCCTAGGACACATCAGATGTAAAGCTGGGAAAACTGCTACAGTTGCGGCACTGCAAATATGCTAAGGCAATTGTGGTTTCCCTAAGAAAAAAATGTGGTAAGTCCGCATGCTTGTTTTTGCATAGTGTTCTAAAAACACTTAATTTTAAAACACTTCATTTAAATTACAAAGCATGTTATACAATAAAGTAGTATAAGGTTATCCACACATACAGATTTCCTGATGCAGTTTTAGATGCCAAAATCAGGAGTGGATCATAAAAGTAGAGAAAGTATAAAAGGCACATAGGACTTCCCCTCCTTTTTCAATGTATTCCTGTTTTATTCCTGACCATGGGGCCGTACCCTAATAGTTCTCTTCCTGGCCATTTCTTTCATACATATTGTAGCTGCTTTGCTTTTACAGTTTTAATGCCAACATAAAATATATTGATTTGACTTGTTTTTTATGTACATACCATAAAACTGCTCTGTTTGGTCCTAAAAAACCAATTACTTCACAATAACCTAAGGGTACAACCACACGGCGCAGTCGTGATGCAGTTAGGAACCGAAGCATCTCATTTCCCGATATAAGTCAATGGGGAAATAGATTTCTGAGATGGACCTGGCACTTTTTGTGATGACTGCACCTGATTTATTGAATAGATTGAAGCTTGACCTTGTGCATCGCGTGATACAGTAATACATTTCAAGCTACTAAAGTAAATGACTGTTTTAACCACTTTGCACAGCGTTGCTATGCACAGTTGGTTTGGGCATTGTTATGATTTCTATACAAGATTGGAGGAAGAAAGCACTTCTCTTCATAACATGCTTAGAAGGTCGATTACCTTGAAAAAATGTCAACAATCTAACTCACCCAAAAAGCCACCCACAACTGGAGGAAACCTGAATGCTCCTTAGCATCGTTTATATTATCACTCTAGGTGAAGGAGCTTCTCAGACATCTGGGGCAGTGTGGGTGTGGAAGTAAGAAGCAGGTGAGCAAAGGAGAAAAATAAACACTAGGTGAAATACAGCTCACATTACCTTATCTGCTAATACATAGAAAGGCTCAATTTTGGTTGTTAGGCCCAGCCTGACAATCAGAGACAATCAATGCTTGTTATAAATAACAAAAGTTTTAGAATATATTTGTAATCTTTGAGAGACTTAGGGCTGTATCACACCAACAGATTATCTGACCAATTTCTGTCATATCTGTGTGTTTAAATGACCATCTGACCAATGATTGGTCAGAAAATTTGTCAGATAATCTGTTGGTGTAATACAGCCCTTAAATGATCCTTCCCAGAAGAGCAACTTAAGGCTCCTGGGCTCCAATGTAAAATATGTTACAGGATCTCCCACCTACCGTGTGACATTTATAATATCAGTGCCTGCGGGCACTACTTCCAGAATACTCACCTTTCCCACACCAATGTGTTCTCCATCCCAGTGGGCTTGGCTGCCTGAATCTGCCTGCTTCATGTTTTAGACCTCTTCCTGCCTCCCTATATGGAGTGCTCCCCGGTAATAACATTTTAGCTTGTTTTCAAAGGTGCACTATTATATTGTCCTAACATCCAGTTCCTTATGTCTGCTCATTTACCTGTTTACCCTGTGCTGCTTGTCCTGACGGCTGTCTGACTTTCGTATTGATCCTGTACTGCCTACCCTGACTTTCTGCTTGTTTACCAGATTGAAGTACTCTGCCAGCCTCTACTAGGCCTTATCCTTTGACATCATTCTCATATGTCCCCTATGTTCCACTGTCTGGTTTCTCTGAACCCATCTGGTGACCTGTCACTGATCAGTGACTACTTCAAGAGGAAGCAACCTGGTGGTTTCCCTGCAGCAGAGTCCAAATCCCTGCAAAAGGGTTAAAGGATGAACACTAGGGGAGACCCTTTAGACAGAACCCTTAGGAGTTGCCCTAAGTTGGATCTGTTCATTGACAACAAGGGTCCACATTTGCTGCATCACAATAGATGGATATTAGATTGGTTATCTGTACCTAGTACATGGCTATCAATACTTTTTTTTAAATTGATTCGTAACATCCCATTTCCCTAATGGAAGGTGCTAAATTCAGAATGAATCGAGAACAATCTGGTTATTTCCAGTGCAATACCAGAGGGTGTTTAATGTTGTGTTATGCAGGTTTTAGTTCAAAGTGGAAATACAGCACCGCCCTTTCTCTGAACATACAAGAAAAACAACATAGGTTATTGTAGGAAAACCAAGGCAAAAAGACAACATTCTTATATGACTGGATTTAAATATACACTGTAATGTATTATTCATTTAGACATGAAAATGTAGAACTCTTTAGATATGATACATAGATTGGCTGGTAGTTTGAGGATTTCAGGACAGTTCTGATTTCCACAATGATATGTATACATCGCTATGATGAAGGTGACGGTTAACCCTGGTGCGGTTCATCAAAAAATAAAGGATCAGTCAAAAATCCTAAATGGATGAATACTCTCGTGGTCTGTTAACGTGTTTAGCGGCTATTGTTTGTTAGCTGATAATGTAACAAGGACAATAACACTCAAATTTGTGAAATATATTACTACTAGAATTGGTCTATTATTAAGCTAAAACTGTAACCACCTTTTCTACCCTGTCAGGTATTCTGTAGGCTACCTAACAAAGGTACAAAATCACAGCAATGGTGCACTACAATGGTAAATGCAATTGACAATATATGGCCAAACCCTCACACTGATATTAAAATTAGACTTTCGCCAATACACTCCTATGTCAAGAACATACAAGAGCTCGCGCTAGGGTGAGCATTAGGTCCCGTGCCACTTTGGGAGACCTTGACAGGGTACGCAGGCTCCTGTATGTTCTTGATATAGGAGTGTATTGGCGAAAGTCTCATTTTGATATTGGTGTGAGGGTTTGGCCATATATTGTTAGTTACATTTACCGTTGTAGTGCACCATTGCTGTGATTTTTTGTTTTATATAGCCAATCACATCCACACATTTGTTTACTCTGTGTAGGATGTCTTTGTGGTATATTTGGTCCGCTGCGGGCATCCTCCATTGTATGCTTTTTTGCTAGGGATTGCTGTCAGCAGTGGATCACATGTGCAGGATTTGCTCCCCCGTTTACAAAAGCACAACAACATATAAGGTTTTGAGCATTTTCTGCCATTTAAGACCACTTTTTCCGTGATTTTGCCTAACAAAGATACCTTTTTTCAAGGACTTGTTCTGGCATTCCACAATGATTCATATTCATAGCCATAGTAGAGTGGATGAGGATAATTAGTTGATATACATTATCTTGGAAATTAAATAGAAAAATAAAAACAGTATTCTTTGCTGCACTATAGTATTGCAGCAACTGCCTACTTTTGTTGTCCCAACCTATTTGTTTTATCCCGTCTTCTGTCAATTTGGACCCACCCACAACATGGGCCACTTTTAGGTTTTTTTTCCAGGACCACTTTAAGTTCCAGATCCACCCCTGGGTACAGCCATACATTCAGCTTCCTTGATACAGTTTTTGAAGCCAGAATCAGGAGTGGATCATAAAATGATCATTACCATTAAAGGGGTTGTCCGGGTTCAGAGCTGAACCCATACATACCCATAATTTCACCCAGGCAGCCTGCCTGACAAGCTAAATTGCGCAGGGCAAAGGTATTTCGCCCAGTTCTGGTGACGAACTGGGCTCTGCCAGGTGGAGGCTTCCATCCAGCAGTGAGCCCGGTGACGTCACCGGCACTGATGGGCAGGCTTTAGCACTACCCTAGCCAGCAAAATGGTGTGTGTGTTTATAAACAAAAGAGCCCTTGCCCTGCGCGATCTAGCGCAGGGCAAGGGAGGGCATCGGAGAATGAAATGCTCCGATGCTGTTTTCAGGCAGGCTGCCTAGGTGAAATCCTGGGTATGTCCGAGTTCAGCTCTGAACCTGGACAACCCCTTTAAATTCACTTCTGATGTTGGCTTCCAAAACTGCATCGGAAAACCTGAAAGCCTGGCTGTACCCTAACAGTCTTATTTGATTATATATCAAACTATATGTGTTAAAGAGGTTGCACTTTCAGCTACTAATAGACCCATTTAATTTATTGGAGTGGTACCCAGCTCACAACTGCCCATCCCCTCTATTTACATTAATATAAAGTTATATAATGTAATATATAATATATATAAAAGTTAGTCACATTTACTCTACTACCAATAGATAAAACGGCCACTATGTCTTCCAAGAAATAGGTTGACTAGAAATTACTGGATGACAATTAATTGGTGGCACTTTCATATTCTTTTGAGCTGAGGTCCAATTTCCTGCCTGACTCTCTAAAAATAAAGCAATAATATATAACTTAAAGAAACAAACTGCATATAAAACCTTTGGTGGAAACTTGACCTCTCAACCCTTCCTGCCTGACCTATAACTATTCCTGAGCTGTCCGGCATGTGGACAGTCATTGTCTCTTAGCTGTTGCAATGGAAGACAAATCATCTTGGTGTCAGATAAGCACCCTTGTGGAATGTCAACACCAGTATTGCAGCTTGTAGTAGATTGCACTGGTTTGGGCCAGTTTCTCAGTTTTGCAAGGGAAGTCCTATGTTTATCACTAAGGAGTCTTCACATCTGTCCACACTTGTATCTCTTAGAGATGAAAGAGCAAATGAACATAGAGTAAATAGGCAAGAACAAAAGCTCCTAGGGTAAAGCAAACAAGGTAGTAAAGCATATTAAACATCCACATGGCTTTATCAGTAGCTATAAAGCTTAAATAAAGCCCAGTCCAAACTGAACTGGTTTGTAAATCCAGGGTAATCATACAAAGCACATTGTTACTAAGTGCTTAGATCATGCCTATCAATAGAAGGTAATGGAAACCATCTAAGGTGTTTGATGATTGTTCTTTTAACAGAATATCAGTCTATGATTACATTCCGCTTTAATATAGGTTCATTTTATTTTATTTTACTCAGTAGCAGTATTTAGAGAGATGTGCTGTTGTATATCATTTTACATAAGAGCACAGCATTACTATGTGTAAATGAAGATATTGGATTTTATTTTCTTGATTATTTTGTGCCTTAGTGGGCCAGTTACCACAAATTGCGCTCTCGGTAAATGAGATGCTAACCTACATATTGAGACAGGCAATATAGCAATGTCACAATAAATCACTTCAGAATTTCTCCAAAGCTGCAATTCCATTTTACTTCAAAGAAGTCTACCGTCGGTATGTATTATAGGTAATCTTCATAAACAACAGCACTTCACGTCAGGGAATCATCAATCCTAAGCCACAGTTTTTGCAGTGTGCTTCTCAGTAACATAGGTAAATGGGGGACATGATTGTGGGGATCTAATGAAGTCACTTACTATATATACAAAGTCTTTTTATATGGTCTATTAGGGGACCACCACATGGTCAGGTTTCTAGACGTAGTTTTGGAGTCCAAAACCAGGAGTGAATTCAAAAAAGAGAAGTTGTATCTGTCCTTTATACTTTCTCTCCTTTTATGATCCACTCCTGATTTAGGTTCCCAAAACTGAATCAGGAGACCTGACAGTGTGGCCGTACCCTTAGGGTATAGCAGGGGCATAGCTAAAGGCTCATGGGCCCTGGTGCAAGAGTTCAGCTTGGGCCCCCCTTCACTTAGTGCTCTGTGTGTCTTCTTATGTGGCACAAGGGTCTTTGGGCCCCCTCAGGCTCCTGGGCCCGGTAGCGACTGCTACCTCTGCACCCCCCATAGCTACGCCCCTGGGGTATAGAGATGTCAAAACGAGAGTCTTCTGTTTGGAACACAAATCTTTTAAATAACAGAGAAGTTCTCTGTCTGGAATACTTTGTGCAATATGCCGCATGCAGTATTACATTTTCCCTGCAGACATTTCTGTTTAGACACACCACTTCCTCAGCAATATTGGCTGCTTGCTGACAGTCTCGGAGGAAAGACCTTGTTTCTGTTGATAATGGGGTTGTTGTAGTCTCAAAAGCCCTTTAAGATATCACAGGGAAATTAACTTTTTTCACGTATAGATCTCAAAAATGCTATTAAAGATGGAGAGCTCATTTAACCAAAACACACACACTAAAGAATGCAATGCGAGTGCCTGGACCCTCACAGCATGGCCAACGTCACGCCTTATTTAGGCCTAACACACCGGACACTATTTTTCTTAAGTGTGCTATATTTTTTTTTAAATGGACACTACATGAATCCATACTGGCCAATGGGCCTATACACACTATTTTTAAAATCACAGATCTGAGTGCTCGATTCAAGGATTTCACTGCAGCTGCTATATTTGCCTGTATTGAGGACGAGAATAGTCCTTTCTTTTGATGAGAGTGAGAAAAATGAAGTACATGGAAACTATCCATTTTTCAAGGATCCATCTTTTGCAAACTGAAAATCAGATACAAAGCCATGTGCATGAAGCCTTAATGGCGAATTCCTGTATAAAGAAATTCAGAAATGATTGCTTTATAAGGATCTTCTGAAATTTGTACAGTAATTAGTAATCTGAACACATGGCAAACTGCTATGTGTAGGAGTGCTGAGGCTCAAAAGCTTCGGTGATTAGTTAGAAAACCTATTAATAGAGAATTGGATTTAAAGTGACAACATTTCTGACTCATCATGTCCTAATACATAGCAGTAGTGGCAGATAGTAACACATTTTCAGTTACTGAGTAAAATTTCACCTTATGAATTTTAGTCTAGTAGGGTAGAAGTTACGGGCAGTGAGTGTGGACTCACTGTGCCAATCAACGGGTTTGACTGGGCTAGTCCTGAAAGTATTATCCTGGTAGTCCCCTTGTTTTCAGTCTTTAAGCCGTATACAAGGATGTTGCCTTTTCCCCAGGGGAGCCACCAGGTTGCTACATCTTGGAATAGTCCCAGTGTGGTTGCCTGCAGGCCTTAGCGGATCATGGACACAGATGCATGGCACTAAGGGATCAGGTAATACACGTAGTCAAGAAACAGACAGAAGTCAGGGCAGGCAGACTATGTGTGAATCCGTGAAACAGTCCAGAAGTCAGGGCAGGCAGCTCAGGGTTATTACAAAGAACAGCCATGGGTTAGGTGCGGTGGCAGAGAGTCAGGATACAGGAAAAAGGCAGAATTTGGTACACAGAATGACAAATAGATTATAGCTTTTTTTTGCAGGGCCTGGCATGCAAATGAAACCAAAAGGAATCTATTATTCAAGTAAAGTGTGGAACACACAGCCCAGCATATATAGGAGGGCTGATGAGCTCATTAGTCAAATAGCTGAACACAGAGCAAAAGGGGAATTAACCCTTATAGTGCTGCAGGGAGGGGCTCGATGAATAGATTAATACACACACAGGAAGAGACCTAGCAGCTAGGACACAGATGTCTGACGGCTAGCCCTAAACCGAAGTAATGTAAATAATGCAGTGTCCATGCACGCCCTGGATAGCGGGATGATGGCTGGCACAGATTGTCGTTGTGACAGTGGATTTGGTAGAAATAGTAGTCATGAGACATCTATTTCTGCTGTATAGTTACCTTTAAAAACATGAGACTCACATATACTCTGGAGTGAGGAAAGAGAAAAGAAAAAATGAATGAAATCTAGAGAAGCAGAAGGAGAAAGTACAACTTCATGAAAATACAGTATTTTGAAGTCTTACTTTTAATACTGGAATCCACTAAAGATGAATGAATCGACTTTTCAAAAAATTTGGGTAAATTCAAATCAGAATTTTAGGCAATTCTATTCCAGCAAATTTCTCAAAATGGCATTGGTCATTTTTCAGATCAGAAGACAGGAAAGATGAAGAAGGACGATCACATGAACCTTGGCGGTATGTGTATGTACACACATCGGCAGGCATTTGCCACCAAAATGTGAATATTTTTCTTAAAACTTAAAAAATTCTACAGTTTGTTTTTAAAGAGGTTGTGACCAGCAGCAGCCAAGCATTTACCCATAGCCATATACACTCACCGGCCACTTTATTAGGTACACCATGCTAGTAACGGGTTGGACCCCCTTTTGCCTTCAGAACTGCCTCAATTCTTCGTGGCATAGATTCAACAAGGTGCTGGAAGCATTCCTCAGAGATTTTGGTCCATATTGACATGATGGCATCACACAGTTGCCGCAGATTTGTCGGCTGCACATCCATGATGCGAATCTCCCGTTCCACCACATCCCAAAGATGCTCTATTGGATTGAGATCTGGTGACTGTGGAGGCCATTTGAGTACAGTGAACTCATTGTCATGTTCAAGAAACCAGTCTGAGATGATTCCAGCTTTATGACATGGCGCATTATCCTGCTGAAAGTAGCCATCAGATGTTGGGTACATTGTGGTCATAAAGGGATGGACATGGTCAGCAACAATACTCAGGTAGGCTGTGGCGTTGCAACGATGCTCAATTGGTACCAAGGGGCCCAAAGAGTGCCAAGAAAATATTCCCCACACCATGACACCACCACCACCAGCTTGAACCGTTGATACAAGGCAGGATGGATCCATGCTTTCATGTTGTTGACGCCAAATTCTGACCCTACCATCCGAATGTCGCAGCAGAAATCGAGACTCATCAGACCAGGCAACGTTTTTCCAATCTTCTACTGTCCAATTTCGATGAGCTTGTGCAAATTGTAGCCTCAGTTTCCTGTTCTTAGCTGAAAGGAGTGGCACCCGGTGTGGTCTTCTGCTGCTGTAGCCCATCTGCCTCAAAGTTCGACGTACTGTGCGTTCAGAGATGCTCTTCTACCTACCTTGGTTGTAACGGGTGGCAATTTGAGTCACTGTTGCCTTTCTATCAGCTCGAACCAGTCTGCCCATTCTCCTCTGACCTCTGGCATCAACAAGGCATTTCCGCCCGCAGAACTGCCGCTCACTGGATGTTTTTTCTTTTTCAGACCATTCTCTGTAAACCCTAGAGATGGTTGTGCGTGAAAATCCCAGTAGATCAGCAGTTTCTGAAATACTCAGACCAGCCCTTCTGGCACCAACAACCATGCCACGTTCAAAGGCACTCAAATCACCTTTCTTCCCCATACTGATGCTCGGTTTGAACTGCAGGAGATTGTCTTGACCATGTCTACATGCCTAAATGCACTGAGTTGCCGCCATGTGATTGGCTGATTAGAAATTAAGTGTTAACGAGCAGTTGGACAGGTGTACCTAATAAAGTGGCCGGTGAGTGTATATCAGTCACCTTGCCATTACTAATGCTGGCCTGGCGTTACCCATTAGACACCATAAGCTGAGGAGACTAAGGCCTCTTTCACACTAGCGGCAGCACGGATCCGGCACCTAAAGGGTGCCGACGGATCCGTACTGCCGCTGATACATGTGTGGAGCCGGAGCAGCGGTCCGGCCCCACACATGTTGACACAGACATTGGGACAAGACACAGAGAACATACATACACACACACACACACACATACATACACACACATACTTACATACTCCTGCCAGGGACGTCGGCAGAACGTCATCACGCGCCTCATGCGCGCAGTGATGACGATTCCCCACAGCTGCTAGGCGCAGTGGGGAAACGTCATAGCTGCGCGCAGGAGGCGCTTGAAGACATGCTGCCGGCGTCCCTGCCTGGAGTATGTGAGTATGTATGTATGTGTGAGTATGTATGTATCTCTGTATATGTGTAGCCGGATCCGGAATGACCCCCCATTGCAAGTCAATGGAGGACAGATCCGGATTACTGGTGTGTCACACCAAACGGATCCGTCCCCATTGACTTGCATTGGGGGTCATTCCGGATCCGTCTTTGTGTGGATGCCTGGACCGGATGTGGATGCTGCGGTTTGTTCTCCGGTCTGAAGACGGAACAGAATGCTTTCAGGAGCATTCCGTTGTCTTCAGTTCAGTTTTGTCCCCATTGACAATGAATAGGGACAAAACTGAAGCGTTTTTTTCCGGTATTGCGCCCCTATGATGGAACTCAATACCGGAATTTAAAAACGCTAGTGTGAAAGTAGCCTTAGAGGGATGTGCTCAGTGACAACATACAGCAGACACTTGATGGGGGTTTCACAGTGTTGTCAATTCAAGTACTTGTAAATGTTGTCCAGTCTGGTTCTCACCACATCATCCTGGCTGTTTGCTCAGAAACTAAATCAGGAAGAAGATGTTAACGGGCATGTTGTCTTTCTGCTAAATACTGCTCTTAACACAGCTTAGAGGCAAATTATCTCTGACTGGGGGGTATTTTTACAGCTACTTCCAAGATATTGGCAAACAAACTAGTTTCTACTGTTTCAATTGAGCAAGTCAATCAATTAGATTTTTTTTTTTATAAGGCGCCTTCTGTATGCCTTCCTTTTTTTTCTCACTTCCATCAACAAAAAGGCCTTTTCTGATCCACAAAAACTGACAAAAATAGGACTGGCGGTGAAATTCAGTCACACAGATCCGTAAATGCATTTAAGAATAGCCCCATTGATTTGAATGGGTCCGTGTGCTATCATGTCGTCGTGTGCATGAACCCTAACTAATACATTTTTAGGAATAGTATTGGTGACCCTTTGCTTGCATATTAGGAAATTACATGTGCAGAAATTCCCTGGAAATGTGGAAGCAATTGAAAATTATATTCGCAGCAGTTTCTCCGTTAACCAAAGATGAAGCTGTGCTTTCACCTTCCATGACAGGACAGTGAGCATAAGACTAGTGGAAGCAAATAACACCCAAATATAGAAAATGTTGTGTCAGACAGTAACACAAGGCTCTAGTCAAGCTCCTGTGTGTCGCAAGAATATCACACGTACATATGAGATAACTGTGTGGAGAAATAGTGGCACATTTTTTCAAATTACATGAACATCAAATCTAGCTCTACCTGTACATACTATATACTACTGAGACTGCGATTGTTGGCATGTGCAACACAGTTATTTGTAACTCCTCCCAAAATGTGTTCTTACTAGCTGCAACTATGACGGGTGCTGCCACCGCAGTCCAGCCCCAACCTAAATGAATGGGGAACATTAGTGGCATATCACTAGGATATGTCATCAGAGTCAGAGAGGTGTGGGTCCCAGTTCTGGGACCTGCTCCTATCTCCAGAATGGGGTCTTCCAAGTGAAGGTGACAACACAGCAGAAGTGCGGCCACCTCTTCATTTACTGCTATGGGGCTACCGGAAATAACTGAGTAAGCTATTTTCTGAACTCCTGTTGCAGTGAACAGAGGGTGACACACATATGCAGCTGCTCTGTCTTCACTTTGGTTCCATTTTGAAGATAGGTCCCTGAGGTGGGACCCGCACCTATTTAATATTGATGACATATCCTATCAGTGTCCCAGTTGGCAACTTTCACATGGCAGTATTGAAGTCAGCGTTTGACATCAGTATCTGAAAGCCAAAATCAGGAGTGGATCCAAATTGCAAAAAATCTTTCCAATATGCTAGTTTTTTGTGTGTTTTCCCTTATAAATACAGGTGGAAAATACTGATTAAAATACTACCATGTGGAAGTGGTCTTACAGTGTAACCAAAATGCTTTCTGCACTAAAGAGCTATTCATTGCACATATTATAAGGCAATACTCTTTTTGGCCAGCAGAGGGAGCACAGAATCACATATTCATTGCTGGTACAGTTCTGACATTGAAGATGCAGCCTGCAAGATCAGCTAACCCCTTCACCCCCTGGAGGGTTTTTTGTTTTGCTTTTTTCACTCCCTGACTTTTCAGGGACATCATTTTTTTTTAATTTTCCCATTCACATAAGGCTACTTTCACACTAGCGTTTTATAATTCCAGTATTGAGTTCCGTCATAGGGGCTAAATACCAGAATAAAACGCTTCAGTTTTGTCCCCATTCATTGTCAATGGGGACAGAACTGAACTGAAGACAACGGAATGCTCCTAAAAGCATTCCGTTCCGTCTTCAGACCGGAGAGCAAACCGCAGCGTGCTCCGGTCCAGGCATCCGCACCAAGACGGATCCAACATGACCCCCAATGAAAGTCAATGGGGATGGATGCGTTTGGTGTGCCACAATGGTGAACGGTTCTGTCCTCCATTGACTTTCAATGGAGTTCATGACGGATCCGTCACCTGCACACATACATACATACATACATACATACAGACATTCACAAACATACACAGACATATACACATACAAATACACATACACACTTACATGCTTCCGGCAGGTCTCCACAGCGCAGGAGGAGCAGGACGGCGCAACACAGATGACGATTCCATCCGGCGCCCAGCAGAGGGCACTGTGGGGAATCGTCTTATGTGCTCGCTGTCCTGCTCCTCCTGCGCTGTGGAGACCTGCCGGGAACATGTAAGTATGTATGTGTATTTGTATGTGTATATGTCTGTGTGTATGTACTGTGTGACATGTTTGGATCCGGAGCGCGGTTCCGGCCCCACATATGTCCCTGCGGCAGCACGGATCCGGAGGCACCCTTCACCTGCCGGATCCGGGCTGCCGCTAGTGTGAAAGAGGCCTAACTGTATGAGGGCTTGTTTTTTTGCAGGACAAGTTGTACTTTCTAATGGCACCATATAATATTGCATACAATGTAAATGTAGGCATTGGTGAGGGGCATAATAATACAGAGGGCACTACTGAGGGTGATACAGAGGTGGGAATTATAAATACAGGGGCACTCCTGGGGCACATTAAACATACTGGGGGCAATACAGGGAGCAATTTATAAATAAAGAGACACTACAGGGGGCAATTATAAATACTGGGGGCATTAAATACAAGTGGCACTACTGCGAGAATTGTAAATACTGAGGGCAATATACAGTATATAAATACTGGTGGCACTACAGAGGGACCATTATACATTTCGGGGGCACTTCAAGAGGGCATTATTGCATTATTAATAATGGGTTACTGTGGGGATGTTGTTAATGCTTTGATACTGTGGGAGTATTATTATTGGACACAGTATGGGAGGCATTGCTACTAATGAGGCACTTTTGGGGAGCATTATCACTTTTGGGGTGACTATTACTAATGAGGGCACTTTGGGGGAAAATTATTCCTATTAATGGGACTTTTGGGAGAACTTTGGGAACTCTCTGTTTTTCCCTGTTATTAAATACAGTATTTGGGGGTACTGGGGTGCACAGTAGACACAGTATTGTAGGTGGCAGCAGGATAACACTGTTGTGGAAGGAGAGGTTGATAGAAAGTGAAGAATCTAGATGTCTGTGTGGCAAACTCTACAGAGACGACACTCGGCTGAAATAATTTTGGCGGTCTGGTCCAAATGCAGAAGATGAGGAAAGAGTTTGCCTACATCAAAGGAGACTTCACTGCATGTAAGAGGTTGGTAGTGCTGTATGTAATGTCCAATTCAAATATGCCTTTAGTAGTAGGGTGGGACCTAGAATTTGGCACAGAGTGAGGGGGACACCATTTAAATTTTCACCACAGGTAGCAGCAAATGTAGAATCGTCCCTGGACACAGCTTTTAACTGTATCTGTGTCCTAAGGACACAGAACTGCTGCCAGGAATAGTGATTCCTGCCTGGCTGTCCTGATTAGGGCCCCAGAAATGCCAAGTCCCCCCTGATTGCTTGATATGGAAAACTCTTCTATTGCACTGATAAAAGCTGACCATACATCTTAGATAACTGTCAAAATCCAACATGCCCGACACTTGTTTTTCATTCATACCTATAAGTATAATGTATAGGTGTCCCAATACTATATAGTGTATATATGGCTATGGGTAAACAGATGGTAGCCAGTGGTAACAAACAGCCTGTTTAAAAACACACTGCACTGTCAGTTTAAAAAAAAATTAAAACATGGTCCAAAATTATCCCTTTGGCAGATGCCTTCTTCCTGATGACCGCCATTTTGAGAGATGTCTGAATTGAATTGCAAAATATTTGGATTTGGCTGGAATACTAATTTTTGAGAAATTCAAGAGAAATTTGATTTACTTAGAATCAATTCACTCATCTATATTTAAGGTGAATCCTTTTATTAGCTTTTAAAAATTAGAGGACAAAACCTAAGACACTGTGGAAGAACAGATGATTATGACATATAGGAATAAATAATCATCAGAGAGTCCATCCTGCTGTTGGCAGAGCAGTTGCTTTTGACACATAAACAAGAAAAACACTCATAACCTTCACAAAAATATGGACCTATATCCGGGTGTATGTGGGAATTTGCAACAACTGTAAATAGCCATGATTTCTAAAGTTTTTTATGTTATGGCCACTGTAGACTACCGGTTTATTATCAGCTTGTGATCAGTGTTCCCTCTAAGCCGCGCGGCTACGCAGCTATTATGTTGCCCCCGCTCACAAATTTTTAACGTCAGCTCACCTGCAGCAGGGCAGCGGTTCCACAATGGAAGCGCTCATCTCCATAGTCATCTGTATCGCCGTCCTCAGGACAGTGATACAGATGGCTGTGCTGCGGGGCAGGGGAGGGAGAGGCGTCTCCCCTGCCCGTTCCTCTGATAGTCTGCAGGCACTAGGCCTGTAGCCTATCAGAGGCCGGCTCAGGTGGTGCGATGACGTCATCACGCCGCCTGAGCCGTACAGCGCGGGATACAGGCCGGAAGAGGCCTGCATCGCATCGCTGAAGTAGGCATGGAGGTAAGTATAAGTGTTAATTTTTTTATATGGCACAATACAGAAGAGAAGCTCTATGGAGACACTGTGGGGGCACTTCTTTTTGCCACATGATGGGGGGCATCTGTGGGGGCATCCATGGGGCACTTATAGGCAACCTGATTGGGGGGACACTTACTGGCACATGATTGGGGCATCTATAGGGGGGCACTTCTTACTAGCACATGTTTGGGAGGGTATCTATGGGGGGCACTTATAGGCACATGTTTGGGGGACATCTATGGGGGTACTTACTGGCACATGTTTGGGGGGGCATCTATGGGGGGGCACTTACTGGCACATGTTTGGGGGGCATCTATGGGGGGCACTTACTGGCCACATGATTGGGGGGGCATCTATGGGGGGCACTTACTGGCACATCTTTAGGGGGCATCTTTGGGGGCACTTCTTACTGGCACATGATTGGGGGCACTTCTTACTGGCACATGATTGGGGGGCATCTATGTGGGGCACTTCTTACTGGCACATGATTGGGGGGCATCTATGGGGGGCACTTCTTACTGGCACATGATGGTGGGGCATCTATGGGGGCACTTCTTACTGGCACATTATAGGGGGCATCTATGGGGGAGCACTTCTTACTGACACATTGCTGGGAGGCACTATGGGGGCACTTCTTACTGGCACATTATTGGGGGGCACTATGGTGGCATCTACTGAGGCCACAAAAAAGGGTATTTTATATGGGGGCTCTGTATAGGGACATTTATACTGGGACACATTATGTTGGGCACTATGGGGAAGGGGGGAGAGGAGTACTATGGGGTCATCTATGGGGGGCACTAAGATTTTATACTTGCAAATTATGGGGGACACTGAGGGCATCTACTGGGGCATTTTATACTGGTACATCATGGGGGGCACTATGAGAAGGGGGAGAGGAGCACTATGGGGCATTTACTGGGGCACTATATAGGGGTATTTTATACTGGCACATTATGGGGGCACTGTGAGGACATTAGCTCAACTGGGTGCAATAAAAGGGTTTTTTTTTGCACTGGCACATAATAAGGAGAATTATTACTACTGGGGAGCATTATGGTAGTCTTTATTACTACTGGGGGTCAATGGGGAACATGATTACTAGTATGGGCACTATGGGAACATTATTACTTCTGGGGCACAGTGGAGACATGTTAGGGGCACTGTAGGAGAATTATTACTACCAAGTGTGCTCTAGCAGAGAATTATTACTATTGGTGGACTTTGAGGAGCACTATTACTGTGGGGGGTACTCTGGCACAGTATCAGCTTGGCACAGTTATTTTTGGGGGGACATTATGGTTACACTGTTGGTGTCAGGGACACTTTTTGCTGGGTGCAGTTATTTTAGGACACTGTGTGCCAATAATTATTGAAGGGCACTATCTGTGTGGTACTAGTTTCTGTAGTATAGTATTGGGGAGCACAGCGGCACAGTATTGGGGGTGGTAGGATGATTTGTCCAGAAGATGGGCGGATGATGGAAAAGTAGTAACTAAATTTTTTTTTGTCAAATTGCAGAGACATAGATTTATATGGGGCCCCAGAAATGCCATGCTCAACCCGGGCCAATGTCTTATTTAGTACGCTAGATTCGATATTTGACGATTATCTCATGTTTGATTTTCATATTGCCCACCTTCGACTAAGCATTGCCCAACTCTAAACCAACCGCGCTCGGCAGGTTCCAAGACTTAGAGGGAACACTGCTTGTGATGTATACACTGGTCACATGGTCTGCAGTCACTTTATTATCATCAGTGGACAGGATTGCAATGAAAAGTAACATAGTAACATAGTTTACAAGGCCGAAAAAAGACATCTGTCCATCCAGTTCGGCCTGTTTTCCTATAAGTTGATCCAGAGGAAGGCAAAAAAACCCTGTGAGGTAGAAGCCAGTTTTCCCCACTTTAGGGAAAAAAAATTCCTTCCCGACTCCAATCAGGCAATCAGAATTACTCCCTGGAAGTAACTCTTCTATTATAAATCTGGAGGGTGATAACACAGGATTACTCCAAGGACAATCAATGATGAACGCAGCTCACCTCTCCTAAAGTTATTGTTACATAGCTGACAGCCATATCTCCCGATTCTCACATACATACTTGACTTGGCTGAGCATGTATATGTCATGAAATGGGAGATGGGAGAAAGCTGCTCAAAGACTCCTCTGACAGTGTCTTATCTAATTGCTAACAATAGGTTCGGGAATTGAATCCAGCGTGCGTCATCCTTATCTCCTCCGACATCACGCCATCATGCACATTAGATGGTAATGTAGGTTCAACTGATACACATTTAGGGGGAGATTTAACAAACTGGTGTACAGTAGAAATGGTTTAGTTGGCCATAGCAACCATTCAGATTTCACCTTTCATTTTCCAAAGGAGCTGTGAAAAATGAAAGGTGGAATCTGATTGGCTGCTATGGACAACTAAGCTAGTTCTACCTTACACCAGTTTGATAAATCTCCCTCTTAATGTGTATGGCTGTACAGTAACATATTTAGTAAACTGAAAAAAGACATCAACTTCAACAACATGACATTGACCAATTTGCTGGAGAGTAAAAATAATTTCATGCTTAATGTTATATTTTTAGCTACTGGAAAAATAAAGTGATTCATTCATATTAAGCATTTGGTCAATTTTCTGAAAATGGGTACATGCTCCTACTCCTTTGTCAGTCTTCAGGACATGAAAACTAGTGCAGAGAAGAGTAATTACTCATTGTTACCATATAATTCAGCCTGGTTTAGTTTTAACTCCTTTCTAATGCAGTGATTTTTTTTCTTTTCGTTTTTTACTCCCTGTCTTTCTGAATCCATAACTATTTTATGTTTCTGTTCACATAACTGCATGAGGGCTTGTTTTATATGAGACACGTTGTTCTTCATAATGTACTGTTAATATTACTATTACATACAATGTAGTGGGAAGCTGGAAAAATTCTAAATGGGGTGGAATTGGAAAAAAAGTGTAATTCTGCCATTGTTAAATGGGTTTTGTTTTTATGATGTTTCCTATACAGTAAAAATAATGGGGGCGAATTTATCATTAGGAAAATATTTGAAGTCAGTTTTGCTTCAGTCTGTGTTGGAGTACTTTCTGCCACATTTATCAAACGTCACAGGTTGTTTGATAAATGTGGCTTGTCCTTAAACCTAACACTTCTGTCTAGAGAAGCTCCTCCACTTTTCCTACTCCACCCTCCTCCTGGAGTGAGATTGCGACTATTTTGCGACTTTTTTTAAAAAGTCGCAATGATAAATCTGGAGTGAAACTCATTAACATGGCTAACCACACCCACTTTTCCACCCATATTACAAACTGGAGTAAGTGGTGTACACATGCAAAAAGTCGCAAAAAATGCGCAAAAAAGTCGCAAAAGCTCTATCGTGCGACTTTTTGAAGACAGAATTCTGGAGTGAAGGTGTGATAAATCAGGGCCAATGTGTTATCTTAATTCTGTTGGTCAGTATGATTACAGCGATACCACATTTTTGTAGTTTTTCCTTGTGTTTTAATACTTAACAAAAATAAAAACTAAAGTTTTGTTCTATGCATCGCCATACTCTCACCTCCCAAATTTTTTTAGAGTTATGTTTATGAAGTGGGGCGCGTATGACTTTTTTTGGGGAATTGAAACGACCAAAAACTCAAACCAGATTTTTTTTTTTCTTACACCGTTTATCATAGGGGATAAATACTTTTAATAGTTCAGGCATTTTGGGAAGCACCAATGCTAATGATGTTTATTTATTTGTTTTGGCTAATTTTATTTGGAAAATGGGGAGAGGGGGTGATTTTGACTTGTAAAATTTCACATATTTTTAAAAACTTTTTCTTTTTTTTTTTACTTTTTTTTTTTTTTTTTAGTTCCTTTAAGGAACTTTAACATGCAGTCATCTGATCACTTTTCCCATAGACTGCAATTATTTACCAATGCAGTCTTTGGGAGAATCGCTGCCTTTCTATCAAGCCCTGCCAAGGCAGCCCTTGGAGTCTTCAGAAGACCTGAGGCTGCCATAGAAACTCATTATCATCAATATCTAAAAACGCAAGCAAAAAAAAACTTGTCATGTAAATTACCAATGGGAGGTGGATTGTAAGTTTTTCAGTGTGGATGTTAGGGGTCGAATTTGCACCAAAATCCATGAGAAAAGGACTCACTCTCACACTGTGTGAACTCACCATGTGTAACTTCCCACTTATTACTGGGTTTGTAGATCCCCATTATGTGCTATAGAAAGAATGAGTGCACTTATGGTCTTCTTTAGTGTCTCATGTTTATATCCACACAAATATCATAAGGACATCCATTAATAGATACTGTGCATATTAATGGGAATTTTATTTGTACAGTGTGATTAACATTTACGTTTGTCTCCCGCCACTAAGTCCCATGTATCTTTGTTCATGGTATTTGCTTATCAGTGCATCCTTCTCTAAATGCTTTCCTTCCATAAGAGCAATCTGAAGTAGGTTCTCTGCTAAAATCAATGTAATGTATTTACTAAGCTGTCTTTCATACAGCGCAGTAGAATGGTGATGGTGCTTACACAGTGCAGTAATGATTTATGAGGTCTCTCCACTCAGCCTGTATTACCCCAGCCATTATCAGAGTGAATCAAAATAATATTTACTAAAGCAGTTATGTGTCATTTTTAAATGCTAAGTGTTACATATGAATTATTAACAGGACAAAAAAATCGAAGTGATGGAAACACAGAACCTAGTTAGTGGACTGTACTGGAGTAATGGATCATATAATATAATGGGTTAAAGGTGGTATTTTTAGAGAAAAAGTATTGCTAATGTGATTACATAAATTGTGTTCAATTTCTCAAATCTGAACCATTGAAATATCATTAACCCTCCCAACAGTGTCAAATTATACCCAAAAATGCCGAAATATTGAACATCATCATGACATATAAACATTTCCAGCATTGCCTGCGTAGATATGATTTTATCCTGATATATATATGACTTAATCCTAGTAAATGCAATAGTTGATAGTGAAGTGAACATCTAAGAAGCGCGATGCTCCATGCACACTATTCAATTTTAAGCCGCATCTAATCTACTTGTTCTTTTTGGAGTTTCCAGTTGTCATTGAAGATCAATAAACCAGTTGTCATCTGACTTTCACAATATTGGAATAAAAGCTGCACATTATTACCTAAGTGATGACCATTTGGCCATCAAGTAGTCAATGAAGGGAGGTATAGAGCTGCTACAAGCCAATAAGCTTACTGCATTTTTGTTACAGTGGCTGCTTCACTTGTAGGGGCACTAAAGCCCTGGTTCACCTAATGGAACCTAACTCTTCACTTAAGAGGATAGCTGTACTATAAATGTTATGTGGGCACTGGAACAGACTTTGAATTGGAGCTCAGAGATTCCAAGCTATTACAATTAAACACTAGGGACTAGGCTTTGTAGACACTTTGGGACACACTTCTAAAAAAGCATGCCTGGCACCAAAAAGACAGGCAGAGTCAAATGATAAGCTGAGGTCACAACAGGTAAAGTACCTGAAATCTGTTAAAACAGGAAATAGGTCAGAGTAGGTAGCACAGGATCGATATGGTTATCAGGTAGGGGTCAGGACAGGTGACACAAGATCACTATGGTAATCAGGCAGAGGATCAAACCTTTGTCAGAAAGTGCCATAACAGTACACTTTTGCATTACAGATGTGGTCCATGTGACTTTCGCCTTTTTTTGTGGAACCGTTGGCTTCAGGTCCGTGGTCCACATTTTGTGGGCAGATAGACATATGGATGCAGAAAGCACATGGATGAATAGAACACTTGGATGCAAAATGCGGACCACAGAACTTTTAAAGTCAATGAGTCCACACAAAATGCAGATGCAACACGGACAGTATCCATAATTTGCGGATCCACAATTTGCGGAGCGCAAAATACATATGGTTGTGTCCATGAGGCCTTATGCATATGCCATAAAGGTTCTAGGTGCGATATTTGTGATGCAGTGCTCTTTTGAATTTTGAAAGCAGCGTGGAAAGTTTCATCTCCTAGTTCTGTGTCTGTAGGAGAGCGGTGGCAGGGAAGGCCATAAGTGACATCAGGGAGCAATATCACAATTTGTTACTATCATCTGCCCCCTGTACAGCCTTCAGTGACGCAAGGAGCAGAAAAGAACTTTTCTCCTTGGTATCCCTTCTCTGATTATGTGCTATGATTGTTATTTTGTAGTGTATGTTGGGGGTGGGGTGTGTGTGTGTGTGGGGGGTCTTTTTTCATTAAAGACATTAGTGGCATTTATGAGATGTTTTTTTACGTTGGTGTTGGCTGTCTCAGACTTTGAGTAAGATGTTTAGCCATAGATATAAACTCGTATGCATTTCAACATTACACTTTGATGCAAAATTCTGTGAAGGCTCTCACCAGTGTAAAGTGCTGTGTAGCATTTCTACAATTGGAGGGGGGGGGGTTGGTTGGGGGGTCATTAACCAAACATGTCACACTCCAGTTGTTGTAAAAACTCTTAACACATTTTTTGCGTGTGCTGCTGTCAGAGCGCCAGAAACTGAAATCTACTCCAGCCAGTAACTAGAGTTGATTCCAGTTGTAATGTATGACAGTTTTCTGGCGTGATCTATATGTGGCCCTGTCTGCAATATCTCTATGCAACATGCCCTTTGCACCAAATTATGCAACCTTTTTGACACCAAAAACCTGGGTTATTCCGTGATTAATGTGAAAAATTAAAATTAGACATGATATAGTAGATACCTATCTGTTTCTAACAAAACTAGAACCAGCCATGTACCTCACATGGATCCAGAGATCAGCCCGATCATTACTTTGATTGTTCTGATAGATTCTTTTAAAGCTGGCAGCAAAATTAGTGTCCTTTCTTGGGGATGTGTCCTTTTTTCAGCAGCTCTTTTTTTCTCAGCTCAGGGGTGGTCCTTTCTCATGAGGTGTGTCCTTTCTCCATCCTTTAACTGTTGCAGCTTGCAGAGACATATTCTGCAGCTTCACAAATGCCCCACGTAGACTTCTCATTGGGTGGGAGGGGGGCCATGGCTCTAGATAAGAAAAGTCATATCCTGGAACTTCCACACAGTGAGAAGCTAAACAGGAGGAGTATCCTCAGATCTATATGTTGGGGCTCTCTCTTCATTTAAGTGTGATTCTCCATCCATGTCTATGTGTCTCCATACACAGTATTTGCTGTTCGTACTATGGCGGACCTTAATGGTGATCGTGTGCCCAAGACTTCCTGACCAACCAGCAGAGCTGATGCAATGATCTGAAGACCAGTGAGGGGAGGAGGTTCTTGTGTCAAATCTCCTCCCACAGACAAGGTAATAGACTGTCTATCACCCACTGATAAGAGGCTCTAAGATCTGCACTGACATCTACACCTGCAAACCCTTTCACATACATGAGGAGGGGTCATAGACTGAACTTTATAATAACAAACATCAAGAAATGGACAATTGACTTTGCACCAGAGACTTTGTTGTTATCCAAGAAGATCTCAAAAGAAGACGACCTCAGAGGGACACTTCTTGTTAGTCCAACACACAGTTTTTGTTCTTTTTTTTAAGTGATCCAATGGTCCAAGGTAGGTTTCTGTCACATGATTAGGATAAGCCCAAGTACACAGGGGGGTGGACTTACAGAAGTCCAGTGACAAACTGTCACAATGCCTGTTGGATTCCCGTCTCAACCTTAGTGAAGACTCCCATTTCGCCATGTCCGCCTAGGCACTCCTGACACTTAGATAGTGAAAGATTAGGGAAAAATTCAGTCTTTAGGGGGGATTGTGAAGGTAGACCGGCTGAAATACTGAATTTTCCCCTCACAGTATTATGTCATTTGTATATACATGTATTCAATGCTATTTACCCTTACAAATATATATCAGCTTTGCAAGTATTTCTACAGCTGTGCAGTGTGTCTAAAATGTAGCTTATGTCCTGGTACATCCTGATACGGATTTGACTCCCCCGCCCACCTGTCCAGGATCCTGCGGTGGGGTGTATTAACCAAGACATGCGACTAGAAGAACAAAAGAATGTTTAAGGGCTCATGCACACGAACTACGCAAACTGCGGTCCGCAATGCACGGGCACTGGCCGTGAGGCCACCGCATGCGGATCGTGGACCCATTCACTTGAATGGGGTCTGCGATCCGCATCGCAAAAAAGTAGTGCTTGCGCTACTTTTTTGCGGTGCGGAGGCACGGCCAAAAACACCATGGAAGCACACCGTAGTGCTTCCGTGGTGTTCCGATCCGTGCCTCCGCTCCGCATCTCCCGGATCGCGGACCCATTGAAGTGAATGGGTCCGCGATCCGTGATGCGGGCTGCACATGGCCGGTGCCCGTTTATTGCGGACCCGCCGTATGCGGCCCGCAGCACGGGCACGGCCGGCACGTTCGTGTGCATGAGCCCTAATGCTTATCAGCTTGCTGGGGAAACGAAACTCCCCACCTTTTCTACTGTGTGTATATGCTTGTGCAATAAACGGAGCAGCCCAGATTACCTCAGCGCCTGAATGTGTTGGGAGACTCCAAACTGACATTTGTGTCCGTCTTGAGATCTTACCTTGTGCACAAACGTTCTTTTAATTTGGACAACTGACCTGACCCCTAAGAGGACAGATTGTGTCCCCCTTAACACTGTCTGTGCACATTGTGGGGCTACTCAATTGTATGATGCCCCCTTTGGTGCCGACGCAGCATTAGTGCCTTTTTGACACCCTATATTGTCGTCTCCTACACCACTTTTCCTTCTCTTTTGTGGCCATACAGTGAGGGATATGTAATATATATCAAATACACCCAGCCACAGGAAAATGATTGTTTGTTTTGGTCAGTGTGAAGGTCTGATGCGAGTAAAGGAGACCTCTGCTTGACCAACCTTATGCCTGACTCAGGATTAAATGGGTTTTAGTGTTTTTCAATAAAGGTTAATTTTTAAGCAATTATTCTTCAGGCAGTTAATCAATTGAATATATTAACCCTTTCGCTCCCGGAGGTTTTTTTTGTTTTTGCGTTTTGGTTTTGCGCTCCCTGCTTTCACACAGTCATAACTTTTTGATTTTTCTACGTAGCTGTATGAGGGCTTGTTTTTTGTGGGACAAGTTGTAACAAGTTGTACTTTCCAATGCCACCATTTAATATTGCATATGATGTAGTGGGAAGCAGGAAAAAAATTCCAAATCGGGTGAAATTGCAAAAAAAATACAATTCCACCACAGTTTTACGGGATTTTTATTTATGGCATTCGATGTGCATTAAAACTGACCACTTACTTTCATTTTACAGGTCAGTACAAATCCGACGATATTTAATATGTATAGTTTTTCTTGCGTTTTGATAAAATAATTATAAAGTTGGAATTTTTTTTTTCGTTACCATATTTTGACCCCTATAACTTTTTGGTATTTACCGTATTTTTCGCCCTATAAGATGCACCGGCCCATAAGACGCACCTAGGTTTTAGAGGAGTACAATAAGAAAAAAATTGTTTTCATTAGATCTCAGGTCAGATCAGCAATCAGACCCCTAATGTTAATAAGACCCCAACAAGACCTCGGTTCAGACCCCCAATGTGAATGCCCCCAAACAGACCTCAGATAAGAGCCCCATATACCTCTCAGTAGCCCCCAGCAGCCTTTCATCACCCCCATTGCCTCATATCAGACCCCATTGCCTCTCATATTAGCCCCCAGCAGACCCCACTGCCTCATATCAGCCCCCAGCAACCCCTTTTGGCTCAGATCAGCTCCCATTTGCCTCTGGTCAACCCCCATTTGCCTCTGCTCAGCCCCCATTTGCCTCTGGTCAGCCCCCATTTGCCTCTGGTCAGCCCCCATTTGCCTCTGGTCAGCCCCCATTTGCCTCTAGTCAGCCCCCATTTGCCTCTAGTCAGCTCCCATTTGCCTCTGGTCAGCCCCATTTAATAAAATAAAAAAAACACATACCTTTCCTGCTCCAGACGCCGCCGCTCCTCTCCTTCACCGCGATCCTCTTCATCTTGCCGCCGGCTGTGCTGTGACCCGGCGCGCACAGCGTGAGGTCACGGAGCGCCCTCACGCTGTGCGCAGCCCTACACAGCTCAGCCGACAGCCGAGGACCAGGAAGCAGTGAGTACAGAGTCTTCACCTCTTCCTGGTCCTCCGGTGCTAATGTGCGCTTCCATAATGGAAGCGCTCATTAGCGTTCGCCCCATAAGACGCAGGGGCATTTCCTTATGGGGCGAAAAATACGGTATGTGTGCGGAGCTGTATGGGGGCTCGTTTTTTGCGGGGCGATCTGAACTTTTCATTTATACCATTCTGGGGTGTGTATGACTTTTTGATAACTTTTTATTTATTTATTTTTAGAAAATAAAGCGGCAAAAAACGGTGAATCGGCCATTTTGATGCTTTTTTCCGTTTCGCTGTTTTCCGTATGGGAAATACATTTTTATATTTTTATAGTACAGGCATTTTTGCACATGGCGATACCCATGATGTGTACTACTTTTATTTGTATTTTGGGGAAAGGGGGGTGATTTGAATTTTTATGTTTTTTTATTTTTAAAAACTTTATTTATTTAACACTTTTTTATAGTTCCCATAGGGAACTATAACAAGCAATCATCTGATTGCTCATATCATAGACTTCAATGCACTATTACAGGCAAGGGCTCCATAGGAAACACTATGCAGCAGCCTCCTGCCATTCACAAAGGCATCCGAGGGGTTAAATGTCCGCGATCGGCATTACTCCCGGTTGCGGACATCAGCTGCGGGTGTCTGCTCTAGTAATCAGCAGTCCACCCGCGGCCATGACGCCCGCTCTGCTCAGGAGCGGGTGCCATCTTTAAACACGCGCCCAGCGCCGTACTATTTCGGCGCTGGGCGCGAAGGGGTTAATATAACATTTAATGTTCACACAAACCCTTTAAGCAAAGAAAGCTTGTCCCGACTTTACAGAAGTTTAGGAAAGCTTTTCAGAGATCAACCTTAAAGGGGTTGTCCGGGTTCAGAGAAGAACCCGGACATACCTGCAATTTCACCCAGGCAGCCTGCCTGAAGAGGACATCGGAGCATCTCATGCTCCGATGCCCCCCCCTTGCCCTGCGCTAGATCGCGCAGGGCAAGGTCTCTTGTTTTGAAAATACTCGCTGCCGGGCGGGTACTTCCGCCCGGCAGTGAGTTCGGTGACGTCACCGGCCTTAATGGGCCGGCTTTAGCGCTGCCCTAGCCGTTTTACTGGCTAGGGCAGCGCTGAAGCCTGTCCATCAGCGCCGATGACGTCACCGACTCACTGCCGGGCGGAAGCCTCTGCCCGGCAGGGACCGGTACGTCACCGGAACCCGGCGAAATTCCTTTGCCCTGCGCTAATTAGCGCAGGGCAAAGGAGGGCATCGGAGCATAGGATGCTCCGATGCCCTCTTCAGGCGGGCTGCCTGGGTGAAATTGCAGGTATGTCCGGGTTCTTCTCTGAACCCGGACAACCCCTTTAACTTTGCTAAACTTTAGCTATTCCTTTAGTTCAAAGAAATTGAACTAAACTATATAATAGGTAATTCTGTCATAACAGCTTGCTATCTCAGGCTGGGCCACGGTATAGTTTTTGCACGTTTTCTGAGATTTTGCCCCAGTTGGCATTGAAAATCGCACCACAGCCACAATGTGTAATCCCAGCCGTAAAGAGATAGGCCATCATTATCAGATCGGCGGGGGTCCTACTTACCTCACTCCACTGAACACCTATTACCTTGTAGCTGTGCAGTGGATGGAGCCGGTAACATCAGTGGAAGCAGCATTGGAGTTACCAGCTCCATCCACTACATGATGGACAAAGCTGTGTAGTTCCTGAGAATAGGCGATCAATATCAAAATTCGGAACAAACCCTTTAATAGCTTAATTCATTAACTCCAATTAATGTTGAATAATTGACCTCAATATTGTATAATTTGTAGTATCAATGCCTTCTAAACACTTCCTTGTACTCACATTCACTGCAAAACACGTCTGTTCAAGTGTACGGTCAAGGCAACCTTTAAAAATGAGATTAGGAGGCCTGCACAGGATTCTCAGAAGTAGAAAAATGTCCTGACCATTGCTCAGGTTCTTTGGTTATGTCCTCATGGCTTCTACTCGGTAAATTGAAAAAATAATAAAGTTTACCCAAAAATGAGTTCATATGAATAAGACTTGATTGATTCAATATTCTTGTATTTCATCATGCATTAAAATCCTTAGAAAGTAACTATAATCTTTTAAAATCTCAGAATATATTTATTATAGGTAATGACAAGCAAATGTAGATAGAATAAAGTTAAAGGGGTTGTTCCACAAAAAATATTCTACAGTTTTGAAATCAGCAACTGGATCTGAATACTTTTGTAATTGCATGTAATTAATAATGTATAGCCCTTGACTTATTCAATAAAATGTATCTGTATAGTGCCGCCTGCTCTTTGTTCTTTTTCTTATTTCTTTGACCTGCTCACTGAGAAGGCCGCACATGCTCAGTTTCATCCTTCAGCTGCCACCTGAGCTGTGAAAGGGAGAAGGAAACACCCCTTAGCTCAGCAGAAAAGACACTCCCCTTGAGCTGTCAGCTTGATATAAATCTAGCAGAGCAATGAATGAGGAGATCTCTGGATTCATGTCAGGTACAGTGATGGTTCTAGTTTTGTTAGAAAGTGGTTGTCATTTACTATATGATGTCTGATTTTCATTTTTTACATTAGTCATTGGATAACCCCTTTAAGCCTATAAGCCATTCACATGGAGCAAAAATGGTGCTGAAAATATCTTCCATTTGAAGGACAGGACTAGAAAAACATATAAGTAAAAATAAAGCACAACACTCTTAGGCCTCATTCACACATATGTGTATTTTCACGCACCACAGTCTGTGAAAACCCGGTCTGCCATCCGGTGTATTACTGTACAGTGGCGGCAGCACAAAGCACACGGCGTCATAGCAACCAATGACAGTGTGCGCTCATAGACTCAGCAGGACAGCAGGCTGGGTTTCTCGGATCCGTGGTTCATGGATGTGTGAATGAGGCCTTAGGGGGAGATTTATCAAGACAGGTGCTTTCTGCGTCGGTGGTCTTAATATCCACTGCACTTCTGGAGCATGCGACTAATTTATAGTGAGATGCAGACCTCCTAATAAATTAGGGACATCCTCCGGCAGAAATCTAGGACAGCTCAGAGCTGACATAGATTTTTGGCTTAATTTGCATCTTATGAAGATAAATGTGTCTTGGCTGTTAGTTACGCCCCTTTCCTGCCCATTCCAAGTCCCTTTTGAAAAAGTTGCGAGGGTGGCGTGAAAAAGAGGCGCTTGCGACTTTTTTCAAAAAGTTACAAACACACAGCTTTAGACTTTTTAAAGCCACTTTTCTGGCGCAATGGGATCATAAATCTCATAAGGTATAAGGCTACATTCACACAACCATTGTGTTTTTGCGGATTCGCAAAACACTAATACCGGCCCATGTGTGTTCCGCAATTTGGGGACCGAACATGCCACGGCTATCATAGAAATGCCTAACGTTGTCTGCAATTGCGGATAAGAATAGGACATGTTCTATTTATTTTTGCAAGGCCGCAGTTCGGAGCAACCGTGTGCTGTCTGTTTCTTTTGCGGCCCCATAGAAATGAATGGGTCCCGATCTGAGCTGCAAAATATGCGGCTCGGAGACCGTGAAAACAACGGTCGTGTGACTGTAGTGTTCCTCAACTCCAGTCCTCAGGGCCCACCTACCGGTCATGATTTGAGAATATCCCACAGAATGAATATTTGTGGTAAATCCTGATGCACTGACACTAATTATATCACCTGCTGAATACTAAGGAAATCCTGAAAACATGACCGGCAGGTGGGCCCTGAGGACTGGAGTTGAGGAACCCTGGCCTAAGTGAAAGATCTGCTCCTGTTCAGTTTAGATCTGCAGCTGGTTTGGCTCACAATCAGTGATGGAAATCATTGACCGAATACTGACTGCGTGAATAAGGCATTAGATGTTTAAAGTGGTGAAATAGTGCATCTTTGTTTTATTCATTATTCCAGCAATATACATAAGGCTTCCACCTATCCTGAATCTTGGTCACGACCTATAAAATATACATAAAGTGTACACTGTATCAGTACAAACAGATAAGATTTATCCAGACCATAGGTTTTAAATCATATGAATATGCTGAAAGGTAAAAATAAATCTTACATAGCTAGAAAGCATACAATATACTACTATATAGTACATACCAGGATGTCAAACAAAGTGAGGCAGAGATAAAGATGAACTTAAAAAAACAAGCAATATGTGCTGATGCATAATGTTACTAGTATATAGAGTCGGATAAGTAGCAGCAGAATCCTATTGGACCATAATAGGTGTCCCACAGTGGAGGATCTCATATGACATGAAGATGGGGTGTAATCAGCAGTTCTGTACATTATCAATGTAGGGAGCACAACAGATGCCTGCTCCCTTTGCAGGCTTCTAGTCGCAGATGGCAGAACGATATAACCACTTTGGTATACACCATCTACATTATCAATGTTCTGGCACCACAAGAGGAATAGACTGATTAGAAGACAAGTAATATCTTTCCCCTAGGATAAATGGCAAATAACAGGAGAGCCAGTGTAGTATACACTCTCAATGTTACTTATCCCTGACAGCGAGCTAAGGTCAAGAACTGAACTGAATCCCGCAAATGACACTGACAGAGTACTATAAGACAGAGGGGATCCCTCTTGGTTTGAGGCTGAATCTACGTCCATAAAACAAATAATACTCCTCCAAGTTTGAGAGCATTTAAAATAATTGCTCCTTGGACATTATCATTCTGAATATTGCATATCTACAAAAACCATGAGAGAATCTAACAATAAACTCCAGACAATGAAGAACAGCTCACTTCCATACTGACGCCTCCTGAAAGGACTGGACTGAGGAAATCCTAGAGGAATTTAGGAAATCCATGGAGAGTGCCAAGAGGAATACATTTATCACAATCACTGATGGAAATCACTGACTGAAACACTGATGTGAGAATAAGGCCTAAGGGCCCATTCACACAGTGGATTTTCACCCTGTCAAAATCCACCATGTGGCTGAAATGTTTCTGCCACAGTTGACATTGTCAAAATCTACGACATACTCTGCAGCTGAAACGACCAGTTTCTGCCACAGTTGTTCAATATGAATGCTGCAGGTCCACTTGTGGCTTAGCTCCATTGAACTGAACTAAACTGCAAGCAGATACCAGCAGTGGATTCGCGCAGCATACGTTCTTGGTGCAGTCACAGCTTTAAATTGCCAGCCCGCGAACTGCAGCGCTGCCTCCCATTGAAAAAATGGGAGGCAGACATCACATGGCCACTGCTGGAATTTTGTAATGGTTTTCCAAATTCTACTGTGTGAACAGGCCCTAAGAGTAACATTTGGGACCATTTTAACCCATTAATGACACAGCTTAGTTTGGACTTTAAAAGGGTTCTCCGGGAATTAAGAAAATGAAAATACTTAAGTATTACTTGTTATAAATATATTCCCAAATACCTTTCATTAGTTATGATGGCTCGTTTTGTCTGTGAAGCAATCATCAGGGGAAATAAAATGGCCGCTGTCCTATTAGTACACATACAACCTGTCCTAATCACACAGGAGGACAAGTTACATCACAACACTGAGGTAAAGAGCTGCCTCATCCTCCTCTCTACTCTTGGCAGGAATTATATGTCATGAACTTGCCTGCATCAGGTTGCAGGCGATCGGCTAGACTTTCAAAAGTGACATGTGACATCAAATAATTTGACATGTTTTCCTCTTGGTTTGTTTGCTGTTTACCACACCCCTTCCCCTCAGCTGTTGCCTGTGTGGTGATTGTCTTTCCCCTATTTATCCCTTCCTCTTCCAGTATCCCTTGCGGTTTATACTTTCTGCTGACGTTGTTGTGTGTGGGTGGTTCCCGGCTGAGATCTGGTTGCTGCAATATCTGCATTAACCCCTTCAAACCCGGGCCTGTTTTCACCTTCCTGCCCATGCAAATCTGACATGTGTCACTTTATGTGGTAATAACTTTGGAACGCTTTTACTTATCCAAGCCATTCTGAGATTGTGTTCTCATCACATATTGTGCTTCACGACAGTAGTAAATTTGTGGCAAAATATTTCATTTTTATTTATTAAAAAAACACCAAATTTACCAAAAATTTGGAAAAACTTCCAAATTTCCATTTCTCTACTTTCAAAATACATAGTAATACCTCCAAAAATAGTTATTATTTTACATTACCCATATGTCTACTTTATGTTGGCATCATTTTATAAATGTCATTTCACTTTTTTCGGACGTTAGAAGGCATAGAAGTTTAGAAGCAATTTTTCAACAAAATTTCCAAAACCATTTTTTAAGCACCAATTCAGATATAAAGTGATTTTGAGGGGCTTACGTAATGGAAACCACCCATATATGACCCCATTTTAGAAACTACACCCCTCAAATTATAAAAAAACTAATGTTAGAAACTTTGCTAACCCTTGAGGTGTTCCACAAGAATTAAAGGAAAATGGAGGTGAAATTTCAAAATTTCACTTTTTTGGTAGATTATTCATGTTAATAATTTTTTTCTAGCAACAGAAAAAAATAGAAATACTACAGAAATACTCCATGTGGTGGTAAACGTCTCTATGGGTTTGTGGCAGTGGTCAGAAGGAAAGGAGCGCCATACGGATTTAGGAGGCAGATTTTGCAAGAATGGTTTTTAGGCACCATTTTGTAATTGAGAGACCCTGACATACCCCTACAGTGGAAACCTCAAAGAATATATTAAGGGGGGTACTGACCCCTTTGACCCTCTAAGCATTTTACGGAATTTGGAAACACTTGACTGTGAAAAAGAAAAGTTTCATTTCTTCTAATAAAATGTTGCTTTAGCCCCAAATTTTTCATTTTCAAAAGGGGTAACAGGAGAAAAGCACCCCATAATATTTTTTTGAGTTATTGTCTTATGTGGGAGCTCATTTTTTGCGGGATGAGGTGACGTTTTCATTGGTACCATTTTGGGGTACATAAGACTTTTTGATCGCATGGTATTACACTTTTTGTGAGTCAAGGTGAAAAAAATAGCTGTTTTGGAATAGTTTTTAAAATTTTTTTTTTTACAGCATTCACCTGAGGGGGCAAATCATGTGATATTTTTTATAGAGCAGGTTGTTACGGACGCGATGATACCCAATATGTCTACCATTTTTATTAAATTTTACACATTAGATTTATTTTTGAACAGAATAAAATCTTTGTTTTTTGTGTTGCTATTTTCCGAGAGCCATATTTTTTTGTATTTTTTGGGCGATTGTCTCAGGTAGGGTCTCATTTTTTGTGGGACAAGATTTGATTGGTACCATTTTTGGGTAAATACACCTTTTTGATCACCTGCTATTACATTTTTTGTGAGGGAAGGTGAACAAAAAATGGTTGTTTTGGCACTGTTTTTTTTTTGTTTTTTTTTTACTGCGTTCACCTGGTGGGGTGAATGATGTGATATTTTTATAGAGCCAGTCAATACGGACACGGCAATACCTAAAATGTATAGTTTTCTTTTTTTCCCTTTTTTTTACAATTTTTTTTAACTTTATTTTGGGAAAAGTGCACTTTTTTTTACTTGAAACTTTTATTTTTTGTAAAACTTTATTTTTTAAAATTTTTTTTATCACTTTCTTTTCACTTTTTTTAACTTTTGGGGGTCTGATCCCCTTTACAATGCATTACAATACTGTTGTATTGTAATGCATTGGCTGTAAGTGTATTACTCAATGTAATACACTTACACCCTGCTTCCTGTGCGATCCAGGGGGCTGGATCGCACAGGCACGCAGGGATGGCAGCCATGATGTCTAAGGAAGCCATCGGGGACCCGATGGACTCTCTCTCTGCCCACGCCCACATCGCATGTGCCGCAGTCAACGCTGAACGCGGCACATCGAGGGTTAATATGCCCGCATTGGTGTTTTCACCGATGCGGGTGTACGCAGCAGGGGTTCGGATACTGGGAACAGCCGGCCCCCTGCAGCTATTCGGGCGGGTGCAGGAGCTACGGCGCCAGGCGTCAAGCCCCTTCATGCAGCGCTGTACTATTACGGCATTGGGCATGGAGGGGTTAAGATAAGTGTAATTTTCCCTATTATGTTTATCCTACTTTTCCCTGTTGTGGTTTTACCTTCTGGAGTCTCCTGTTCATCCGTCCTTTTGGAGGAACGGGTTGACTCCTTCCCCTGTCACTAGTAGCAGGGTTCTCTAGGGTCAGGTGTTATTAGGTTCCTGTGTATGAACTCTCCTACAACTAAGGCCTGTTCATACTGGTAGTCAGTCAGGACCTAGTTTCAGGGTTACCTGCAGGAGGTGGCCGTTTCCCTTGTTTGGTCCTTTTCCCTTCCCTCTTACGCTTGGTGTGGCTATACCCTCCACACCAGAGCGTGACATTATGGTCCTGAATACAGCTGATAAGATCTTCAGCTGAATCTTTGTAGGAATGGAGTTCATGGGGAGACATGAAGTACAGAGAGGACGGACAGGACAGATGGTGGTAATGGAGACTGCATACAAGTGTTGCTGCTCATTAACCCCACCCCCCTCTGTACTTCATGTCTCCTCATGAACTCAATTCCTACAGAGGTTCAACTGAAGATCATATCATCTGTATTCAGAATCATAATCTCTGACAAGCAGAAAGGAGAATGAGGCAGCTCTTTAGCTTTGTTGTGAAGTAACTGCGTGAATAGGACAGGTTTTTTGTGTACTAATAGGGCGGCGGCCATTTTATTTCTCCTGATGATTGTTCCCCAGACAAAACGAGCCATTTTAACTAATAAAAGGTATTTGGGAATATATAATTGAAGTAAAAAATAAAGTAATAAAGTGGATATGCACACTAGTCTGGAAATTTCAATAAAATGCAATTTAATAACAATTTAGAAAAAACTAAAAATTATTAAAACATAAACAACATAAAAACGCAATGTGACTGTGGGTGTGTGTTCACACCTAAAAACGCATACAGGTTAAGTATTGACAAATAATCACAACCACAAATTGGTATGCACACCACTTCAGGTATTCATCCTCCCGTTTGTGCATGTAGGTAGAATAAGGTACTATTTTATAGATACTGTATTATATTATCAGGGATATAATCCTATATGCCTCCTAGCGGGCCAGAGTTCTTATGATAGTAAGTCCAGACAAGTTATAATCACTTCAAGAGCAGTACTTGTACACAATAGAGGCTTATAATGAGTGCTTGTGTAATGCCCGGGGGGGCTCTTACCGCACCACGGCTCCCTGTTGATGCCGTTAGGGCCGGAGTCTCCTTGGTGATGTGGGGATGCCGGTCGGGCTATGTCCAGGCTACACTCTCTGTAGCGTATCACCCCCGCCGCGGCGTTTGTTCGTGCCGCTCTCCGAATTTTCTAGTCACGTGTATAACAAATCACGTGATGTCCCCGGATTGGTCCCCGAAACGCGTTTGGCGTATACAGACACAATCCTGGGTAGATGGTCCGGACCCAACAACTAAGACCCAGCACAGCAACTAAGGGGATTCTGTGAGTTACTATACCTACGGAGCCAACGAGGAGTTCAAAGTCCCGATCATGTGACCGGGACATCACGTGATTTGTTATACACGTGACTAGAAAATTCGGAGAGCGGCACGAACAAACGCCGCGGCGGGGGTGATACGCTACAGAGAGTGTAGCCTGGACATAGCCCGACCGGCATCCCCACATCACCAAGGAGACTCTGGCCCTAACGGCATCAACAGGGAGCCGTGGTGCGGTAAGAGCCCCCCCGGGCATTACACAAGCACTCATTATAAGCCTCTATTGTGTACAAGTACTGCTCTTGAAGTGATTATAACTTGTCTGGACTTACTATCATAAGAACTCTGGCCCGCTAGGAGGCATATAGGATTATATCCCTGATAATATAATACAGTATCTATAAAATAGTACCTTATTCTACCTACATGCACAAACGGGAGGATGAATACCTGAAGTGGTGTGCATACCAATTTGTGGTTGTGATTATTTGTCAATACTTAACCTGTATGCGTTTTTAGGTGTGAACACACACCCACAGTCACATTGCGTTTTTATGTTGTTTATGTTTTAATAATTTTTAGTTTTTTCTAAATTGTTATTAAATTGCATTTTATTGAAATTTCCAGACTAGTGTGCATATCCACTTTATTAGATAACCTTTCTCCTCTTTTCTGGGGTTGGATGACCCAGGGGATATTGCACCTATACTTCCAATTCACAGTGTGAGCCTCTCTCCCAGAAATTTTTTTTCTAAAAAATAAAGTAATATGTAAGTATTTTCATTTTCTTAATTCCTGGAGAACCCTTTAAGGACACTACACTTTTGTTCTATTTTACATTACCTCATTCTAAAACCATAACTTTTTATTTCTCTCAATGTGGCCATATGAGGTTTTTTTAATGCAGAATGAGTTGTATTGTTTTTTTTTTAAAATGAACAGCAGGAGTGTCGGGCCATTGTATAATGAATTTTTTTTAAAGATATATATATATTTTTTAAATTCTCGGACAACTCTTTTAGTCTTATCTATGGAAATTTCCCCCACATGCAAATAAAATACTTCCCCAGTGTGATTACATTGTAGTTACATCACATACAAAGAAAGAAAAAAAGTTGTCCAGATAAAAGTATGGACATTAAACATCACATTTTCCACTCACTGGATCAGACGCACCTGGAAAATTTGGCTGTTTACATTGTAACCCAGCAGAAAACAAAGGAATAAAAATAGGCGCTGCTCCAAACGTGATATCTAAATTAGGCTCCTGCCCAGCAAGCCATGTTCTTGAGATAATAGTGATAAAGCTGATATAGGTGGAAAACGCTTCCAAATATTCGCAGTCAGGAAGCAGATGATCTCCTAAATTGGGCATCGGATTTATCACTTCTTTTTTCTGGTTCGCCCGTTTGTTTCTTCTGTAATAAATTGACTGTTCTCGACCCTCTGTCTCCACTGTCCATCCCATGCATCCTGTTGGAGGAAGACCTGTTTCCTGCAGCCAGAGAAGTGATTACATGTTGAACTATTCCAAGCCAGAAAATAATAGAGCTATGTAATAGTTTTCTTATGTGGCTGGAGTAAATCTGCACAGGACATAGGGCCAAATGAGAGTATTAGCTGCAGACAACTGCAGAACATCTGATCCCCCTGAAATAAAGCAGACTCATAAGAGAAGAAGCAGCAGAATAATATCCGAGTTAACTATTTTTCTTTTAATATTTTGTATTTTTGAGATTTATTTTTTCCGTAGATCATGTAATCAGTGTTCATTTTCTTCCACAGGTTGGATAACTTGGAGGTTTCATTTAAAAAAAGTATGGTTAAATTAAAGCTGAATTCAAATGAGTTGTTCTAAACACAAAAACATGGTGAAAACAAAAAAGTTCTTTACAAAATATGGTTGTGCTGTATCCCACTTCGGTACATAACTGAACAGCGGCAAACAAGCCCCACTTACTATAATCGGGGTCTGTTTGGTTTCGCAGCTTCTTTTTTGTCCGCTCTTTTTGACAGAATCTTTGATGAAGGCCCTGAATGGAGCCTCAGATGCAGATGTGAACTTAGCCTAACCTGTAAAACATTTTTTTGCGTTATGTGCATTTGTGCTGCATATGAAATCAAATATCCAATTTTGCACTCCAGTTTGCAGAATACATATAAAAGGGTATTCTGGGAATAATTTAAAATGTCCTCCAGCAACCTGTCCTAGAATGTGAGCAGGACCGGTTGCCATCACTTGCAGAGCTGTTTAGGGGGTAAGGGGGCCTCACTATACACTGCATTCGCATATACTACAAATTGGTGAGCGTTATTGTCAGGCTCCTCAGTCATGATGGCATATCATAGGTAGGATAACATCATTACCATCTATTGTACAGCAGTGTAGTGTGTAGTTAAGAACCCGCCTATTCACCCCTCTATGCAGCTCTGTAAGTTGTGGCAACCAGTCCTGCTCACATTCTAGGACACGTTGCTGGCAGCCATTTTAAATCATTCCCGCAGAACCCCTGTAATGAACTCAAAGTTACAGTGTGTGATGACTATAATGGCTACGCTGTAAGGGATTTGTACAGCAAAATTCCTTGTTGACTGTTTCCAGTAGCAGCTGGCAGAACCATAGCCTTTACTACAGGTAGTAATCTAGAAACAGGAGTAGTTGCATGAAGACAAAAGTTGGCGCAACAAACGGCCGATCAATACAATTCTAGCATCTCTAATGCCTGTCATTCTGCTGTCATGCCTGGAAATCATGTCTTGCTATACAGGCCAGCCATTCAAATAATTTAATGCATGGATATTTCTGCCAAGAGCCCAAGCAAACCCTCCCCCATGTCACATTCATATACCCTGATAGGGCATATACACAGGGCCTGTGAGACATCCCATTAAAGTAAAGCAAATTATTTACAACGTCTGCTTTTTGTACAAATTCATTATATATAAATCGTTAAACCCATATGAACCCAAAATGAAAGTGCTCTAATTGGCCTGAAAATTTGAGGTTGAGGTTTCCTAGGACTCATATTTTTTTCTTTCTGAAAATAAAACAATTTGGATGCAAAGAATTTGGTCAAATTTAGTTCCTTTAGAGACAATTCATGGATCTTTATTTGCTAGCGATCTTGCTGGGAAAGCATGGACAGTTCATCTCCTTCCATAAAGCATACCACCCAACTTTTTGGATGGTTAAGAGGGACACTTGCAGCTAATTTTCTGAAAGATCCTATCACTGGCTGAGGGGAGTTATTGCTGCTGCGAGTGATGAACCGAGCAGCGATCACAGCGATTTCTAGATAGTAGAAGTAAGTGGGGTACAGCGGGTACCTGACGCCGTGAGATCTTCAGTGGCTAGTGATTGGGGAAGCGAATATAAGTTATTTTATTTTTTTACAGCATGTGCAGCCCCTGGGACAGGTTTTTTTTTCTTGAACTTCAATATTCCTTTAATATCAGCATATAACTAATCTGATTATATATATTTTAAGATCTAAATTGCACAAAATAATGAATCAAAGGTTTAATATAGAGGTAGAAACCATACAGATAGTAAATTAGGGGCGATTTAGTAATTGATTCATAGACATTTGTTTCCCAGGTCAAAAAAAAGGAACCTTTAAGGAGGAAAGAGGGACAGAGGGACTTCGGCCAAAAGAAGGACTGTCCCTCCTAAAGAGGGACACTTGGGAGGCATGCTTAAAGGGGTTCTCCGGGAAATAAGAAAATGAAAATACTTAGAGTTTCTGTCAGTAGTTTTTGGGGTATGAATCAGGCTGACATTAGAGATGTGCTAATGTCACCTGATTCTAAATATATATATTTTTTATTTATTAGTGCTCCCGTCTTTATGTACATCGGCGCAGGCACGCGATGTAGACCGAGGACAGGGCCGGCAGGAGGAGAAGAAAACTGCCTGGCCCTGTCAATCAAGATCAAGGGGGCGTTTCTAAAGGTGGGCTAACGGAGCCTCTAGGAGCAGGGGTAACACCCCTCTGCTCCTAGAGGCTTATTAGCATAAAATAAGTTAAAATTACATAAAAATGGGGACGCTAATAAATAAAAGATATATATATTTAGAATCAGGTGACATTAGCACATCTCTAATGTCAGCCTGGTTCTTACCCCAAAAACTGCTGACAGAAACCCTTTAAATATTGCGTCCTTAAAAATATATTCCCAAATACCTTTCATTAGTCATAATGGCTTGTTTTGTCTGGGGAGCAATCATTAGCAGAAACAAAATGGCCGCTGTCCTATTAGTACACACAAAACCTGACCTAATCGCACAGGAAGAGAAGTTACTTCACAGCACTGAGCTAAAGCGCTGCCTCATCCTCCTCTCTGCTCTGCTTGTCCACGATTATGATCCTAATTACAGATGATAAGATCTTTACCTGAATCTCTGTAGGAATGGAGTTCATGAGCAGATGTGGCTAATGAGCAGCAGCGCTTGTATGCAGCCTCCATTACCACAGCCCCACATTACCACAGTCTGTCCTGTCCATCCTCTCTGTACTTCATGTCTCCTCATGAACTTCATTCCTACAGAGATTCAGCTAAATATCATATTAAACTGTATTCAGGATCATAATTTCTGACAAGCAGAGCAGAGAGAAGGATGGGGCAGCTCTTTACCTCAGTGATGTGAAGTAACTTGTCCTCCTGTGTGATTAGGACAGGTTTTGTGTGTAGTAATAGGACGGCGGCCATTTTATTTCCCCTGATGATTGCTCCCTAGATAAAACGAGGCATTATAACTAATCAAAGGTATTTGGGAATATGTTTATAATAAAGTAATATTTACATATTTTCATTTTCTTAAAGGGGTTCTCTGAGTTATATATATTGATGACCTATCCTCAGGATAGGTAATCAATATCAGATCGTCGGGGGTCCGACACCTGGCACCCCCGCCGATCAGCTGTTTGAAGAGGAGGCGCGTGCCGTATCAGCGCAGCCTCCTCTTCACTGTTTACATGCTGGCCGTAACGGGGGTAGTGGTAAGTAGGTGTAATTACTCCTAACTGTCCCATTCATTTCAATGGGAAGAATCGCTCCCATACAAGTCTATGAGGTGAGGTGTAATTACACCTACTCCCCATTACCCCCGTTACGGCCAGCATGTAAACAATGAAGAGGAGGCAGCGCTGATACAGCACGCGCCTCCTCTTCAAACAGCTGATCGGCGGGGGTGCCAGGTGTCGGACCCCCGCCGATCTGATATTGATGACCTATCCTGAGGATAGGTCATCAATATATATAACTCGGAGAACCCCTTTAATTCCTGGAGAACCCCTTTAAGGGGTTACCATCTTTTTCTGTTTCTTATAATGCTTCATCATTTCCTGGCCCTTTTACTTACTTGTACTTGCTTTTTGGCTCTTTGGTCCTTGGGCTGGCCTTCAAATGCCAACACAAGTGATCATCACAAAGGCCTGCGTCAGGACACATAAGCCTCAGAGAGATGCAGAAGAAATCTGCATAGTGAAATAAGCACCAGAAAGCCATGGGCGGAATTCACCAAATATATCTTTTTATATTTTATTTTATATTGTGGTTTTGTTTTTAACAAAATCCCGTCCGTAACCCTTTTATTGATTGTGAAATGTTACCTTCTAATTATTTTCCAAAGCCAAGCACCTTGAACTTACATTCATTTATTTAACTGTGTTTAGTTTTCTGTCTACTGTAACGGTTCTCATAACATTGAAATCTGAGGGTTGGCTCCCGGCCACACCGCTGTTAACGTCATTTATCGGAGATTGGATTTCATCCAGAAAATAATGTAAAGATAGTGTTCAGTGGATGAAAGAATGAGTCAAGAGCTAACGTAAGCCCTTATCACTCTCTTCCACAGATGTATAGCTCCACTGTTCCAGTGACTTTGCAGAAACTTTTCAAGGACTCATAGAGGAGGAATTTTTCACTACCCTCAAGATAAGACTCTAGATATAGGGATTTGACGTTTGTCACAAAAGAATAGATTCATAGGGGGACATTTAAGTAATTTTCCACACCAAAAACTGGTGTAGAAAATTATGAATGAGCTTCCCGGCCCACCCGTCACTCCCTGTTTTCACCACTTTAGTAAACTGCTGTGAGTGGAGAAAAATAGATTTAGCTGCAAAATGGCGTGGGACAAAATCTGCGACCTATATATGCCACTGCACAGGTGTATATCTGTTAATAAATGCCCCCATTTATCTGAATGGGTCCATGGTCTGCACTTTGAGGAAATTTTTTATCTTTTTGCAGAATGGACATACGGATGCAGAAAGCACATGGATGATCCTCATCCATATGTCCATTCTGTAAAAAGATAAAACATAGTCTTATACTTGGCCAAAACATGCGACCCGTGGACCCATTGTAGTCAATGGGTCTGCAAAAAATGCAGATGCAACAGGGACTGCATCTGTCTTTTGCAGATCCGTGATTTGCTGACCAGAAAAAAGATACGGTCATATCTGCAATGCACAAGCAGACATGGACCTATTTGCTTTTATTTTCTGATTCTAGATGTTTTTATGCTATTTCCTGAACATGATTATGGGGCGGCCATCTTGCCTGAGCTGTTCTTAACGGCATTCACACAGCATTAAGAAAATTGCTTTATGGCAGCCCCATGGGCCATAGACACAATGGTCAGGAGGGGGGCCTCATTGACTACTATGGGAGAGTTTTCTAGGCATGCTCTATGACCTGTGCAGAGGTCATTGTACAAGGAAAGAATAGATAAGCTCTGACAATCACCTATTGTGAATGGTGGATCCTGTGTTAGGCTACTTTCACACTAGCGTTTTAAAATTCCGGTATTGAGTTCCGTCATAGGGGCTCAATACCGGAATAAAACGCTTCAGTTTTGTCCCCATTCATTGTCAATGGGGACAAAACTGAACTGAAGACAACGGAATGCTCCTGAAAGCATTCCGTTCCGTCTTCAGACCGGAGAACAAACCGCAGCATGCTGCGGTTTGCTCTCCGGTCCAGGCATCCGCACCAAGACGGATCCGGAATGACCCCCAATGCAAGTCAATGGGGGTGGATCCGTCTGGTGTGACCATAATGGTAACCGGATCCGCCCTCCATTGACTTTCAATGGAGTCCATTACGGATCCGGGTACACATAGACACATACAGACATAAACATACACACACATAAAGACATACAAACACACATACATACTTACATGCTCCCCGGCAGGTCTTCGGAGCGTCAGGACGGCTCACACAGGTCACGATTCCCCACAGCGCCCTCTGCTGGGCGCCTGGTGGAATCGTCAGATGACGATTCCACCAGGAGCCCAGCAGAGGGCGCTGTGGGGAATCGTGACCTGTGTGAGCCGTCCTGACGCTCCGAAGACCTGCCGGGGAGCATGTAAGTATGTATGTGTGTTTGTATGTCTATATGTGTGTGTATGTTTATGTGTATGTATATGTATGTACTGTGTGACATGTGTGGGGCCGGAGCGCGGTTCCGGCTCCACACATGTCACTGCGGCAGGCCTGATCCGGCAGCACCCTTCACCTGCCGGATCAGGCCTGCCGCCAGTGTGAAAGTAGCCTTATCTGTCTTTCTAATTCTGCCTGTAATGATATCCCCTCTGTGTATAGATTAGCAGTACCGTGATCTGTACACACTAAGAAGTGTCACCTAATATCAGGCTTAGGCTACTTTCACACTAGCGTTTTATAATTCCGGTATTGAGTTCCGTCATAGGGGCTCATACCGGAATAAAACGCTTCAGTTTTGTCCCCATTCATTGTCAATAAGGACAAAACTGAACTGAAGACAACGGAATGCTCCTGAAAGCATTCCGTTCCGTCTTCAGACCGGAGAACAAACTGCAGCATGCTGCGGTTTGCTCTCCGGTCCAGGCATCCGCACCAAGACGCATCCGTCATGACCCCCAATTAAAGTCAATGGGGACGGATCCGTTTGGTGTGATACAATGGTGAACGGATCCGTCCTCCATTGACTTTCAATGGAGTTCATGACGGATCCGTCACCTGCACACATACACACAATACACACATACAGACATAGAGATACACATAAACATAAACATACACAGACATATACACATACAAATACACATACATACTTACATGCTCCCCGGCAGGTCTCCAGAGCGCAGGAGGAATAGGACGGCGCGCACAGATGACGATTCCACCAGGCACCCAGCAGAGGGCACTGTGGGGAATCGTCATCTGTGCGCACCGTCCTGCTCCTCCGGCGCTCTGGAGACCTGCCGGGAGCATGTAAGTATGTATGTATGTGTATTTGTCTGTGTATATGTGTGTGTCTGTGTGTATGTATGTACTGTGTGACATGTGTGGGGCCGGAGCGCGGTTCCGGCTCCACACATGTCCCTGCGGCAGTCCGGATCCGGCAGCACCCTTCACCTGCCGGATCCAGACTGCCGCTTGTGTGAAAGTAGCCTTAGTGGCCAGTGTGAAACTGCAGGATTTTATGTTTTTTGTTGAAATATAGATATTTGAAAAAAAAAGTAAAAATAACATTATCAAAAATTCTTTAAAAATATGTTAAACATAAAAGTGTGATTTAAACAATAGGTCATTATCTGATGACACATTTCCTTTAACAATCTTACATTGCAAGGTACTTCTTATACTCTATTCACACAAGTCACACTGAGTTTTTTGCTTAGATTTTTTCAAAATCATGGCATTTTGCTGCAATTAAAAAAAAATGAAATTCAACCAATGTGAATGTGCTTTTTAACAAGGAGATTTACAATTTGATTTAACATAGGTTTTAAAATGTGCTCAGCATTGAAAGGGTGTTTGTGAATACATCTTGAGGGTGTGGTGAACTAATTAAGAACAGTTAAATATAGCTGCTTTAGTACAGCACAGTGGGCGCCAGAGTTTTGGAGACAACTTGAAAGGAGTGGTTGTGAAGAATGTAAGTGGACCCTGTGGTTTAATTGAGTTTGGAGCACTTTAAAGGGGCTATCCAGGAAAAGATACTTATGACTTAGGTCCCATTCACATGACCGTATTTTTGGTCTGCATCTGATCCACATTTTTTGTGGATCGCACCTGTATGTGCATTCTGTAGTCCCACAAGAATAGTCATTATACAGTAGGTCCGACAAAAAAGACAAAAAAAAAGATGTAGGCAACACAGACATGGACATCATCTGTTTTTTTTGCAGAACTATGTTTTGTGAACCGCAAAATACACAGTCGTGTGAATACATCTTTAAACTCAGGATAGGTCACTAGTGTCAGATCTGCGGGGATGCAACACCCTGGACCCCCACCAATCAGCTGCCTGGAAGGCCGCAGCCTCTTCCTAAGCCAGTGACATCACGGTACGGGCACATTCACATGACCATATTGCTGCTGTGCCCATGCTGCAGACCGCAAATAGTGGGTCTGCAAAACACGGGCACCAGCCATGTGAACGCCATACTGTGGTGCAAACCCATTGACTTGAATGGATCCGCGATCCACAAGATATGGCAAAAGATATGAAATGTTCTATCTTTTGTGGTGTGGAGGCATGGACCCAAAAGCCCATGGAAGGGTTTCCCAGTGTTTCTGTGGGCTTCCAATCCGTGCCTCTGCACGGCAAAAGATAGGACATGCCCTATTTTTTGCCGTATGTTGCGGATGGCTGACCCATTCAGGTCAATGGATACACAACGCAGTATGGAGTTCACGCTATTTGCGGTCCACAACACTGGCACCACCGCCATATGGTTGTGTGAATGGGCCCTACATCAGTCACATGACCTACTTACAGCTAAGCTACATTCAAGTCAATGAGCTGAGCTGCAATCCCAAGCAGTACCAATATACAATGGCTATATTTCACTGTTCTTGGAAAGCTACCTGGAGCCTACATGGCTCCAGAGCTCCGGAGAGCACAGCGGCTCCCCGAAACATCTGATCGGCAGGAGTGTCGGGACTGGGACCCCTGCTGATGTGATAATGGTGACCTATCCTGAGGATAGGATAACCCCTATGTATGCCGTCATTGGTCTCAGCGATCATTTGAATTAGTTTAATGACATCATTGCTGCAGGAGCAGTGGGTATCATGGGGACCTCTAGAGCTGCCTAGGCAGATGTATAGTAAAAAAATGTATTTTATATATAATCCCTATCTTATTTTATACCGTTCCCTGCTTGTAGGAAGATTTAATAAAATGCATTATGAAATTTAAAGAGCATTTTATAGCGGATAAGCAGCTGAGCAGATTGCTGTACAGTTTTATGAGAGAGGTTTTAGGATAAGGCCCCAAGCACACGACTGTATTTTCAGTCCCCATCTGCATTTTTTTTGCATCGGATATTTGGAAACACATTTTTCCCTTTCCCTGTGCTTCCTCTGTAACGTCCTGCAATGTATCATAACCGAGCCTCCCATGAAGCCATCTGTCAGAATCACCAGCCGAACAGTCGTGAAGTCAGATCCATGTGATCTTGATCCACATGCACGGTAGGGGGAGTCCACTGATTATCATACTGAGGCTGTGTGGGCGGAAACATTAGGATAAGACGGCAAGGGGATAATGGAGGGTGTAGTGGGGGAGCGTTTGGACCAGGGTATGGTCCAAATGCCTACTTCCAAAAAGGGAAGTAGGCGTTTACATTCTTACAGCACCAAGTGTTGTGGCTGCTTCCTATCTACACCCACAACATGGAAGTTGTAATCAATGGAGAGCAGCAGGAGCATGGAGAATGAAGTGAAGAGTCAGGAAAAGTTGACAGGTACACTATTAAGCTCTGTAGGAGACTAGACAAGGTTTATGCAATTACATTTTTAGGATCCTGCACAACCTCCTTTAAAGGGAAGCTGTCACCATGAAAATACAGTGCAATCTGTAGGCCACATAAAACAGGTAAAGCTGAGAAGATTCATATATAGCAGGGATCAGCAACCTTCGGCACTCCAGCTGCTGAGAAACTACAACTCCCAGCGTGCACACTTACTTTGCTGTTTTTGTAACTCCCATAGAAGTGAGAGAAGGATGCTGGGAGTTGTAGTTTTAGTACAGCGAGTGTCACAGAGTGCCAGAGGTTGCTGATCCCTGATATATAGTTTAGAAGGAAAATGATTATGCAAAACTTGTATTTATTTTATTAATTTATTCAGTTAAATCTCTGTTCAGTAGCCAAGTGGGCAGACTTGTCAGTGATTAACCTCTTTGCTTATATAAATGTGTATACATAGATAGCTGTTTATCACCTCTAAGATGTGAATTTGAAGCAGATTTTTACTGCAGTTCTCAACTTTTGCAAATCAGGGGCTGAATTTGATGGCAAAATCCACACATGAATATTTCCCATATATTATTGTTAAGTTGTGCCTGAAACACGTGAAAACAGATCATGCCCATCCATAATGATTACATTAAAACATCAGAATAAGCCCAAAACTTTAGGGGCTTAAAGCAAAGCAAATGGCAATTGCTGTAGAAAGTACAGCAGGGATCAGCAGCTGTTCTGAAACTACAACTCCCAGAATCCTACTTTCTCTTCTGTGGGAGTTACAAGAACAGCACGTTGTGTGCACGTTGAGAGTTGTAGTTTCACAGCAGCTGGAGTCAGGAGCGTCGCTAAAGGCTCATGGGCCCTGGTGCAAGTGTTCAGCTTGGGCCCCCCCTTCACTCAGTGTAATTTGACCGGCATGCACTTTCTATAATAGCAGTGTCTTCTTATGTGGCACAAGGGTCTTTGGGCCCCCTAGGCTCCTGGGCCCGGTAGCAACTGCTACCTCTGCACTCCCTATAACTACGGCCCTGGCTGCAGTGCCGAAGGTTGCTTATCCCTGCAGAAGAGGATTAATATCATTTTCTGTATTCCCTTTAATTATCATGTATTGTTTTACACGATTTCAGATGTTTCAGTGAAGGGAAATCTAAAGGAAGGGAAAGCTATAGCTCACATGGCCCTAAATATTGTGAAAAGCTTTCTTGAAGAATGGTCAGGTTTGGATTAGCCCTGCAGCAATTGCAGTGGTGAGCAGGTGTAATTACAAGCATGGCGTCCCCATTCACTTCTCTAAGATGGCTCTGTCTGTGTGAATAGGACGAAGCCATCCCAAAGAAGTGAAAGAGGGCGCCATACTTGTAATTAAAAATGCTCACCACTGCAATTGCTGCAGCAAGCAGGTAAACAGAGCAGAGAAGGCAGAGCTTGTATGAACACTGCCTTCTCTTCAAACAGCTGATCGGTGGAGTCTGACCCCCACAGATATTATATTGATGACCAATCCTGAGGATAGGTCATCAATAGTAAAAAGTGGTCAACCCCTTAAGCATGTTTCACTAATGGCCCATACAGTACATTTATGGTCCGTATATGCAATGATAGCAGCAGTTATGTCCAGAGAGTTGGCCTTTGGTATTATTTCCTCTGGTGTACCCAAGGTACCTTAGTACAAGGCATTATTGCATTTGCCCTTGACATTCCGTGTGCGCCTTGGGCCTTAGCTAATTACTTGCATGTGGTTGTCTATGAAATGCTATTCTATCTTTAGCATCAAATAAAAAGGAGATTGTATTCGTGTTTACCATCTAAACATATAGGGAACAGGAAATATAGAGTCGCGAGCTAGGCTTTACTGGTTTGTGGTTAATGATTGCCAATACGTGTAGTGCACTATTTTCCGTAGAAATTACCAGAAGAAACTCTGACTAGAAGCTAAGTCTATGAATAAGATAATAATAATCAAACATTCTGGCTATTTATTCAGGTAAAAAAGTCATAATTTTACTGGTTACACTAAAAATAAAATGTTACATATTAAGGTAGTTGACAATAAGGGGTTTTCTGGTACTTTTATACTGAATCCCTTGAAAAAACTGGTGCATAATGTCGCAATTGGGTTGGTAGTATTGTATGATATGGGCCTCTCTTGGGACTTGCATTGTGATGCTATTCTCCGTAAAGTGTAATATGACTTGAGCAGGGTCACAAAGTGGTTGATTCATTTATATTCATGATATAAGCTGCCCACCACCTATGTTATGCTTTCATTGTTTTTAGGGTATTTGAGCATAGTGATGGCTATTTTGTATTAATGAATAAAGGTTATATTATCATGACCAGTAAAGGCTCATCTATTGGTTTTATTTACATTGATGGGTGTTATACGTTTGGTCTATCCTCACTAAAGCTACACAGCTCCATCCATTGTGTATTGGGTAGAGCTGGTTACTGTAGTGATGTTCCAATTAAAGTGAATTGGAGCAGCACTTAAAGAGGTTGTGGCTAGTTTTTAAGCCGACTGCTGAGTGTCCGACCAATGGGGCTCCCACCGATCACAAGAATTGGGGTCCTATTTCCCCATTCTTATCAAGAGCTAGGTCATGAATGCCACTCCATTCATTCTCTATGGATGCACCAGATATATTGAATGCAGTGCTATTATTACTGGGGGCATTATTAATACTGGGGGCACTATATGGGAATTTTAACTATGGATACAATAAGGGTATTATTGCTGGAGGCATTGTAAGGGCATTTTTATTACTAGGTGCATTTTAGGGGACTATATTACTAAGGACACTATACAGGCATTATTACTGGGAGCACAATGGAGTGGATATTATTATTACTGGGTGCATTTTAGGGGGCATTATTATTACCGGGGCGGGCACAAGGGACATTATAGTTGGAGGCCCTATAGAGGCATTAATACTACTGGGGGCACTAGATGGGCATTGTTATTAATGGAGACATTTTAGTGGGCAATATTACTACTGGGGCACTATGTTTCTGCAGTGTAGCATTTGGGGGCATTGAGGAGCAAACTTTGTGCTGAGAAGGTGGGGAACATGATGGAAAACTGAAGAATCTTAGATGTCTGTGTGGCAAACTGTGCCAAGAGAAGATGTGGCTGAAAGAATTTGTAGTCATGGTCTGGGCCAAACAGAGAAGATGTAGAAAGATAATGTTTACCTCAGAGGAGACGTCACCTCACTTAAAAAAATTGTCTGGAGAAAGAGGAATGTCTATAGCAGAGGAGACATCACTGGATGTAAGAGGTATGTGTTGCTGTATTCTACTTATGAACAGACAGCATGCTTGACAGTAGGGCTGGCTCTGTGCTGTGGCCTGCATCTCGCCTCCTCAACCCTCTCCTCCATATCTTAATTAGAGACAACTGGAGGAGGAAGACTGAATGTGGCAACGGGAACTGGCCATCACAGAGGAGCAGCTTCTGGGAAGGCATTTTGTGCTGCACTTTGGTAGTTGGTTCTGCAGAAGATCCAAATGCCAAAGTGCAGCACAATATAATGTACTTCCCCAGCAGAACCAAATACCACAGTTAAACAAGGAGTTCTGCTGGCGTAGTATATTGTGTTGCATTGTGGTATTTGGTCCTTCTGGGGCAGTATATTGTGCTGGTCTTTGGTATTTGGTTCTGCTGAAGAAACAAATACCAAAGTGTGTCACAAAATACTGACCCTCTATGGTATTGCTGGCCCCATCTATGTGTGTTAACTCCACTTACTTGAGTTGACACCGCTTACTCGTGTTGGCCCCAGCTTCTGTCAATTTGGCCCAACCTACATTGCCCACCTCCTGTGCCCATCCCAGACAGCTGCTACTCCGTCTACCACTCCCCTCATCCAGACCCTGATAGGGAGTATTCAGACCTGGTGCCTAGGGTGCTATAAATACAGCCCTGCCTGTACTTAACACTCTGGTAGTTGCTTAATTCTTTCATATTCACCTTCCTATACTTCCTGTAGTAATTTGATATCAACAATATCTGTAAGAGCTCATACACATGGGACATAGCCTGCATAGTTGCTGAGGAAAAATGGAAGCTGAAGTAGCAGTGAGGATTTTGGGGTATCACATTTCAAGCCAGAGAAGGATTTCAAGTGTTGGGGTGCTCAGAATTTGGGAGAGGCCTGACAGAAATCTGTTGATTGCCACAGTTGTGGCGTGCACAACAAGGCCAATAAAGACTAACCAATAGGTGGCCATAGCTGCCAAGATTGCACAACCAATATGTTCAAAGTGTAACTGTCATATCTTTTTTTAATTTGTGTAATGTGTAGGGGCAGTGATGCTGACCATTTTTGTAATATACTTTAATTACTGAAATCGTACATTTCTACTAGAAAAATAGCTGTAAAGAGGTCCATTTTGAGCCTTAGCAACATCCTTCTGTCTTCTGTTTACATGACAGTGGGGACTTGCTCAACATTGACTGTGTTATGTAAACAGAAGACAGAATGATGTTGCTAAGGCTCAAAATGGGCCACTTTACAGCTATTTTTCTAGTAGAAATGTATGATTTCAGTAATTAAAGTATATTACAAAAATGGTCAGTATCAGTGCCCCTACACATTACACAAATAAAAAAAATATGACAGTTACACTTTAACCACATCCTGTCCGCCCATAGGACATAAACATCTGGGAAGTGGTTATTTATCTCTGAATGGACGTTTCTGAACGTCCATTCAGAGATAGCAGCTGCACGCTAATCGTGCGGCCGTACAGCGGGGGACCTGCTGTCAGTGACAGCAGGGTACCCCATAGAGAAGGCAGGGACCGTTCCCAGGAGTCCCTGCCTTCTAGATCGCTGTATACACCTGCTGTGTCCGGGAGTGTGCAGGAGCTGCAGGGTCTTTCATGGACCCGGATCAGCCCTGCACTGAGGCTGTACAGAGATGTATTATGCTGTACAGCCTATCTGGGGGTGTATTTCCCCTGTAACTGGGGCTACTATGTCAGCCCCAGTTACAGGAGAAATCAATAGTGTAAAAAAAAAAAAAAAAAGTGAAGTTAAATGTCCCCCAGAGGTCTTGTATGACCTTAATGGGCACACAAAGTGTAAATAAATAAATAAAATAAAAGAGTATTATAAAAAAAAAGTTTCACATATAAAAAAAATGTCATTTAAAAAAATGTTACAAAAAAATTTAAATAAATAAAATAGACCTATTTGGTATAACCGCGTCCGCAACAACCGCTGTAAAAATAAATAAATAAATAAATAAATAAACATTATGCCAAAACAGATTTTTTAATTACCTCACCTCTCAAAAAACATAATATCAATCAATCAAAAAGTCGTATGTATCCCAAAATGGTAGCAATAAAAACATCACCTCATCCTGCAAAAACTGAGCCCCCACACAAGATCATAGCCAGAAAAATGAAAAAAAGGCTCTAAAAAATTGCAACACAAAAACGTTTTTTTTTTTTCTAAAAATGCTCTTATTGTGTAAAACGTAAAAAAATAAAAATAAAAAATAGACATATTTGGTATCGTTGCATCCGTAACAACTGGATCTATAAAAATATCACATGCTCTACCCCATAAGGTGAACGGTGTATAAAAAAAATATAGAAAAATGACACCAAACTGCTTTTTTTTTACTTCAGAAATGAGATAAAAAGTGATCAGAACCATGACAGAAATTCCATGTTAGAAAATGCAGATGCCGCTCCTCCCATTCTGAGGCCTGGCGTATCCCCAAATAACAGTTTACAACCACAATTGAAGTGTTACTATATTCAGGAGAAAATGGGGAGCAAATTGTGGAGGGATATTATCTTGTTTTCTTTTGTGAAAAAGAAAGTTTGGGCCTAACACACCATTTTCTTGTTTAAAAAAAAATGTTATTTTTCATTTTCACAGCCAAGGGTTATAAATTGTATGAAACGCCTGTAGGGTCAAGTGCTTGCTTCACCCCGTAAAAATTCCCTGGGTGGTGTATAAAATGTGGTCACTTTTTGGGTGTTTTCACTGTGGAGATACCTCAGAGTCTCTTCAAATGCAACATTGTGTCCAAAAACCATTCCAACAAAATCTGCCCTCCAAAAACCATATTGCGTTCCTTGACTTCTGTGCCCTTCCGTGTCCCCATACAGCTGTATACGACCACATGTGGTGTGTTTCTGCAAACTGCAGAATCTGGGTAATAAATATTGAGTTTTTTTTGTTAACCCTTGATGTGTTACCGGAAAAAAATGATTAAAATGGAAAATCTGCAAAAAAAAGTGAAATTTTGAAATTTCACATCTATTTAGCTTTAATTCCTGTGGAATACTTAAAGGGTTAACAACATTTCTAAAAGCAGTTTTGAATAGTTTGAGGGGTGTAGTTTCTAAAATGGGGTCATTTATGGGTGGTTTCTATTATGTAAACCCCACAAAGTTACTTCAGAACTGAACTGGTCCTTAAAAAAGTTGATTTTGCTAATTTTCTGCTAATGACACTACCAAAATGATGCCAACATAAAGTAGACATATGGGGAATGTCAATTAATGAGTATTTTATTGGGTATCATTATCTGTCTAAAAAACAGAGAGATTCAAATTTAGAAAACAGTGAATTTTTTTTACATTTTCGTTAACTTTTGGATTTTTTTTATAAATAAAAGAAAAACATATGGACTCAAATTTACAATTAACATGAAGTACAATGTGTCACGAGAAAACAGTCTCTGAATGGCTTGGATAAGTAAAAGTGTTACAAAGTTATTACCACATGAAGTGACACATGTCAGATTTGCAAAATTAGGCCTGGTCAGGAAGGGGGTAAGTGGCCCGGATGGGAAGTGGTTAAATAACCCTATGTGAGGGAAGGTTTTGCACTGACTATTACTAAAATATTTTTGAGATCTGACTAACATCGGTTCAATCTGATGTGCAGACGACATATAGTATATAAGGGATAATGCTTTCTAACAGTGGATTTAGACGGGCAGACGAACAGCGGATTGTTGGGAAGGAAGTGTTCCTTCCCAACAGTCGGCTGCTTGCTCAGTGGCTGTGAAGCAGTGCATTTACATGTAGTGATCACCTTCACAATATGAGGACAAAGGATTGTTATTCGCTCATGCTGATACAGCTGCATTGTTTCTAGGCAGCAGACCCCTGTTTAGACAGCACAATCTGCTGCCTAGAAATGATAATTTAGGTGCCTGCTAGAGATGAGAGAATATATTCGTAAAGATTCATTATCCGCACAGATATTTGCGTACTCGTAAGTATTCGTTACTTGGCCTAGTAGCGTGTGAAATTCGTGTGTTTTTTAAACTCCTCCCTGCATGTTTAGCGCCTATAAACATGCAGGGAAGCCTGGGGGACCTCCTGCCATGACCTACTACCTTTTCTACGTGTCTAGGAGTGATTGGCTGCATGCATCAGGTGACGTGCTATTATATATATGCGTACGCCTGGGGCTCGGATCACACACCTTGTGATTTTAGGAGAGGGAAAGAGTGTGTGTGTGATAGGGATAGCGAAAGCATACGAAATAGGAGAATATTCGTTTCTATTAGGCAGGGAACTGCATTTGTGACCCAAAAGTCTTTTTAAAGACTACACTTCATCTACAGAAGTGCAATTCAGATTTCTGCAAGCAGCACAGCAGATATATACTGCTGTCTGTAGAGTCACTGTCTGACCCTACAGATACAGAATACCCTCCAGTGTTGCTTGCTGTAATCTGTGCTGTATATCATACATTAGGTGCTCTCACAGTGTCATATAGTGTGTGATACTGTAAGGCATCTATTGTAATAAAGCTGATACATACATTAGTATAGTGTGTATACTGTGGTGCGTATTGTGCGTGCATAATAGCATTTTGTGCACACGTGTGCAAGCTAACTTCATACATCCTATACTTATATAGACATGTATATATATATAAAGAATGGAGAACACCGGGGGCAAGGGTAAAGGTGGTAGAGGTGGGAGACATGGGCATGGAACTGGTGTGGTGGGCAGAGGCAGTGCACGTGGTAGTATGTGGGGTGACACTGTGTCTGCTGCTGTGGTAGCAGTTGAAAGACGCCAATTCAAGATGTCTGCTTTTCTGCAAAAGCTTGCAGGGCCGCAGGGTACACCTTTGACCGACCCCCAAGAGCAAGAGAATGTGCTGAAATGGATGACGGAGAGTGCGTCCAGCCATATGTCCACTGCCCCGTCTTCCAGCCAGTCCACTCATGACAGCCAGGGCAGTGGACCTGTCCATCCTCCACCTCACCCTCCTTCTCCCCAGCCTGGATCCTCCACGGTCCAATCTCATATGGAGACTTACTCACTGAAACTCTACAGTGAACCCTTCCCTGATGTGCTACCGGAGGAGATTCTCTGCCCCGATTCGCAAGAGCTGGTGCAGTCTCAGGGTGATGAGGGTGGGGATTTACCTGTGGCATCTGAGGAGGTGGTGTATGATGATGAGACACAGGTGTCAGGGGTGAGGTAGTTGGCAGGGAAGTAAGTCAGAGTGGGGACTCTGAGGAAGAGCTGGGTGATGGAGGGGACAGATCCGACTTGGGTGGATCAGGCACAGGAAGAAAGCGGTTCTGAGTGTGAGGGAACATCAGCATCACAACCGGTTGGGAGAGGCAGTGGGCTGGGCAGAGGGAGAAGCAGGGCCCGAGCTACTACTTCCCCAAGTGTTCCCAGGGGTCAAGCTCCAGTGCGCAAAGCTCGATACTCTGTAGTTTGGGAGTATTTTATGGATGAAGAGGGCGATCGACGGGTAGCGGTGTGCAAACTGTGCCACACCAAGATTAGCAGGGGAGTCAACAAAAAGAACCTGACCACAAGTAGCATGCGCAAACATTTGGAGAAGAAACACCCCACTAAGTGGTTGGCACTCCAGTCAGCTGGTGATGATGACACTGCTGCTTCAGCCCCTGTGTCACTCGCTGTCAGTGACCTAGTAGCCCCCGGCCGGGACGCTCCAGCCTCCAGCCCTGCAAGGACCCCTGCAACTTCATATCCCTCCCCCGCCTCCACTCATGTGTCCCAGTGATCAATTGTCACTACAGCAGACCTTTGACCGCAAGCGCAAGTACACAGCCGTCCACCCCCATGCACAAGCCTTAAACGTGCAGATCAGTAAACTGCTGAGCCTGGAGATGTTACCATATAGGCTTGTAGAAACGGAAGCTTTCCACAACCTCATGGAGGTGGCAGCCCCCGTTACTCGGTCCCCAGCCACCACTATTTTTCACCCTTTGCCATCCCCGCCCTACACAGCCACGTGTCGGATAACATCATCTGTGTCCTAAGCAACGCGGTTTGTGGAAAGGTCCACCTAACCACAGACATGTGGACAAGTACCGGTGGGCAGGGACGCTACATCTCCCTCATGGCACATTGGGTGAACCTGGTGGAGACTGGGACCGAGTCTGACCGTGGGCCTGCTGATGTGCTACCCACACCCAGAATTGCCGGACCAACTTCTGTGTCTGTTTCACCCGAACATTACACCTCTTCCTCCAACCCCCACACCTTCACTCCCCCTCCTCCTCCAAAAGAGTATTGATGGCCACATCGCTGAGTGTCAGTAGCTCAATGCGCAGCAGCACAGCGGTGGGGAAGCGTCAGCAGGCCGTGCTGAAACTGCTTAGCTTGGGCGACAAGAGGCATACGGCTCAAGAGCTGTTAGAGCGCATAAGGGGGGAGACAACTGTGTGGCTTGCGCCGCAGAACCTGCAACCAGGTCTGGTTGTTTGTGACAATGGGCGTAACCTGGTGGCGGCTCTGAAACTTGGTGGACTCACACATGTGCCATGCATGGCCCACGTACTAAACATAGTGGTCCAGCGGTTTCTTAAGACCTACCCCGAGCTTGATGTGTTGCTCACTAAAGTGCGCCGCATTTGTGCACATTTTAGGAAGTCCACCACAGATGCTGCCACCCTCAGGACAGTGCAACGGCGGTTACAACTCCCTGTTCACCGGCTGCTGTGTGATGTTCCCACACGATGGAATTCAACGTTGCAAATGATAGCCAGGGTGTACCAGCAGCGAAGGGCAATAGTAGACTGCCAGCTGACAGCTTCCCAGAGAGGTGGTAGTCATGCCAGTCAGCTTCCTCAGGTGTATAATGAGGAGTGGACATGGATGGCTGGCATCTGCCAGGTCTTAGGCCCCTTTGAGGAGGCAACGCATATGGTTAGCGGCGATGTGGACATCATCAGCGTCACCATCCCACTGCTGTGTCTCATCCAAAAATCTTTAAAGAACTTAATATCAGAGGATTTAGGCATGTCACAGGAGATGAGGGAAGACAGTCAGTTGTTTGCCAGCCAGAGCACCCTCACATCAGTTTCGCAGAGCGAATTACAGGAGGAGGAGGTAAAGGAGGAGGAGACTCTAGGCCACACTGCAGGGGGCGATTCGATGACAGCAGTTCAGCGGGTATGGGCTGAGGAGGAGGAATTGGAGGTGGAGGTAGAGGAGGAGGAGGAGGAGATGGATAGTCAGTCGATTGAGGAGAGGGAAGTGTTGCGCTGTGGGACTGTACCTCACATGGCTGACTTTATGTTAGGCTGCCTTTGTCGCGATCCTCACGTGAAGACCATTCTGGCCACCAATGATTACTGAGTGTACACCCTCCTAGACCCACGGTGTAAGGACAATTTCCACACTCTAATTCCTGTGGAGGAAAGGACTACAAGGGTCAATTCATACCAACATACCAAGGCCAACAGGCTCTCTAAATTCAATATTTACGGAGGGCCAAAAGGCTCTCTAAACTCAAGTTTTTGCGGAGGGCCAACAGCATCTCTAAACTCAATTTTTACCCAGGGCAAACAGCCTCTCTAACCAAAATTTTTAAGGAAGGCCAACAGCCTCTCTAAACTCAGTTTTTACCCAGGGCAAACAGCCTCTCTAACCAAAATTTTTAAGGAAGGCCAACAGCCTCTCTAGAAACAATTTTTACGGAATGTCAACAGGTTTTCTACACACAATTTTTACCGAGGACAAACAGACTCTCTACAAAAATTTTTTTTACGAAGGGCCAACAGGCTCTCTACACACAATGTTTACGGAAGGCCAACAGGCTCTCTACACACAATCTTTACGTCGGGGCACAAAAGGCCTGTTGCTCGCCTACTGTCTCTCTCCAAAAACTTCATCCTGAGGCCATTTTAGTGGCTATTTAAAATTGTAGTTTTCCGGTGTTTCACCTACTGTCTCCATTCCAAAATTTCTGCCTGAGGTCCAAGTACTACTGGCTTTTGAAAATTTTCCTCCTCTTCTGCTGCGCCTACAGTCTCTCCAAAAAAACTTCTTTCTGAGGCCCGACTACTGTGGTACTGGAATGATCCAGGTGCAGGTGACCAGACCTCAGCATGTCAGCATTGATCACTGGGTCAGTCCGCTACCAGTGTCCACCACCTTACAGCAGCCATTCACATCCTGTCACCCAGCTTTCCCATGTATGATGCTGTAAAATCTGAATCATAACATGATCTAAACATACGTGAGAAATCCTGACACACATGACTATTAACTTCTATTAGATCGTACTTGATATTTAAGGACTCTATACTGACAGGGAGTGTTCCACAGGATTGGCACATAGCAAATGTGGTGCCAATATTCAAAAAGGGTCCAAAAACATAGCCCGGGAACTATAGGCCGGTAAGTTTAACATCTACATAGTAACATAGTAACATAGTTTATAAGGCCGAAAAAAGACATCTGTCCATCCAGTTCGACCTGTTTTCCTACAAGTTGATCCAGAGGAAGGCAAAAAACCCCTGTGCGGTAGAAGCCAATTTTCCTCACTTTAGGGGAAAAAATTCCTTCCCGACTCCAATCAGGCAATCAGAATTACTCCCTGGATCAACAACAACCCATATCTAGTAACTATAACCTGTATATTACCCTCCAGAAATACATCCAGGCCCCTCTTGAACTCTTTTACTGAACTTACCATCACCACCTCCTCGGGCAGAGAGTTCCATAGTCTCACTGCTCTTACCGTAAAGAATCCTCTTCTATTTTTGTGAACAAACCTTCTTTCCTCCAGGCGCAGAGGATGTCCCCTCGTCATGGTTACTGTCCTTGGGATAAAGAGATCATGGGAGAGATCTCTGTACTGACCCCTGATATATTTATACATAGTTATTAGATCTCCCCTCAGTCGTCTTTTTTCTAAAGTGAATAACCCTAATTTTGATAATCTTTCTGGGTACTGTAGTCCACCCATTCCAGCTATGACTTTAGTTGCCCTCCTCTGAACCCTCTCCAGCTCTGCTCTGTCTGCCTTGTTAACAGGAGCCCAGAACTGTACACAGTACTCCATGTGTGGTCTGACTAGTGATTTGTAAAGTGGCAGGACTATGTTCTCATCACGGGCATCTATGCCCCTTTTGATGCAACCCATTATCTTATTGGCCTTGGCAGCAGCTGTCTGACACTGGTTTCTGCAGCTTAGTTTGCTGTTCACTAAAATTCCTAGGTCCTTTTCCATGTCAGAGTTACCCAATGTTTTACCATTTAGTATGTACTGGTGACTTGCATTATTCCTTCCCATATGCATAACCTTACATTTGTCAGTGTTAAACCTCATCTGCCACTTCTCTGCACAAGCCTCCAGTCTATCCAGATCCATCTGTAGCAGTGTACTGTCCTCTTCTGTGTTAATTACTTTACACAGTTTAGTGTCATCTGCAAAAATTGATATTTTACTGTGCAAGCCTTCTACAAGGTCATTAATAAATATATTGAAGAGAATAGGGCCCAATACTGACCCCTGTGGTACCCCACTAGTTACAGTGACCCAATCTGAGTATGTACCATTAATAACCACCCTCTGTTTTCTATCACTGAGCCATTTACTCGTGGGTAAACTGTTTGAAGGTTTTCTAAGAGATGCTATCTTGGAGTACCTCAATGAAAATAAGCAAATAACTCCATATCAGCATGGCTTCTGTCACGACAGGGAAACAAGGGATAGTGTGCCCTGTCTGAACCCCACCTCTTTCCCTGCCTACTTACAGTAGATGCCCTAGGCGACAAAACCGTAACTTGGAGACAGTCCCTATGCTGAGTACGTGCACAGGGAAGGGAAGGGAACACAGGGAAAGACGAACACAGACAGAAACAAACACAACAGCAGAATCGTCAGCAAGCCAAGTCAAGAACAGGAGGTCACGTCAAATACCGAGGGGAATCACAAAAGCGTAGTCTAAGTCCAAAGCCAAAATCCAATACACCAATAATCCAACAGCAAGGTCCAACACACAGCACTGATCTCAGAAGACTAATCACAGGCATCTGAGTGAGGCAGTTGCCATCTTTAAATAGCCCGCCCAGGATCATGTGATGTGGCCAGCATCACATGACCTGAGGCGGAGCAAGCTGTCCAAACAATATGTAAAGTAGCCATGTGGTGTGATCAGCACCACATGGCTAAACCCAAACAGAGAATTAACTCATGAAGTGCTGGCTGACAAGACCAGCACTTCAATTCCCTATTGCTCGTCTCTAGGGGGCGGAGAGGTCCGGCGACGTCGTGCAGAGGGAGCACGACGCCGACCTCGCGTGACAGTACCCCCCCTTCACGAGGGGCCACCGGACCCTTACCAGCGGGAGCAGGCTTATCGGGATGCTGCAGATGGAACTTTCGGATGAGTGAGTCTGCATGCATCCTGGTCAACGGTACCCAAGACCTGTCCTCAGGACCGAACCCCTTCCAATGTACGAGGTACTGGAAGGAATTCCGGACCCTTCTCACATCCACAATTCTGGCAATCACATGCTCCATTTGTCCTGCTACCTCAACCGGAGGCGGAGACTGTTCCTCAGGACCAACGGGAGCAACATAACGTTTGAGCAAAGACACATGAAAAACATTATGAACACGAAGGGAGTCGGGTAAACATAACCTAAAAGAAACCGGATTGATCACCTTGGTGATCCTGTAAGGACCAATGAAGCGAGGTGCAAACTTGTAGGATGGTACCCTCATGTTGAGATTTTTAGTCGATAACCATACCTTATCCCCAACCTTAAAATTCACACCCTTAGAACGTTTTCTATCAGCCTTAGCTTTTTGAACTCCTTGGGCCTTTTCCAGGTTCGACTGAACCTGTGCCCAAACTGTGCACAGTTCTTGAGAAAAATCATTGACATCTGGGACAACCGACGCAGATGGGGAAAAGGAGCTAAAGCGTGGATGAAAACCCATATTGCAGAAAAACGGCGACATCCCAGAGGATGAATTAACACGATTATTAATTGCAAATTCAGCCAGAGACAGGAATCTGGCCCACACATGTTGGTTATCAGAAACATAACATCTGAGATATTGCTCAACGGATTGGTTAAGACGTTCAGTCTGACCATTGGTCTCCGGATGAAAGGCTGATGAAAAGGACAAAGAGATACCAATCTTATTACAGAACGCCCTCCAGAACCTAGACACAAACTGTACTCCCCTATCAGAAACGATATTCTCAGGAACACCATGTAGTTTGACAATATTATCAATGAACACGGACGCCAAGACCTTCGCAGAGGGTAATTTACACAAAGGAATAAAATGACACATTTTGCTGAATCTGTCAACCACCACAAATATCACGGTTTTACCCTCAGAGCACGGCAAGTCCGTGATAAAGTCCATGGACAGATGTGACCAAGGTCTACTAGGTATGGGTAAAGGATGTAACTCACCCATAGGTCGTGTCTTGGAATTCTTGGACCTGGCACAAGTGTTACACGCAGTTACAAAAGCCTGAACATCTCTGGAGATTGACGGCCACCAATACTGCCTAGAGACCAACTCCTTGGTGGCATTGATGCCAGGATGTCCACACAAAACAGAATTATGGCACTCACCCAGCAGTCGCAACCGCAAATGAGCCGGCACAAACAATTTGTCATTGGGGGTACCAATGGGAGCAAGATGTTGTCCTGCCGAGATTTCAGAAGCGAGGTCAGATGAGGTAGCGGCCACGATGATATCAGCTGGCAGGATGGGCTCAGGAGGGACGTCAGGAGGCTGATACGCCTGGAAACTTCGGGATAAGGCATCGGCCTTAACGTTCTTGCTCCCGGGTCTGAAGGTAACACAAAAATCAAAACGAGTAAAGAACAAAGCCCACCTCGCCTGTCTAGGATTCAATCGCTTAGCCGATTCTAGAAACATTAAATTCTTATGATCCGTGAGGACCGTAATGCGGTGAAATGCCCCTTCTAAAAAATGACGCCATTCCTCAAATGCCCACTTGATTGCAAGTAACTCCCTATTCCCAATATCATAATTCCTCTTGGCAGGAGAGAACTTGCGGGAGAAGAAGGCGCATGGCATAAGATTAGTTAAGGTGGAAGACCCCTGGGACAGTACAGCCCCCACACCATCCTCAGACGCATCCACCTCAACTACAAAAGGCTTACTTTGATCAGGCTGGACCAACACAGGAGCATTAATAAAGCACTGCTTTAACCTTTCAAAGGCCTCAATTGCTGCAGGGGGCCAATTGACCAGATCAGCCCCCTTGCGAGTCAAATCCGTAATGGGTTTGGCTACCACTGAAAAATTTTTGACAAATTTACGATAAAAATTAGCAAACCCCAGAAATCGCTGGAGCGCCTTCAAAGAGGAAGGTCGCACCCAATCCACAATGGCCTGTACTTTAACTGGGTCCATTTTGAAAGAAAAAGGGGTGAGAATGTATCCCAAAAAGGCCACTTCCTGAACACCAAAGGTACACTTTTCCCCTTTAACAAACAACTTGTTTTCACGCAACACCTCCAGCACTTGCCTAGTATGAGATACGTGACTCTCCCAGTCTGCAGAAAAAATCAGGATGTCATCAATATAGACAATTACAAATTTCCCAATAAATGGTCTAAAAATGTCATTGACAAAGTTTTGGAAAGTTGCCGGAGCGTTACTTAACCCAAAAGGCATTACCAAGTACTCATAATGACCCTCCGGGGTATTAAACGCAGTTTTCCATTCGTCCCCCTCACGAATCCTGATTAGGTTGTATGCCCCCTTCAAATCCAGCTTGGTGAACCAACAGGCCCCCTGGACCTGATTCAGCAAGTCAGGAATAAGGGGCAACGGGTATCTGTTTTTAACAGTGATTTTATTGAGCTCCCTGTAATCGATACAGGGCCTCAATCCTCCATCCTTTTTACCAACAAAGAAAAAACCTGCCCCCATGGGAGAAACTGAAGGCCGGATGTGACCCTTGGCCAGACTCTCTTTGAGATAATCCCTCATGGACTGACGTTCAGGAGTAGAGAGATTATAAATGCGACCTTTGGGATATTTGGATCCCTCAATAAGGTCGATGGCGCAATCATATTGCCGGTGAGGAGGGAGGAACTCAGTCTCGGACATTGAAAACACGTCCGAAAAATCGCCAATATACTTGGGCAAGGAAAGAGACTCAGTGGTACCTCCCAACTGCAATACTGATCTACAACATTTGTCACAATTCATTCCCCATTTTTCCAATTCACCTACCGACCAGTTGATCACAGGGTTGTGGTCCTGTAACCAAGGCAGACCTAAAACAAGGTCGGCAGGTAAATCCTTTAATACAAGGAAGGAGCAAGTCTCAGTATGGGTAATTCCTACAGTTAATACAACCTCAGGAGTACAAAACTCCACTCTCCTATTATTCAATGGAGTGGAATCCAGTGCGATAATTTGAATTACCTCCCTTAAAGGAATTATAGGCACACCCACAGATTGCACAAAATCATAATCAATAAAATTAGCAGCAGAACCTGAATCCACAAATGCTTCACCGGATCTCTTGAGTTGGTTATAAGAAATGGAAATAGGTAACAAGATTTTCTTTCTTACCACCGCAGGGGGTACCTTACTTCCAGGAACAGACCTTTTTGAGAGCAGAAGTCTCGGACACTGCTGGAGCCAGTGGTTCATCTCACCGCAGTAAAAACAGGCCCCTCTCAGGCGTCTCTGATCCCTCATAGTAACTCCCAACTGCATAGGCTCCTCCTGGACGTTGATAGGAGACGGGCTCTGAAGAGGAACTTCGGACAACACGGCAACTTGAGGGGCAACAGAACGTTCCTTTTGTCTCTCCCTAAACCGTCGTTCAAGTTTGATAACTAAGGTCATAGTCGCCTCTAAGGTGTCAGGAGTAGGATAACTAACTAGTAAATCCTTCAGATGGTCAGACAGTCCCACCCTAAACTGGCTTCTCAAAGCAGGGTCATTCCATTTAGAGGACACACACCATTTTCTGAACTCAGCACAGTAATCCTCAACTGGACGGTTACCCTGCCGAATGTCTCTGAGCTGAGTTTCAGCTACAGCGGCCAAGTCAGGTTCTTCATATAAAAGACCTAGGGCCCGGAAAAAAGCCTCCACAGACAATAGACAAGGGGAGTCAGGTGGCAATGAGAAAGCCCACTCCTGCGGATCACCTTGCAGCAAGGAAATAATTATTCCTACCCGCTGCTGCTCAGAACCCGAGGAGTGTGAGCGTAAACGGAAATATAATTTACAACTTTCCTTAAAGGAACGGAAAGTCCTTCGGTCCCCAGAAAACCGATCGGGCAATTTTACATGGGGTTCAATATTGGGGTTTGGCATGGAGGGAACGACTGCGGGTGCAGTCCGCAGCTGCTCCTGATGTTGGAGTCTCCCGGCCAAATCCTGGATCATCTGAGCCATGTTACTCATCTGGTCCGTGAGTACTCGCAACGGCTCCATTAGGTATGGCCTGTGATTCTGTCACGACAGGGAAACAAGGGATAGTGTGCCCTGTCTGAACCCCACCTCTTTCCCTGCCTACTTACAGTAGATGCCCTAGGCGACAAAACCGTAACTTGGAGACAGTCCCTATGCTGAGTACGTGCACAGGGAAGGGAAGGGAACACAGGGAAAGACGAACACAGACAGAAACAAACACAACAGCAGAATCGTCAGCAAGCCAAGTCAAGAACAGGAGGTCACGTCAAATACCGAGGGGAATCACAAAAGCGTAGTCTAAGTCCAAAGCCAAAATCCAATACACCAATAATCCAACAGCAAGGTCCAACACACAGCACTGATCTCAGAAGACTAATCACAGGCATCTGAGTGAGGCAGTTGCCATCTTTAAATAGCCCGCCCAGGATCATGTGATGTGGCCAGCATCACATGACCTGAGGCGGAGCAAGCTGTCCAAACAATATGTAAAGTAGCCATGTGGTGTGATCAGCACCACATGGCTAAACCCAAACAGAGAATTAACTCATGAAGTGCTGGCTGACAAGACCAGCACTTCAATTCCCTATTGCTCGTCTCTAGGGGGCGGAGAGGTCCGGCGACGTCGTGCAGAGGGAGCACGACGCCGACCTCGCGTGACAGCTTCATAAGGGATCGGTCATGTCAAACCAATTTAATCAGTTTCTATGAGGAGGTAAGTTCTAGACTTGACCGCGGGGAATCAATGGATGTCGTATATCTGGACTTCTCCAAAGCATTTGACACTGTACCACATAAAAGGTTAGTATATAAAATGAGAATGCTTGGCCTTGGAGAAAATGTCTGTATGTGGGTAAGTAACTGGCTCAGTGATAGAAAACAGAGGGTGGTTATTAACGGTACATACTCAGATTGGGTCACTGTAACTAGTGGGGTACCACAGGGGTCAGTATTGGGCCCTATTCTCTTCAATATATTTATTAATGATATTGTAGAAGGCTTGCACAGTAAAATATCAATTTTTGCAGATGACACTAAACTGTGTAAAGTAATTAACACAGAAGAGGACAGTACACTGCTACAGATGGATCTGGGTAGACTGGAGGCTTGGGCAGAGAAGTGGCAGATGAGGTTTAACACTGACAAATGTAAGGTTATGCATATGGGAAGGAATAATGCAAGTCACCAGTACATACTAAATGGTAAAACATTGGGTAACTCTGACATGGAAAAGGACCTAGGAATTTTAGTGAACAGCAAACTAAGCTGCAGAAACCAGTGTCAGACAGCTGCTGCCAAGGCCAATAAGATAATGGGTTGCATCAAAAGGGGCATAGATGTCCGTGATGAGAACATAGTCCTGCCACTTTACAAATCACTAGTCAGACCGCACATGGAGTACTGTGTACAGTTCTGGGCTCCTGTGAACAAGGCAGACATAGCAGAGCTGGAGAGGGTTCAGGGGAGGGCAACTAAAGTCATAGCTGGAATGAGTGGACTACAGTATCCAGAAAGATTATCAAAATTAGGGTTGTTCACTTTAGAAAAAAGACGACTGAGGGGAGATCTAATAACTATGTATAAATATATCAGGGGTCAGTACAGAGATCTCTCCCATGATCTCTTTATCCCAAGGACAGTGACCATGACGAGGGGACATCCTCTGCGCATGGAGGAAAGAAGGTTTGTTCACAAAAATAGAAGAGGATTCTTTACGGTATGAGCAGTGAGACTATGGAACTCTCTGCTTGAGGAGGTGGTGATGGTAAGTTCACTAAAAGAGTTCAAGAGGGGCCTGGATGTATTTCTGGAGGGTAATAATATTACAGGTTATAGTTACTAGATATGGGTTGTTGTTGATCGGGAAGTAATTTTTTCCCCTAAAGTGAGGAAAATTGGCTTCTACCGCACAGGGTTTTTTTGCCTTCCTCTGGATCAACTTGTAGGAAAACAGGTCGAACTGGATGGACAGATGTCTTTTTTTCGGCCTTATAAACTATGTTACTATGTAATCACCCAGCTTTCTTAGAGTCCTGATCAACAAGTTGTCCATTTCCGTGGTGTTTCCATCACTTTCAGAGGTTTTCAGGTGTTTAGGCAACCTTGCCTGCGAAGAACTTGGGTCCCCTGCAAAAATGCTCGTATCTCCCATTGACTTAAATAGGGTTCGTTATTCGGTACAAATATACGAACTTTTGGAAAAGTTCGTACCGAGTACCGAGCACACGAGCATTTTAATATTCGCTCACAGTTTTACCGGATGAACAAGTGTTTTGCTGGTTCATCTGGTAATCTGCTGCACCTTTACAGGAACAGATTGTCAGGAATAAGTGTTTGCAGGAACATTTGTTCCCAAAAATCTGCCAGATTATCTGGCCATCTAAATCCACCTAAATGCCCCTTTTCAGAGAACTGTAAAAGTTGTGTAACTAGACATTCCCTGACCTAAATATTACAATTGTTCCTGTCTACTTTGAAAAGTATTTGGTCTTGAAAAGAGGTGTCTAGGTGGGGGCATGACCAACCTATACAAATATATAAATGGGCTATATAACAAATATGGTGAACAGCTGTTTCACATGAAAACCCCACAAAAGACAAGGGGACACTGCCTTCGTCTGAAGAAGAAAAATTCAGTCTCCAGAAGCATCAAGGCTCCTTTACCACAAGAACTGTAGATCTGTGGAATAGTCTACCTCAGGACATGGTCACAACAGGAACAGTGGGCAATTTTAAAAAGGGTTTAGATGAATTCTTAAAATTAAATAACATTAATGCTTATAAAAATGTATAGAACCCTGGGTCCCCCCTTTTCTAAAATTCACATCCCCATCCATTACTTGGTTGAACTTGATGGACATGTCTTTTTTTCAACTGTATTAACTGAACCTATAATAGAGACACTGACTTAATATTTTGCAGATTTTAAGCCAGCAATAGGATAGATTTAGCCAACCAAAAAGAAGTTACAAACCATTTATTGTCTAGAGTGAAATAATTGCAAGAATTCTAGACATGAAGAACCCACATAATGTTGACTACAATGTATGATAAATTTCCCCCTTGTTGTTTAATTATCCAGCAGTGCCACCGCTATTAAATTGAACCATCACACAGTTCCTATTGAAGTCAATGGGCTCACAATTTTATGATTTAGTTCTCATATTGTAGGTTTCATCTCGCCTTTACTAAAGTGAGATAAGAGACAGTCCTGACCACCAGTGAGAAGCAGAGGAGCATGCTGACGCTCAATGTTTCAGTAGCTTCCATTGCTCTTTATGCTATGTATTTCTACTAAGGTGAGATTAAATAATCCCTTTGAGAGAAACTCTCTACTTTGCCTAAAAGATGATGGGCCACTTTCTTGCTCCATAAGGATGTTATGGAGTGAGTAAACTCCTACACATCACAAACATCCATCCTGTGTCAATCACCAGTCTCATGAAGCTGATATTATATAATAATCAACATTCAGTTGAATAACACATTAAGGGTTCATTCACATGAACCTATTTTTTTGTCTGTGTCCATTCCATTTTTTTTGTGGCCCGTAAAATGGAAATTACTCTGTGTGCATTCTGTGTCTGTATGTCTGCATGTCTGCTCCTTAAAAAAATAAAACATGTCCTATTATTGTCCACATTGTGGACAAGGACAGGACTGTTTTATTATGGGCTGGCTGTTCCTTTCCACAAAATGCGGAATGCACATGGCCGGTTGTGTGTATTAGCTCTAATAAAAACTTATTATTACCACCCAAGTTCTGCCAAGTAAAGGTGTTATTTATAGTTGTGTGTGTAGCAAGTCCCCAGGGGAAGAATCAGGAGGAGAGGAGTGGTAGTTGTGGCACAGATAGGAGTGATAGTGGTTTACGATGACTGTTATTACTACAATGTTCCTTAGGGCTGTGGTTGAATGGGGGAGCACCCTTTCCTCCCTTGCTGTACATCCTGGTATTGGGGCTCCTGCATGGTGTTAGGTGGGGTGCCCTTTATATTAGGTAGATGGGTTCAAGGCAGGAGGGCAGATGTAGGGGCCGGTGGATAGATGTTAGAGTCTGACCAGGCCAGTTTGATTGCAATAAATAAAGTCTCTCTTTACGGAATAGATAATGGAGTAGTAGTTAAAATCAAAGCAACAGGCAGATTTCTGTAGTATGTTAGAGTAGGTTGCTATCAATGGTTATGTATAGGCAGTAGCAATGCTGGTAGTAACCCTCCTTCTACAGCTTGCCATACACATTAGTCTTTTGTCTGCTGAGCCAGTTGAGAATGGCTGGTTTGGCTGACACAATAATTTGTGTGGGAAGCTCCAGACTTTGTTGGGAGATACACAAGGATGGGGCAAAATTAATATTTTACACTTTATTTAGCTGCCTCTGAAATCTCTTTGCTATGTCTTTCATACATACAGATAACCAAAACGGTATAAAATGTTCCATATTTTATCTAACTGCATCTACTCTTGATCGGTCCATAATCTTATTTGCCTTGGGAGTTGTAGCTTCAGTTTATTTATTGAACTTGTGGGCACAATGGGAGTCATTTATTAAGACCGGCGTCTAAAACGCCGGTCTTTATAAGCCTCTGCGCTATCCCCGGCCTCTACATAACTTCAGCGGATCCAACTCCGCTTCTAAATCTATGCCAAATCTATGAGCACATAGACCTTGCTTACTGCCTCTCTAAAGTCTTACTATACTATCCTAAAAATTAGGCTGCCAGTCGACATCTAATAGCCCCATCTAACCTCCTACAAGAGCTGAGCCAGGGTTATTAACCATGTGTTTATCATCCATAAACACTGTACTGGGTGTAACACATAACATAGTAATATAATACATTACATAACCTATAAGAACAAACTTATTTGCAGATACACCCTGCACTGGGTTACTGCATCTGCTAAGCCAAGTGTGACAAAAACCTTGGAATAAGTTATCATCTTTTAGCATTAAATCATTTACTCTTTTGAGATGCACTGTTTTGTATCCTTATTGTGCACTTTGTTAATCTGTTTCTTCTCAAAAATGCTGAAAATGTCATCTGCTCATTACAACTGAGCCTTTAAGCTCTCACTCAAAGAAGAAATATCTAAACACATCAAAAGAAAATCTCAGAACTTTGAGATCTTCACACATCAACTTTAATACCAGGGGACCTCTGACTAAGATCAACACTAGAGTACTTTTGTAGCAGATTCATCCTGTTACTTAATTGAGTTCTCTAAGTATTCTCATGATGTTCATTAAAGAAAAAGAGATTTTTAAAGAAAAAAGATAGGAGATTTTTTATTTATTTTTGACCTTGCAGAAATAAAAGGAAATAGTTCCATTAGATATATTAGAAACACCAGATTGACGCGATTTTCTGTTGCTAATTTACGTCAATCTTTATCCACCACTTGTCTCTACATAACTTTCCCTTCACTACTGTAATCTACAAGTCGATATGATATGCAACAGAAGCAGCAGCACAGCTACACAGCTATGTACAGGAGTGTACAGACTCTACAGCAACAGAATAATAGTAAATACTTAATAAGGTCAATTTAGTTGCTTAATTTTTACATTTAGGTAGGAATAAAAAACACAATTTAGGGCTTGTTCACACTTCAGTTATTTGATAAGTTATTTCCATCAGTTATTGTGAGCCAAAACCAGGAGTGGGTCAAAAACACTGAACAGGTGTAGATCTTTTCACTACACCTGATCTCTATGTAGCCTCCACTCCTGGTTTTGTCTCACAATAACTGATGGAAATAACTGATCAAATAACTGACGTGTAAACAAGCCCTTACTAAGCTGATTTCAACGGTCTGTCACTTCTGAGCCAGCACTGCAAGGGAGGTGAGTCTGATGAGATTTGCTGCCCTGGCCTTCCTCCTTCTCCAGACCATGAATGGCAGTTTTGGTCTCATTGGAATCACCACACTCAGTGCTGGCACGCGCTGCAAGATTTGTTATGTCAGTACTATAAAAGTACTGGCTGCCAGCTCAGAAGTGACTGACCACAGAAATCAGCAGGTCTGTAATTATACCATGCTACCCTCAGTGAGGGCAGACTAGTACAGGTGACAGCTTCCCTTCTAAAGGGGTTCCGAGTTAGGGAAACAGCATAGCTTGCTTTGCTACACTGATTCCATAGCTCCCATGCACTGCAATGGAAGCTACTGAAATGGAGGAGCGCTGGCCGGTTCTGCTGTTTCCCAGCCACCTGATGATCGGGCTAAGTCTCATCTCACCTTAGTAATGGTGACATGACACAACCCTATTAACTGTCGTGTAGAATAGTAATTGTTTTCTGTTACAATTTTGTTCTGCTTTTAAACCAGAAGTGAGAATATTTAGTTTATAGTCTACCAAGTGTGTAGTTGTAGAACTGCTGGTGAAGATGCGGAAGGAAGATTACGAGCTGTAATGAGATATTATGAAACTGTTCAGAGTAATGACAGCTGAATGTACTTGTCCTATAACATGGTATATAATTATTGGGTGTTTCATTAATTGTTACTGTATTTTTCTCTTTATATGATGCAGTGGGGAAAAATGGCATTGCATCTTAGAATCTGTGGCTATACTCACCACCCATGGTCTTCTTCCACGTGCATGCTGTGCTGCATCCAGACTTCATATAGCATCAGGACGTAGTGCACGTAGGTGTGCACTATGAGCTGACAATGTGCATCATCAGGTCACAATGCAGTTCGGCGCTGGCAGAAGAACAGGGATCGGTGAGTGCAAAAAGAGAGTACTGTTCGGAGCAGGAGAAGAACGTTTGAGATATACTTAACATACTGAAGATTTGTCGATTGGCTGCCTGGGCTATGGACAGGATGTCATTAAAAAAGAATTACAAAAATATTTTTAAACCCAAATTACATGCAATTCAATGCAAATATAATAAAAAGGTGTCCATAGATTTTAAAGGGGTTGTCCCACAAGAAATATTCTAGTCTTTTAAACCAGCACCTGGATCTGAATACTTGTGTAATTGCATATAATAAACATTTCGTATATACACAAAGTTATTCAATGAAATCTGTATAGCGTCACCTGCTGTTTGCCCTTCGTCTCATTTCTCTGTTCACCTCACTGAGGTGGACGCACATGCTCAGTTACATCCTACAACTGCTTCCAGCTGAAGCAGACAGGATATGTCCAATGTGAAAGGACCCCCACCCCCACCCCGAACTGCCAGCTTGAAATAAATATAGTAGAGCAATGAGAGGTACAGAGCTGGTTCTAGAAAGAGATTGTCATGTACTAATTTGCATTAATCATGGGATAAACCCTTTAAGCTACTTGGCCCCAAGCCAATGGCCCACATTTACGAAAGTAAGTGCACCTAGATTCTGGAGTAAATTGCTCCATCTGAGTTTAGAGAAATTATCTGCACCTAGCCTGACCTGGATTAACAAAAATGGGTGTGACTTTGTGTGAAAGTGGCTTTACCTAATTTGTAAAATTAACTCCAAAATTGCACCACATTTCTGGTGTAAAATTCTTTCCCTTAGGCAACAAACAGCGGGATTCATAAACTATATAGACCTTCTATGCATTTGTACACTACTTGTTCTGCCAAACAGATATCAAGCAGAGCACTTCAACACAATCGTTTCAGCGATTGGTGGGGGTCTCTGCACCCAGACCCTCTTAATCAAAACTTCTACATACCCTATGATATGTCACTTGTTAAAATGTTAGGCACAGCCATGTACATATCAGCGGCATAACTAGAAATCACTGGGACCCATAGCAAATTTTTTAACTCCTTCCCTCCTCCCCAGCAACTTCCCTGCAACTCTCTTCCCATGCAGCACTTGCTGCAGTGAGGAAAAAAACACAATGCAGCAGCACTCTTCAAACGCAAATAACGTACAACATTGCCATAGTCATAGAAAACATTCTGGTGCTAGTGCTACATTTATTTAGCAAAATTGAGATTCTTGGCAAATACATTTTTTTTCTAAATTATTTGGGCCCGTCTGCCAAACGTCAAGGCGATCTCTTTAAGACGGGAACCTAACACTAATTCCTACCTATTATGTGCCATGTGGATTTAATGGAGGCCTTTAAGGCACCAAAAATGACAAAGGCAGAGTGGAACCTGCACTCCCTGAATTTTATGGTGGCCATTATGGCATAACAGTTAGGAATTAGTGTTAGGTTTCCGTCTTAAAGAGATCGCCTTGACGTTTGGCAGACGGGCCCAAATACTTTTGTACAAAATGTATTTGCCAAGAATCTCAATTTTGCAAAATAAGTGTAGTACTAGCACCAGAATGTTTTCTATGACTATGGCAATGTTGTACGTTATTTGTGTGTGCTGCTGCATTGTGTTTTTTTTCCTTAGTGTTTCTAGCCATGGCAGCGTGCACCTGCTCATTGGATTTGCTGACTGACCCCCTTTTTTTTGCACTTGCTGCAGCGGTCACTTACCCTGCTGTGGGTAATCCCGGGACCTGCAGGGATCACATAAGTATGATGACCAAAGGGAGTACAGCCATGTTGGAGGGGTCTGAAAAAAAAAGTAGACAACCCTTAGAATATCCTAAGTCCCAAACAGCCGTGACAGCACCCCAAAAATCACTCAGCAAAATAGCTATATTATATGTGCAGCCAGGCCCATGATGCCGCATGTTGCAGGCCCTGAAAATAAATAATTTAGTCCTCCTCTTGGGCTCCCTTCTTAGTTTGGGCCCCTAGCAGCTGCCACCCCTGCCATCACAGTGGTTACCCTCCTGGTGCATATGCAGAAGCAGCACAAGGGTGTATGTGTTGTCACAATTATTTAGCAAGGCACAGAGCAATTATGACTATGATTTGGTTGTAAATCTTGATATAATACATCACGTTGGCAATGTGACTTGTGCTCTGTTAAATTCCCCTCCTTCTCCTGTTCTCGGACTAGATAAATCTACATACATATAAAACAAATAAGCAGAACAAACAATACATTATTTGTTTGCAGTGGGAAGAGCTGCAGCTTTTTTTTTGTTCGTCCTTGTAATCTGCAGCCATGTGCGGTGTCTGGAAGAGGATGTTCTCACAGTCACATGTAAGCTCAAACTGTGCATCCTCGTGCAGGGAGCTCAGCCTAATTCCAATAGCAGACTGCTCTGCTTTATTTTCATCAGCAATGCAATAAATCCACGAGAGCTTACAGTTAATGCTAGCCAGCCTATGAAATAAGCGAGCAGGTCCTGGATAACATGAGTTAATTGTCAGAAGAACCCACTGACATTGTTTTCAGACGAACACATTTCCCAGTAGGTGATAACCCAACATATTGCGGTAATATAACAATCATGTGGAGAAGAAAGGCTGGAGGATAATACTCCTTCATGCCAGGTGGTCGGACTTGGTCTCTCACATAACTCTTTTGTGGATTTTTTTTCTCTGAAAATACACGTGGCCCTGTACAGAACAGATACAGCTGAGAGGAGCGTGCAGTAAAATGCTATCTCCTAAGGGCAATCTTGTTCCTATCCCCAGAAAGAGGATGTAGACTAGAAGATTTGATGTACTACTTGTTTGTCACTGTACATATTCTCCCAGGAATATTAAGTGGAGAAAGGTTATGCCTTTATTAACCCGTCTCTTGGTGCCACCAAAAAAACAGCATGGGGCGAACATGCTGAGGACTTAAGAATGCAGTAAGCAATAACATACCAGCAGTGTTGCCAAATGTGAATTCCTGGACAGTTCATAAAAATAGGGGGTTTTTTCCAAAACTTATTTTTTTTTTAGGTTGGAGGAATTGTGCTCTACGTGAATGTTGCTCCTTAAGTATGTATGTGTGTTGGATCCAAAGCTTGCAAATGCCCTTACCCTACAAAGTGCCCAAGCAACAGCATACCTCCCAACTTTAGAAAAGAAGGAAGAGGGACACTATATGCGGCAAATTAAACCTAATCCACCCAGTCCCCTAAATGCCCCATATAGTAATTATTCTCCCTTTATGCCACCACACAGTAGTTATGCCAGCATTGTGCCTCCTTCACAATAGTTATGCCCAGATATGTGCCCCCTCATAGTAGCGATGCCCAGATATGTGCCCCCTCACAGTAATATGCCCAGTTGTGCCGCCTCACAATAATATACCCAGCAATGCCCCCTCACAGTTGTATGTCCAGTTGTGCCCCTTACAGTAATACACCCACTTGTGCCCCCCTCACAGTAAATTGCCCAGCTGTGCCTCCTCACAGTAATATTCCCAGCTCTGCCCCCTCACAGTAATATGCCCAGGATTGTGACCCACTTCACAGGCAGTAAACAATAAATAAATAAACCCCACATACTCACCTCGTTTTGCAGCAGCAGCAGAAGGATACATGGAGCTGACGGCCGGCCCCGCCCCTTGCCCAGATCTTCAGTGTGGCGCGGAGACAGAGGGGGAGGAATGATTCAGCAGGGAGCCGACGGACGGCAGTTGCTTCATCATTGCAGGTAGCTGTAGCTGCCAGAGAGCAGGACATACCTCCCCCATACTGGAACCGCAGGACATCCACCGAAATCCCGGACTGTTGGAAGGTATGCAACAGCACTGCCTGGAGTAAATCATAACCACCATACTTACTGTGCGTTTAAAATGAAATGTAACTGTTAAGCTTGTTGTGCCACTGTCACACAAAACAGAAATAAAGCCAATGGTTGAACTTTACGGTCTATAATCCTGTCTTTAAAGGGTAATCCTTCAACCACTCGGGGACCCCATGTTATATGTTAATATTTATAAGTGTATATTGTTACTATGTTAAAATCTGATGCATGTCTGAACAACTATGATATATTTTTAATAGACATTTAAGACCTCAGCTGCAAGTCTGCCCTATGTGAACAAATTACAGAGAGGGGTCTCTGGGCATAATGCAACAGCAACAAAGGAAATCTTATGTTTGCAATATTAATCATTTGTTGCATTATTCTATACCTCAACAAATGGTTTTCTGTTGCTGCTTGTTCATTATTAAGAGGGTTCCTTGAAATCTCTATGCAGCACACTGTATAAAAGGTGCAATTTAGGGCTCTTTTACACTAGTCAAGGAATGTGACCGTTACACGGGATGAGAGTTTGTATGAATGTTCGATCCCAATAATTGCCCTATGTACAGATGCCGCCATTCACCCAACAAATGAGCAAATTTATGGGCATCATGTCACCTTGTTCATGCAGGGATGCTCTCCTGGCAAACAATGAATATCTATGGGGACATGTATCACTGTAGAGAGCAGTCATCCCCATACACGTGAATGCAGCTGTACTGCAGCTCAGTAATTGGGTAATTAATCGTTTAGTCCTGATCATTGCCCTGAGTATCACCTTCTGAAAGAGAATATCTAAACTCTACTTTACAATCCTGTTATGAATTGTCCTTGTATATTCATTAGGTTGTTTGGGTGGACTGTTCTATATGCACCTATTTTGCATGGATGTATCATATTTTCCATCCTAACTCATTTGTTTTGTTACACCTCTAATTAGTGATCTTATTAAGTTGTCAAAGGTTTCTCAATGCATAAACTTACCAGTTGGAGTAATTTATACACCTTTCAATATTGGGGATTTATAGTATCCAAGTCCAGAACACATCTACCAGTTGCAATGACATGCCAGTGGTTTTAGAGGGAGTTATTTCCAGGCATGGGTATAAGTTTGTAACTTTGTATGAATACATTGGAAGTGCAACTTACAGCAAAATATTAGGAGAAAGTGAAAAAAATGGTTAGTATTGCAGCAGTCATGTAACACAAATCTAAATGTAGCCTTAAGCCTAAGGAATAGACTTTCCTGATCTGACAAGATGAGACCCAATCCTGTCCTTGGTCCTAGGTATCACTTAAGCACAGAGCTGTAACATAACGAACGGGGATTTGAGCCTAGTTTGTGAATAACCTTATTTGTCGTCTGCCCTGGAAGGTTAGTCCTCAGAATGAACTAATCCAGCAGCACATTAAGCTTGCAACCTGTCTAGTGCATAAAACCGATGATGTTGTCTAGCACACCAGTTGCTGGCAAATATACCCACAATAGAATAGTTAGTATTTTACATGGTACTGTATATACAATGAGGAGCATAGAGTAAGACAAATTTCTTGTTCTAAGTTTGACTTCATAGGCTACAATGTAACTGTGTAAGATACTCATGTACCTAACAATTAATGTAATGTGATGGTTGATGATGGACATTGACCTCTGGTATTGTGCACATATTTGTGCATTCAAATATGGGCTACAGATTGTAACAAAGGGGGGCAGTGGATGGGAGCAGTGCTGCTCCCTCTGCCACACAGTAGACGGAGCTGTGAAGTTATGTGCTGTGAAGTTATGTGTTTCCTGTGCCGGAGCTGCTGCAGAACAGCTGATCAGTCGGGGGCTTGGAATTTGGGCCTATGCTGACCTGATATTGATGACCTATCCTAGGCCATCAATGTAAAAGTCCAGAAGAACTCTCTTAAGCAGGCCATACACATTAAATGTTGACAGAACCAGACAAATTTGATGAGGCCAACCAACCATCTAATGTGTGTGGGGGACTCCCGACGCTCCCCAGATGTAAGATGTGAAATCTAACAGCCCAGTCCTGTTGTTCTCTAGTAGATACACAGCTGCCAGAAGTGTTGGATAGGAGTTTACTCCCTTCTCCCGTCTCGCAACACATGCTCACTAGGCCAAGTTAAGTGAGTATCTGTATGGGGGTTTGGGTATATGTTTGGTTGTATGGGGCAGATACATCATATGTTTGGCCAGCCTTACGCCTATTTCAGATGAGTGTTTTGTGACAGTGTTTAACAGTCTGCATGCTGATTGTAGTATTCATATAATTTCTATTGATCCAAACTTGAATACATGTCCATTTGAATGAGGCCTTACAAAGGATTTCCCCTTAGCACAAACCCTTATCCATAAGCTGTTCCTTGATCATAACCTGATGTGTTCAAAGTCCTGCAGCTCCACCGTAAGGGACATTAAATATTACATAGTACTCATTCAGTCAATTGTTGTGTAGTACGACAGTGCAGATCCCCTAAAATGAGACACTTTTTGTAGTCAGTCGCTGTCTAGTCTGACTGAGATATGAGGGGTAAACAGAGGAGCCCACTGCTCTCATTCACCATGAACGATTGGAGCATCGGAGCTTTTCACAGTTCGATGCTCCCTCTTTCCCTGTGCTGAATTGCGCAGGACAAGGGAATTTTCGTGAGATACGGTGATGTACTGGGGTCTCCATGGGTAAGCTAGCAGGAGGCTTCCGCTTAGCAGTGAGCCCAGTGACATCACCGGCACTAATAGACGGGCTTTAGATCTGCCCTAGCTTGTTTTAACGGGCTATGGCAGTGTTAAAGCCCAGCTATTAGAGCCAGAGACGTCACCAGGAACATTGCTAAGTGAAAGCCTTCGCCTAGCAGTGTTGAAAAGTAAACAAACAGCCCTTACCCTTCGTGATACAGCACAGGGCAAGAGAGAGCATCGGAGTCTAAAAAGCTCTGATGCTCCAACTCATTCATGGTGAATGAGAGCAGATGGGGTAATGACAACCCCTTTAATTACGAATCCCTTAATAGAAATACTGAAAATAATTTTTGTGACCTAAGCAACCCCTTTATTTTGAGGAGGTGTGATTCAGCTGACTACTACCTACTTCTTTAAAAATTGTGGTTGTAATGCAACATCAATTGTTTCTTGCAACTATTATGATAAAATCTTTGCAACTTTTAAAAAGGGAACCTACCATCAACTTTATACTGTTCTGACTTAGGGCAGCATAAAGTATTGACAGACATGGGTTTCAGCACTGATGAGCAAATGTTAGTAAGATTTTCTAAGAGCTTGATTTCTAATATTTGCTGCTCGTACCAGAGAAGAGTCACAGGCTACCTGTGAAGAGTCATGATTTTTCATGCTCTCCCTGCCCACCCGCTGATTGGCAGTTTTCTTGTTAGTTTTCTTCTTAGGAAAAACTGTCAGTCATTAGCAGGTGAGTGGGGAGAGCATGAACCCATGAATAACGACAACTCTTCTCAGGAACAGACTGCGAGGATTACCTAGTAAGCTCTCAGCAACCACTTAATTTTAGGTAATAAATGACAAACCATTGAAATCAGCCTGGCTGTCACTACTTTATGCTGCCCTCAATGAGGATAGCATAAAGTTGATGACTAGTTTCTTTTAAGGGGGCATTAAAAAGCAGTTCCACAATCATGATTCATGTGTGACTTTGACTCTGTGTTCCCCTTTTAGTAGCCTATGTAGTCAGGTGTGTATTATGCAATAGCAACATCCAATGCCAATTCACTCAAAGAGGAAGATTTACTAACCAAAATGTGCTAGACTACTGGTACAAATTGTGCCAAAAAATAGTAACAGACTTATTTTATGTTTTAGACACATGTTAAGCTAGGATATGACTATGCGCCAAAATTGTGCCAAGATTACTAATAGGTAGTATAAACCGTGGTGAATATTAAAACTTTGTATGGGCATTCTGTAGCGTTACATCCTGCAGTTCGGACTTCCAGGACCTATGAGGTCTTTTACAGTATTTCAGTCCTGCCTAGGTCTATACTTTATAGTAGTGGAAACAAGTAGGTAACTAGAAGACACAACTCTTTCAGTGGTTATTTGTATTAAAATATACACTAAGTTCCATTGAGTCAGTGCTGCTCAGAACAAAAAAATATTCTACGTATTAATATGAATCAAAGTTCCTTCTTGGTAAGCCAAACACGATTCACTCCTGACAAAGATAATAAGCTGTGAAGAAATCCTTCCCAATATGACTCATACAGTTCCTCTGAACAGAATTAGAAAGGTCTGACGGAGAAAAGAGGATTAAGTGCGGTGCAGCATTTTGGAAACATAAATCATTTCGGCAAAATTAGTTATTGCTTATCTACAAATAAGAAACCGCTAACACACAACTATAATTGTCAGTCATTAAATCGCTCACTCAATGTAATGGCAGTGGGTACCTGGCAGGTATGTAACATTAGCAGTCTGAACATTTACAGGATACATAAGAGGGTACACGATGCACAGAAAAACAAACTGTTGTTACCAGGTAGATATTTTAGACTTAACACTTGTACAATGTCTATTTTTATATAAAGTGCTTTCTACTTGGTAAAATAAATGTATGTGAAGCACTTACCATATATCAATTGTCAAGTTCTAGAAATTCCAGAAAAGGCAAATGCACCAAGGCCTACACCTTATGTACAGCTGGTCACCATAAATGGCTACTTAAAAGGATCCATCAGCAGTAGCTGATAGAATGTTGTGCCACCTTCTGCACCTGAAATAAGCCTAATTTAGGAGTATTTCAGCTTAGTAAATGACCCCCTAAGACTAAGGCCCAGTTCACACTGAGTTTCTGCTTCAAAATCAGCTCCAAACAGCACGTGGAAAAAAGAAGCAGCATGCTGTATTTTGGGGCAGAATCTGCACTGAATCTCCCATTGAAATGAACGGGAAGCATTAAAAATATCTCCATGTAAGTCCTTGCTGTTTGTGTGTTTTCTGTGCTGTTTTGGCGCCAAAAACCTTGAGCTGAAAATGAAACAAAACTGCACAAAAACATGCAGATTCCGCGCTGATTTTTTAATTGTGTTTTTCAAAATCAGTCGTGTGAACTGGCCCTAAGGCTTCTTTCGACAGCCTGCCGGAACTACTAAGGGCTCAGTGCAGATAATGTAGTAGATGCTACTTGCAGTCCTATGTAACACATCAGATAACACATGGATAGCTCAGTACAGAATACAGTAGATGCTACCTGCAGTCCTATGTAACACATCAGATAACACATGGATAGTTGAGTTCAGTACAGAATGCAGTAGATGCTACGTGCAAGGTTGAAGACTCATTGCTGAAGATGGCTGGGCGTACTGTGATGGAGGAAGGGGGCCTGTTGGGTCTGCCTGCCTCCTTCCAATTATCTTGCCACTCTGCTATGCATCCATACAATAAACACAGTTTATTATGTGAATACATAAGCACCTGAAATGGTATAATTAGAAGAACCAGGCAGAGTATGTGTGTAAATGTACAGTGAATCTGAAGTCCAGGGCTGTGTCTGTGGCAGTGAGTGAGCCTACAGAGACTCTATGGAAGCTGCACGTTCGAACAGCTTAGAGGGATGGCCGTTTTTTTTTAATTAACAGACATCACATTAGTGTTCTCAGAATCACTGCAGTCTATGGTTCTATTGACATGGAGATTTTTTTAACAGGTCGTGAATAATGGCAGTCAAAAATAGACAGCTTCGATACCATTCAAGGAGTTTCTTGTTTTTAATAGCCGTTTAAGAAAGGAATCCATGTAAAGTTGTCTATTTTGCCATTTTCAACAGCTGTTTTTTTGTCATGTGCAGCCTTATCGCTTGAAAAACTGTTGGTAGGCTTGCCATGGAGTAGGGTGTTTTGCCATGTTTTATGTAGGCCTCTGCTGAATTTGTATAGGATGAGTCTGGTGTCAGCCTTTAGTGGAGCTCAAACACAGGGGAGGCTATATCTGGGTGTGCTGTAAAACAAATCCGTTCTGTGGGGCCAGAGGAGCTGTAGTGGAGGCCTGGTTACCTGGAGGCCTGAGGTGCAGCTTAGTAGGTTGAGTTGGGGTCTTTCTGACTGGATGGGTTTGTCGCTAAAAACAGGGTGGTGTGAGCAAGGACTGAATCTAGAATGGCGGGACAAGAACTGAGAGATCAGGGCTTTAGAAGAAAGCGCCTGACTTGTGAGAAATATACACCTTAGATACTGTGAGGGTCTGTGGGGTAGCTGGGGCTTTTATGAAGTAACATGGTTCTTGGGTGTGGCTCCTGCGAAGTGAGCAGGAACCTGAGATGGAGAAGTACACAATTGTTACGGTTATGTTCTGTTGAGTTAAATTTTGCAATAGTGCCAAATTGTGTGACTATAACCTATCCTGTGCTTCTTAAATTAATCTTAACCACTGAACTTTTGTAACGTGTATGTATGTGCATTCATTTTCCATAAAGTTAAACTATTTAGATTTAACATGGTCTTCAATTGTGTTCTTTCAAAGGGGAACCACCCGACTAACATCAGCCTACATACTGGTCATAAGTCTGTTGTAGGAGTCAGAACCCAGCAGAGTCTTTTGGTTAAAATGGAAGAGAAAACAGAATATACATGTACAATGAGAATGGAACTTCTTCCAACTAATTCCACATATAATAATTTACCGACCTTTTAGTGACATAACACTTCTGCAAATACAATTTAAAAATTGGATTTTCCATATTGCACCTATCCTATTTTAAGAAAGGTTTAAAAAGACTGAAAAAGGTTATGATAGTATGATGTTGATAAGTCTCCGCTAAAATATCATCTAAGAATGCCGCAATTATAGAACTGCCTTCAAAGGCTTGTATTAATATTAGAAGGTGCTATATTAGTCACTAACATTTTATAAGGTAGAAGAACTGAGGTTATTTCATCAAAGTGTTGTGTAATTTATAATGTTTTTAGACGTGGAGACAGACTGAAATACACTTAAAAAAATACTGGTACAGGGAGTCGGGAAACTTAACAAAATGAACATAACCTCCCTATCTGAAAAAACATAATTTTAGTTAAATGCCATTAAAAGAATATGATGAATACCCCTACAAAAAAACTATATAGAAAATATGATGATCACACATATGGATGAATGGAACAGGGTATCAGAGAACCGGATATTAGTCCGTTCTTACTCAAGGTTTGATGATTACCGTATTTTTCGCTTTTTAAGTCGCACCCAATGGTAAGACGCACCCCAGATTTTAGAGTAGGAAAATAAGAAAAAATATTTTTCATCAGACCTCATATCAGCCCTTTTAGACCCCCATCAGACCTCAGATCAGCCCACTCAGCCTCCATATCAGCCCACTCAGCCCCCATCAGACCTCAGATCAGCCCATTTAGCTCCCATCAGACCTCAGATCAGCCAATCAGCCCCCATATCAGCCCACTCAGCCACCATATAAGCCTACTCAGCCCACTCAGCCCCCATCAGACCTCAGATCAGCCCACTGTGCCACCATATCAGCCCACTGTGCCCCTATCAGACCTCAGATCAGCCCACTGTGCCCCCATCTTACCTCAAATCAGCCCACTGTGCCCCCATATCAGCCCTTTGTGCCCCTATCAGACCTTGAATCAGCCAACTGTGCCCCTATCAGACCTCGGATCAGCCCACTGTGCCCCATCAGACCTTAGATCAGCCCACTGTGCCCCCATCTTACCTCAGATCAGCCCACTGTGCCCCCATATCAGCCCATTGTGCCCCTATCAGACCTCGGATCAGCCCACTGTGCCCCATCAGACCTCGGATCAGCCCACTGTGCCCCCATCAGACCTCAGATCAGCCCACTGTGCCCCCATCAGACTTCAGATCAGCCCATTTTGCCCCATCAGACCTCAGATCAGCCCACTGTGCCCTCATCTGACCTCACATCAGCCCACTGTACCCCCATATCAGCGCAGTGTGCCCCCATCAGACCTCAGATCAGCCCAGTGTGAACCCATCAGACCTCAGATCAGCCAATTGTGCCCCCATCAGACCTCAGATCAGCCCACTGTGCCCCCATATCAGCCCACTCTGCCCCCATCAGAATAAAATAAAAACCTCTCTTACCTCTCCTGCTCTGTGGCTCCGCTCCGGGTCCAGCGCTCCTGCTGGCACTGCACTGTCACCTGACTGGCTGTACGCGGTCAGGACAGTGCAGCACTGGCAGGAGAAGACAGAGGAGTGCCGGACCCGGAGCAGAGCTGCAGCGCTGGAGGGTAAGTATGTTTCCCCATTCCCGGCACCTATAACATACTAGTGAGCGCTTCCATAATGGAAGCGCTCACTAGTATTCGCTTTATGAGACGCAAAGCCATTTTCCCCCTACTTTTGGGGGGGAAAAAAGTTCGTCTTATAAAGCGAAAAATACGATACCGGATAAGGGTGCAAACAATTCCACTTTAAGGAGTCTGGAACATCTAGAAGTTTCCCAGTGGAGACAGACTGCTTTCAAATCATTGCTACTGATTTCCATTCTGCTCTGTTATGGGAACAGAACTACAGAACAGAAGCGCAAGATCTGGGACATAACTGAAACTAACTCCACTGAACAGACCCTATTGGCTGTAATATAGTCCATTGGGTTTCTGTTAGGGAGTCTAAAGATAATTATGTATGCGAAAACGCATGCAACACAACCAGCTAAGAAATATCAAACACAGAAGGTCCAAAGGAATGGCATCTATAATACACATTGGTAGACAAAGCTAAACAACATAAAAAATGATGGTCCAGTTACTCTACTGGGGTATAACAGTCCAATGTACAGCAAATTAAGTGCAGACACATCTTTGGCAAGGGGTTGCTAGTGGTTTATCTCAATATCATCCATACAAGTGCCACACTAACATTGCTGCAGATTGCTTTTCTTGAGTATACTGTCAAATTATCTTTGCACTGGGTGCCCTTTTAGAGTGAGACCACATGGTCAGGTTTCTGCATGCAGTTTTGAAACCCAAAGTCAGCCGTGAATCTTAAAAGGAAAGAAAATATAAAGGATGAATATAATGTCTCCTCTTTTTTTTTTTTTTTTCCCCGTCACATCCTTAAAGCTTGTAAAAGAGCGGGATCTTGACATAGGGGCCACTTAATATGATGGATTTGGTGATCTCTGTAATGGGGCCCCCCTTTTGCTTGGTTTTCCTTCCTTTGAGGGATATCTGGCTTTCACTGTGTTGTAGACCCTTAACTGGGGCTCCACGGTTATTTTGCATATTACTGTTTCCCAGGAAGTTTTGCACTTTGGATTGCTGTGTTGAGGCTCTTAAATGAGGCTCCACGGTGTTTTTTGTAACTGGTCTCCCTGAGATCAGCTATTGTTTTGTTTGAGTAGTCTCCAAGGCATTGCTCCTGATTAGCCAGAATCCTACTCCACGCTGATGAGGGGCAATACCCCGAAACAGCTGTCTGTGGATGGATAACTGGCTTAGGTTTTCCCCATCACATCCTTAAAGCTTGTAAAAGAGCAGGATCTTGACATAGGGGCCACTTAATATGGTGGATTTGGTGATCTCTGTAATGGGGACACCTCTTTGCTTGGTTTTCCTTCCTTTGAGGGATATCTGGCTTTCACTGTGTTGTACACCCATAACAGGGGCTCCACGGTTATTTTGCATATTACTCTTTTTTTTAAGGCACTCCTGGTTTTGGTTTACATAACTTCATGCAGAAACCTGGCTGTGTGGCCTTACCTTTAGATATGGCTCCATAGGGAGTTTTGATAGCACAGTGTTCATGATAGCATGTCATTTTAAAACAATCATTGTGGGTTCAAACTGAGCAGGAAAACCTACCCATAGGCCAGAATAAATCTGGTTTGTTTTCTATAGATTATATAGGATAAGCCCTCATTTTTACATTATGAAAATGCATTGAAATTGTTTCCTTTGTGTGGCTTGAGAAAATACTTTATCATTGTTTCTTTAGTAATGCAGTTTAGAATAATCCATGTTTTCAATCTTTGCATATAAAGCAGTGTGCTGCTATATGTAGTTTTTTATATGCTTTTCCATGTTAGCCATGATATCGTGCACCTGTACGTTCATTCATTTTATATTGGTTGGAGGTGCTGGTCTAACCTTGTTTTCTTAATTGCACATTTGGAAGAAGGACTGTCTCCATTTGGCCATGTAGTCCTACCAATCTGTCCAATGCTTTTAATTAGATCATAATCCTACATTGCTGTGAATTTAGTTTGTAAGCCTAGGCCCAAGAAAGGTAAATCTAATAGTGCAGGTTCCTATCTGAAGGGGCCACCTTATCATTGAAAGATGGCCCACACAATTTTGATAATAAATGTGAGATCCCCAATTTTTTTTGCATAGTGGTATAGCAGTAATGTACCGTATTTTTTGCTTTATAAGACGCACCCGAAGATGAGACGCACCCCAGATTTTAGAGTAGGAAAATGAGAAAAATATTTTTCATCAGACCTCATATCAGACCCCCCATAAATTTCAGGACATCACATCAGACCCCCATCAGACCTCAGATCAGCCCATTGTGCCTCCATCAGGCCTCAGAACAGCCCAGTGTGCCCCCATCAGACCTCAGATCAGCCCATTGTACCCCCATCAGACTTCAGATCAGCCCACTGTGCCCCCATCAACCTAAGATCAGCCCATTGTGCCCCCATCAGACCTAAGATCAGCCCATTGTGCCCCCATCAGACCTCAGATCAGCCCATTGTGCCCCCATCAGACCTTAGATCAGCCCACCCAGCCCCATAACAATAAAGTAAAAACCTCTCTTACCTGTCCTGCGCCGCAGTTCCACTCTGGGTCCGGCGCTCCTCTGGCTTCTGCACTACGACGCTGTACGCAGTCAGGACAGTGCAGCGCTGGCCCGGGAAGCCAGAGGAGCAACGGACCCGGAGCGGAGCTGCAGCGCAGGACAGGTAAGAGAGGTTTTTATTTTATTGTTATGGGGCTGGGTGGGCTGATCTGAGGTCTGATGGGGGTGCCGCAGCTAAAACATACAAGTGAGCGCTTCCTACTTTTGGGGGAAAAATAGTGCGTCTTATAAAGCGAAAAATACGGTAATTCAAGATAATTAATATTTTCAGTACTGATGGCATATTTATCGGGGAAGCAGGCTTAGCAGCTGCTATTGGCCCAAAAAACTATAGCAGTTAGTGATAACTTTGCATGATAACAGGCCACATTGGGAAAATTAGATCACTGGGAGATAATGGAATGCAGGGGGAAAACACAAGGGATACCAACCATGCCACAGTGAATTGCTGTGGTTCTTAAACCTAAAGGCGTTCCAATATGCTACTAGATGGGTGTCTGTAGTGTTGAATAAAGCAAAGCATTCGAAGTAGAATTTTGGCCGAAGTTGATTCGCTACAAATCCAAATTTCCTCGCGCTTTGTGATAACGATTTAGGTTTTCCTAAAATGGTGGCTGCACGGGAACTCAAGATCATCCATAATGGTCTGCAGCCAGCCAATCCGCAGATAGCCATCCCCTGTGATGTCACAAACCTATAAAATCCTCATCCGGCGCGGTCTTCTCCATTGTCCTGTGAGTTGTGCATGAGGAGCGACATGGCAAGTGCTCATGTGGTAGGGACAGTGTTGCTGAAAATGATTAATAGAAGAATTCAATACTAATAAGATGGAAGCCGTTATTATTCCACTGCCCAGCATGCCAACCAATACCATCCAGTCTGCACCCCTCAGGGGGGCCACATCTTAATGATGACCATCCTCATCTTTTGTTGGCTTTACTTCCTAGAAAATTCAGCAAGATGCAAAGAGAGCAGGAGCTGGATGTTCCTGATGACATATTCTCATCAATATTAGATGATGTGGAAAAGTAGGAAAAGCAGATGGCAGAAGAAGGGATCACACCTGTAGGGCAGGAGATCGCTGGGATTGGAGAAGCATATTGTGCCCCTACCTAACCTGCCAAACCCCATACCACCAATAGCCCCTGTTTAAAGGTGCATTAAAGGCACAGCTATTAACAATAAAGACCGACTATACAGTACAGTCTTCTTTATTAAATTAGTTGCACGGTTCATCTTTAGCCAGCTGACTTTGTACTAAAACTGTTGTTAGTAACTTCCCCTCTGAGTTTCTTCAGAATTCTCAAACATACAGAATATATGACCCTTCATTGGATGAACTTTTTCATTTGGGTGTGTTTAATCCTATGGCTTAAATTGATGGTCATTAGTGTGATCTCTAAGCCACTTAAGTAAAAGCAGTGATCTTATTAGGAGTAAAACCAAGGAGTGCAAAATGATATACAATTCAGTAGACAAAAGGGTAGCCATAAGCCAAAATTTCCTAAACACATCATGCAAAACCATATATTTAAAAAGCTTAAAGGGAATGTGCTTTCCCAAATTACCTACCGTTTGAATAATGTAAAAAACATATTTAAAAAACTAATTTTCCATGCCATTATCTGTATATATAATTCGGAAATCTATTTTTTTTTCCCACTGACTACAATATGACCACATCACTGAGACTTCAGGGGGAATTTAACTCCCCCCCCCCCCCCACTACACTTCGGTGCCATAAAATAAAAAAAGTTTCAAACACCATGGAAGGTTTGCTGGCACAGAGTGACACAACAGGTCGTTGCCTGCTCAACCTTAGTGGTAATAATGGTAGCAGTCAGTGTTTTTATGGGTCTAGCTCTCCCTGAAAGTAGATGCCCTTAAACGGCATAGAAATAGGTCTAGATTTAGGTATAGTGATACAGAATAGTGATACAGTTCAATATTGTGGCGTAGATATTGCTGGCCCCGCCTACTTGTGTTGCTCTGCCTTCTGTCAATCACGATGTACCTACAATATGGGGCCACTTTTAGGTTTTTTTCAGGGCCACTTTTAAGTTCCCAGCCTGGCCCTGTGTATGTGGCAGTCAGGCAATTTATTCTTACCCTCGGTTATCTTTAATCATTATGTACACACTAAAGGCGGGTTCACATCATTAGAGATGAGCGAAGTTCTTGAAATTCGATTTGGCTGCTTCACCTAATTTTACAAAAAATTCTTTGTAAGTAGTGGGTGCAGTGACAGGAAACGACATCTGACATTAATATGAAGGTCTACAATAAAAAAAAATAAAATCATACTTACCTCAGCTCGTGGACGTCATCTTGATTAAAGATCCAGCGCAAAATCTCGTGATGACGTCATACATTACCGCGCACAAGATTTCTTCAATCTTCCATCACGATGGCGGCAGCGGGCTCTTTGCGCTCAAATCGATGAGGTGAGTATTTCAGGGAAAATCGATTTGTTACCACTAGGGCTGCAACAGTTACTCAATTAAATCGAGTAACTCAACACAAAAAAATCCTCGATTCAAATTTTTCCATTGTGGATTCGTTTGTGCCATGTGGCCACAGAGCGTGAGTGAAGCACTTGCTATTACTCACGCTCCGTGGTCTCCCTCCGGCCCGCACCGCGCTGCACTGTATCCTGACACATCGTCAGGACATAGTACAAGTAAGCGCGCACTATAACCTGACACTGTGTGATCTCAGGTTGCAGTGCATGAAGAAGAGGATGGAAGATCTCTGGAGTGTCAGCAGTGCCCCTACAGGAAAGGTAAGTATTAAATTGGGGACTGATGGCTTGGACCGGAGGGCACAGAGGACTGATGGCATGGGGGGGCTGATGGCACAGAGTACTGATGGCACTGGGGGGAGCTGATGACATGGGGGAACCTAATGGCATTGGGGGGGAACTGATGGCATGGAGGGATTGATGGCATGGAGGGGGCTGATGGCACTAAGGACTGATGGCAGGGGAGGCTGATAATGGCACAGCACAGGGGAGGGATGATAAGTTTTATTATTAAAGAAATGGCATAACACAGAGTCATGAGGATATATGCTCCAGAATTATTACATGGGGAATACATGTAGTTACTAAAACTGACATGTCAGGAGAGGTCCTCTTTAATAGACACTTGTGGTCAAAGGACCATATACTGTATCTAAACTCACTGGCCACTTTATCAGGTCTGCCTAAACCCAGTATAGGAATGTGTGTGAAGTACAGTATATACTGAGGATTTGTCCATTGTGTATTCAAACTCTGTATATAGGGGGAATTTATCATGAGGAGAATATCTGAAGTCAGTTTTGCTTGAGTCTGTGTTGGAGAACTTTATACACCAGTTTTCTTACTCTACTCTACTACTTGAATGAAATAGTGATTATTTTTTGCGACTTTTTAAAAAATCTCTGTGATAAATCTGGAGTGAATACCAATTATATAGCTTGCCACACCCACTTTGGCACCCATATTTCAAAACTAGAGTAAGAGGTGGAAAAACCCAAAAAAGTGTAAAACTGCAAAAGCCCCATGACTCCTGAAGTCACAATTCTGGGGCGAAGGTATGATAAATCAGGGCCATACTGCAGTGATGTGGAAGGATGAGTTTTATGGTACATTCACACGACTGTATGTATTTTGCGGTCTGCAAAACATGGATCCACAAAAAATACAGATGAGTCTGTGTGATGTATGTGTTGCATACGTTTTTTATGGACCCAATGTAACAATGCCTATTCTTGTCTGCAAAACAGGACAAGACATGTTCTATCTTTTTTGTGGAATGAGCATACAGTTTTGCTGTCTGCAAAAAAAATTGTGGATTGCACTCGGACCAAAAATAAGGTTGTGTGAGTGGGGTCTTAATGGGTAGGTAAAACCCAAAATAAATACTATGAAGAAAAATGGAACTGAAAAAGAACAGTAAGAAATTGTCCTGTATACGGTATACACTGTGCGCTGTAAGAGATTTTGCGGTCCCTCGAATATGTTGAGCCTTAGAGTTTAATCTATTGTACTTTTCACATCAATAGAGTTAGAGAGTTAAATTATTTTTGACATTTCAGACTAATTAAAAAATGGGGCTAATCTAGAAATCCTCAAAATGAAAGGAATATCCCGGAGTGAGCAGCAGATCATAGGAGATTATCACATTCATGTGAGTGGTAGAGTCCAGCACCTTTGAAAAACATAACCTTCAAGTGGGTTGAAAAGCCCATAGAGAGCAGCTTAAGTGAAATCCCAAAGGGAGACTTTCATCGCAAATAATTTGTGTTTAATTGAAAGCGTAAAAGCTCAAATGAAAAGTGATTTTTTTTTCTATTTCATCACCTTTAGCCATATACTAAAGGGAGTCTGTGAGCAGGTTTATGCTGCCCAGTATGAGGACAACATAATCTAAGGTCAGAGACCTTGAATTGATCAATATATAACCTACTGGATGGCTTCCATGTTTAACACCTCAGTGGGGTCATATGCACATTATATAAAGGAGTTGGGGCCACTTATTGTGAATGTTCTACATGTGGCGCCATCCTTTTTTTGTCCTATATTTCCAATAAGGTAAGCAACTGAATGTTTACCAATAAAAATTGTTGATCATATGAATAATTGTTGCTGCAAATATAAAAAAATTGTAGATTGTTCTGAGTGTGCAAACACGGATCTTACATTGGAGGCTGAAACACGGGGCAATAAAGGCATTCAATAAATCTTTAACAAAAAAAATACCTAAATAGAAAACAAACGTCCATACACTGGGAGATAAGGTTACAGATGCATCCCATAGAAGTCTATGGAGTGGAGAGAGGGCAGGGAAGAATGTGCTGGGTGAGGATTGAGGCAGAGAAATACAGAGACACTGCTGAAGTGTCTCATGTGTTTTATATCTCACATATTACTGGATTCACAGCTACACTGTCCATTACCACTGTATAATATCCTCTATGTTGCTGCTGCATCTCAGGGTGTTCTACAGAGAAACAGTGAAGCAGGATCTTCTCTTCGCCAAGTGTGCTGTGTATGTGAGACATTAAAGCAGTTAGTCACTACCCACTTGCTGAGGGAAAACCAACAATTAGATTTAGAGCCTGCAGATGGAAAACAGGTGACAAATGACGGATACAAGTCATATAATGGCCAGAAATAGTGTAATTCCTCATGTACACACTCGACAGCTAATTTTAAAAAGTCATCTTAACCGAAACGGCAAGTACACTTTAAATTTAGATACCAAAATATTTCATGACAGAAATAACACATTTGATTTACTTTCAGTAAAAAAGATTCTAGTAAAAATGTGGTTCAATGCATACTCTCCAAGGATGAAAAATTAAGGGGTTAGTTATGAAGCTACAATATGCAGATTCAGGCGCAGATTGCAGCGCAGCAGTTACTTGCGCTGCAATCTGCAACTTTTCCCGCTTTCACCAGGTCTAAAAAAAAATGGGTGTGGCATGGGTGGGGAAGGGGACAGGTTGGCAAGCCCATCTCATTTACCATTTTCGCCTGTTTCAAGGGTAGAAAAAGGTCTAAATGCAAGACAGCAAGGAAGCTATCTTACAGTTAAAAGCGGTGGTGGATACGCTGAAGTTCTGAAGCTATGATCTGTTGACCATTTTGTATTAGACATTTATTACTTTAATGTTTTCTGTATGTTGAAAATTAGTTGTATGATCATGATAACATATATTTCCTTAATTAATCTAAAAAGATTGAAAAATTACAACAATTGTTAAATGTTAACATTTGTAAATAAATACTTGCCTTTAATCACTATTTGGTTACTTACTGTATTTTTCGCCCCATAAGATGCATTTCCCCCCAAAAAAAGTGTGTGTGCGTGTGTGTGTGTGGGGGGGGGGATGCTAATAAGCACTTCCATTATGGAAGTGCTCATTAGCACTGGAGGACCAGGAAGCGGTGAAGACTCTGTACTCACCGCTTTCTGGTCCTCGGCTGTTGGCTGTGCACGCCGGGTCACAGCACAGCTGACAGCAGGAAGAAGAGGATCGCGCTGGAGGAGAAGAGCGGTGGCGTCCACAATAAATTAGTAAGTGCCTTGTATTAACTTTCTCTACATGATAAGTGCCACTTGCTGAAGTGAGACAACTAGAGATGAGCGAGCACTAAAATGCTCGGGTGCTCGTTATTCGAATCGAATTTTTCCCGATGCTCGGGTGCTCGTTTCGAATAACGAACCCCATTGAAGTAAATGGAAACTCGAGCATTTTTTGCAGGGGACCGGGGCTCTGCCTAGGGAAGGCTGGGTGAAAACCTGGAAACCTCAGAAAATTATGGAAATACCACGGAAATGGACAGGAAACAGCAGGGGCAGCGTGCATAGATGCCTCTGAGGCTGCCTAATCCCACCATTACCCCAAATTCTCGGGCAACAGCCTGGTGGTGACCCTCAAGGCAATTGTGCTCACCCAAACCAAGAAAGGCGAGGCACATGCCCATCACGTGTTAGGAAAGCACCCAACTAGGTACAACAAAGGTCCATCACCGACTGCAGGTGACACCACTGCTCATGCTGGCACTGCTGTGCTCAGGGGTGGATTAAGGATCCCATGGGCCCTGGGCAGTTTATAACGCATGGGCCCCTGCCCCGCCCCCCCCACGCTCTTAACCATATGCTGCTTAAATGATGCATGCAGAACTTTTCTGTCCTGTCTTTTTAACAGAATCTGTGACCCAAACGCAAATGTGAATGGATAGTATTAGACTAGTATAGCAACAGATGTCTGTTTAACACACAAATACAGAGCAAGAACCAAGATCACTACATACACACAGCACCAAACCAAACTCATAAGTCAAATACAGCACCAGAACCAAGTTCTCTACAAAAATACAGCACCAGAACCAAGTTCTCTACATAAATACAGCACCAGAACCAAGTTCTCTACAAAAATACAGCACCAGAACCAAGTTCTCTACATAAATACAGCACCAGAACCAAGTTCTCTACATAAATATACTATATATATATATATATATATATATGTATATCTCATATACTATATATCTGTACACAGTGCATCTATTATACCTTGTACCTCACATATCAGTACACTGCTGTATATACTATATATCTATACACACTGCATCTACTATACTTTTATAATACATGAGGTATATACAGATATATAGTATATACAGCAGTGTACTGATATGTGAGGTATGAGGTATAATGTAGTGTGTACAGATATATAGTATATACAGCAGTGTACTGATATGTCAGATACGGCGTGTATTAGATGTAGTGTGTACTGATGTGTGAGGTATAATAGATGCAGTGTGTACAGATATATAGTATATACAGCAGTGTACTGATATGTGAGGTATGAGGTATAATAGATGCAGTGTGTACAGATATATAGTATATACAGCAGTGTACTGACATGGGAGGTGTGATGTATAAATTACACCTCGTATCTCACATGAGTACACTGCTTTGTATACTATATACCTGTACACACTGCATGTGTTATACCTCGTACCTCACATGAGTACACTGCTGTATATACCATATATCTGTACACACTACATTATACCTCACATATCAGTACACTGCTGCATATACTATATATCTGTACACACTGACAGGTATAAGGTATAAATGACAGCTTTTACCTCACATATCAGTACACAGCTGTATATACTATATATCTACACACTACATCTATTATACCTCACATACCAGTACACTGCTGTATATACTATATACGTTTACCCACTGCATCTATTATACCTTGTACCTGACGTATCAGTACTCTGTATGTATACTATGTGTCTGGTGTGAGGTATAAAAGATGCAGTGTGTACAGATATACGTGGACGGTCATTTATTATGGTTACTGTGAGGTACGTGAGGTATTGGGGGTTGTAGTTAAGGTTCCAGTCAGTTTTAGGGATAGGATTAGCATTAGTGTTAGTATATTAGGGCCAGTATTGGTGTTAGGGGCCAGTATTGGGGTTAGGGGCCAGTATTGGGGTTAGGGGTCAGTATTGGTGTTAGGGGTCAGTATTGGGGTTAGGGGCCAGTATTGGGGTTAGGGGCCAGTATTGGGGTTAGGGGCCAGTATTAGCATAAAGCTACATTTAGACGACCGAAAGTGTTTAGCAGTCCACAAATTGTGCCAGCCCTATATAGAAATGCCTATTTTTGCGGACAAGAATACGACATATGCTTTATATTTTTTGTGGGGCTACGGAACGGAACTACGGATGTGGACAGTACATGGTGTGTGTGTCTGCATCTTTTGTGGCCCTATTGAATTGAATGGGTCTGCACTCCGCAAAATTGTGGAACGGATGCAGACCCAGAAATATGGTCATCTGAATGCACCCTTAGGGCCAGTGTTGGGGATAGAGGCAACATTAGGGTACATTCATATGATCATATTTCCATTAACTTCAATGGGGCTGCAAATCCGTAGTTCCGCTCCACAGCCCTGCAAAAAAGATAGAGCATACCCTATTCTTGACCGCAATTGCAGACAAGAACAGGCATTTTTATCTTAGGGCTGGGCATGTGCGTTTCACAAAATGTGGAATGCACACGGCCAGTATCCGTGTTTTGTGGAGCCGCAATTGTGGATCGCAAAACAAATATGGTCATGTAAATGAGAAAGTATTATGGGTCAGTACAGTACATTAGGGTTAGCGGTTAATATTAGGGTTAGGGACAGTATTAGAGTTCAGTATTAGGGTTAGGGGGTCCAGGGTTAGAGGTCAGTACCAGGGTAGGGGTCAGTACTAGGGTTAGGGATAGGACAGGGCCAGTATAAGGGGGGGTGAGACAGGGCCAGTATTTGGGGGGTGAGACAGGGCCAGTATTTGGGGTCGATACTAGGGGGTCAGGGGCCAGTATCAGGGTTAGGGGTCCAAGGTTAGAGGTCAGTAATAGAGTAGGGGTCAGGGGCCAGTACTAGGGTTAGGGGTCAGGCAGGACCAGTATTAGGGGGTCAGGGGCCTGTATTATACTGTATACTATACAGCATGGTGTACGGATTATACTGTATATTATACAGCATGGTGTACGGATTATACTGTATATTATACAGCATGGTGTACGGATTATACTGTATATTATACAGCATGGTGTACGGATTATACTGTATATTATACAGCATGGTGTACGAATTATACTGTATACTATACAGCATGGTGTATGGATTATACTGTATACTATACAGCATGGTGTACGGATTATACTGTATACTATACAGCATGGTGTACGGATTATACTGTATATTATACAGCATGGTGTACGGATTATATTGTATATTATACAGCATGGAGTACGGATTATACTGTATATTATACAGCATGGGGTACGGATTATACTGTATATTATACAGCATGGGGTACGGATTATACTGTATATTATACAGCATGGTGTACGGATTATACTGTACATTGTATAGCATGGTGTACGGATTATACTGTATATTATACAGCATGGAGTACGGATTATACTGTATATTATACAGCATGGAGTACGGATTATACTGTATACTATACAGCATGGTGTACGGATTATACGGTATACTATACAACATGGTGTACAGATTATACTGTGGATTATACAGCATAGTGTATAGATTATACTGTGTATTATACAGTATAGTGTATGGATTATACTGTACAACAAATGCATGGCTGTTACACCATGCCGGACAATATAACCCCTGCGCCACACTGTACAATATACAGTGTATGCATATACCCACACACATACATACACATACATACATACATATACCCACACACATACATACACACACATACATACACGCACAAACATACATACATGAAACACATAAATACTTACTGTTACTTGTCCCTTGTCCTGACACCACTCTGGAGGGGGCTGGGCCTTGGTCTTCTTCTTTCCCCTCTTGCCGCGCTGCACAGGTCCTTCCCTGTCCAGGACCAGCAGCGCTGCATGAGGGAGGAAGCGGGGCCAGCTGGGAGCGCACAGGAGTGCTCTCAGTACGTTAGGGGGGCCTAAAAGTTGAGTGGGCCAGGAGAGGCCTGGAGCGCAGGGAGTCGGACGCATCTTAATGATGCAGAGTAGGGGGCGGGGCCTCCCGTGCGCCCAGGGCCCCCCTGTGCCGCGGGCCCCATAGCAGTGGCGTGGTCTGCCGACTGCCTATATGGGCGGTACACCACTGCTTTACACTGTGATTATAATGGGGGCAATCTGGCCTGTGCCCCCCCAGGAGCCTGGGCCCTGGGCGGTTGCCCAGATTGCCCTCATTATAATCCGCCTATGGCTGTGCTATCCCCCGCCCCACGACGCAGGCATAAGCCTGACACAGCATGGTGACAGCGTAGTGACACTAACAAGTGACCAAGTTAGATTGAGGTAGCAGGTGAACCACCCAAAAATGTAGCCTTACACAGCATGGCGGTGAACCCATAGTGACCAAGTTAGACTTAGACACCACCAATGCCTTGGTTAGACTGAGATTACAGTCAAATGTCTGTAGGTGAGCCTCCCAAAAATTTGTTTTGGAGTGTCTGTAGTTGACCCTCCTGTAAAATATATATATATTTTTTTTCCTGTTATTAGTTTATGTACAACCCATGGCTGGCATCAGGGGCGTAGCTAGAACTGACTGGGCCCCACAGCAAAATTTTGTATGGCCCCCCCCTTCATGACTATCCTGGCATCCTATACGTGCATATGTAAGGGAGAGTTCACAGGGCAGGGGGCACACACAGTGCAGCATGGGGGGCCCAGTACAAGGCAGGGGCACAGGACAGCATAGCGGGCACAGTGCATTATAGGGCGTACAGTACAGGGCAGGAGGCACACACTGTGTAGCATGGGGGACACAGGGCAGGGGGAAAAATACAGCACAGGGGGTACAGTACAGGTCAGGGGGCACACAGTGCAGAATGGGGGGCACAGTACAGGGCAGGGGGCAAAATACAGCATAGGGGGTACAGTACAGTGCAGGGGCACACTGTACAGGCTGGGAGGGCACGCACAGTACAGCATATGGGGCACATGGAAGTATACGGGGCACAGTACAGGGCAAGGAGTACAGGATAGGAGGCACACACTGTGCAGCATGGGGGGCACAGTACAAAGCAGGGGGCAAGATACAGCATAGGGGGCACAGTACAGTGCAGGGGCACACAGTATGGGCCGGGGGGGATGCACAGTACAGCATATGGGGCACATGGCAGCATACGGGGCACAGTACAGGGCAAGGAGTACAGTACAGTATAGGAGGCACACACTGTGTGGCATGGGGGGCACAGTACAGGGCAGGGGGAAAAATACAGCATGGGTACAGGGCAGCATAGAGGGCACAATACAGCACAGAGAGTACAGGGCAGGGGGCACACATAGTGCAGCATAGGGGACACAGTACAAGGCAGGGGGCACGCACAGTGCAGCATAGGGGGCACAGTACAAGGCAGGGGGCACACACAGTGCAGCATAGGGGGCACAGTGCATTATAGGGGGTACAGTACAGGGCAGGAGGCACACACTGTGTAGCATGGGGGGCACAGTACAGGGCAGGGGGCAAAATACAGCATAGGGGGCAGGGGGCACACATAATACAGCATAGAGGGCACAATGCAGCATAGGGTACAGTACAGGGCAGGGGGCACACATAGTGCAGCATAGGGGACACAGTACAGGGCAGGGGGCAGAATACAGCATAGGGGACACAGTACAGGGCAGGGGGCACACATAGTGCAGCATAGGGGGTACAGTACAGGGCAGGGGGCAGAATACAGCATAGGGGGTACAGTACAGGGCAGGGGGCACACATAGTGCAGCATAGGGGATACAGGGCAGGGGGCAGAATGCAGCATAGGGGGTGCAGTACAGGGAAGGGGGCACAAACTTACCACTGTTGGTCAGGCTGGCAGTGAGTCTGAAGGTCTGCTGTATTGGCTGGATGGCAGGCTGCAGCAATGCTCAGATGGCCGAGACAGCGCTGCTGTGGGTTTCTCCTGCTTCCTGGATGTCTGTTATAGCCAGAGCAGGAGGTCAGCTGGCACTACAAGGGAGGTGGAGGGGCAGGTAAGAGAGGCAGCTTGATGGGCAGGCAGGAGTGCAGAGGGTCACATGCAGGGTCCACATGGTGATTCTGGAAGTCTGGCAGCGGGCCCTGTTTGTGACTGAAGTATTACTTGAAAAGATTGGTGGAGCAGCTGCTTCCTCTCACTGCTCATCCACCAATCAGATTACACAGTGCAGCAGCGCTGAGGAGAGGTAGGAGAATCCCTCTCTCCCCATCCTCATGTTTCAAGCGCAGCGTTACGATCCCACCGCACCCCTGGAAAGAGAGAGAAATAGAAATATTACCCTTCTGATTTGCCACATCCCTGCTACTGCTCCCGGCCCCTGCTGAGCTTGGGCCCCGAAGCAGTCGCTTCCCCTGCTTCCCCTATAGCTATGCCACTGACTGGCATGGTGGGAATATATAGGTTTGCTTCACAGACGGTCCACTGCACCGTTACATTTTCTTCATCATTGCCAATTACTTTTTCACCAACTGTTGTATGGCAATGATAAAGGGGAAGGTGAATCCACTGCCGAAGAAAAGTGTCATCCTCCTACAAGTCTCCACTTGTTCTCAATTGAAAAGGGGATGTTCTTGCCGTGGCCTTCCTCATAGTGGCCGCTTCTGTGGACGACAGAGGTGGTATACCTACGGACAGCATGACCGAACATGATGGCAGACGGGGAGACACTCCCTCATGTAAAATTGTTTTTTGAGTGTCTGTATTTGACTCTACTAAAAAATTTATTGGAGAGAGGGCCTGTAGGTGGCCCTCCTAAAACATTGTTTGTATAGAGCGCCAGTTGGCCCTCAGAAACATTGCCTGTTGGCTCAGCGTTTCTGTGCGAAGAGGAGGAGGAGGGGTTGGAGGAAGAGGCATAATAAGTCTGAGAAACCGTGACCGAGGTAGGCCCCGTAATCCTTGGTGTGGGCATTACATGAGTGGCCCCAGGGTCAGACTCGATCCCAGCCTCTACCAAGTTAACCCAATGTGCTGTCAGGGAGATATAGTGTCCCTGCCCGCCAGCACTTGTCCACGTGTCCGTGGTTAGGTGGACCTCATCACTAACCGCGTTGGTTAGGGCACGGATGATGTTCTGTGACACGTGCTGGTGTAGGGCTGGGACGGCACATCGGGAAAAACAGTGGCGGCTGGGGACCAAGTACCGAGGGACAGCCACCGCCATCAGGTTGCGGAAAGCCTCAGTCTCTACCAGTCTATAGGGCAGCATCTCCAGGCTCAACAATTTGGAGATGTGGACGTTTAGGGCTTGTGCTTGTGGGTGGCTGGAATTGTATTTGCGCTTGCGCTCAAATGTCTGCGGGAGGCACTCGTGCCAGGGTCCTGGGCAGGGGGTTGACTCTCCGAGCCAGCATGTGATACAGGGGAAGGGGCAGTGGTGTGACCCGCAGGCGTTGAACGGCCTTGGTTCCACTGAGTTGGGTGTTTAGCACTCATATGCCTGCGCATGCTGGTAGTGGTTAGGCTGGTAGTGGTGGCTCCCCTGCTGATCCTGGTGTGGCACAGGTTGCACACCACAGTCCATCGGTCATCCTTACTTTCTTTAAAAAACCTCCAGACTTGCGAACATCTAGGCCTCGGCACGGGAGCTTGACTCCGTGAAACAGTTGCTGATCTACCTGCTCTGGCCCTGCTTCTCCCTCTGGCCACCCCACTGCCTCTTCCAACCTGTTCTGGTGCTGCACTTGCCTCCCCCTCAGAAGCACTGTCTTGAGTTGGATTACCAACCCAGCTCGGGTCAGTCACCTCATCATCCATCAGCTCTTCCTCCAATTCCTCACTCTGCTCCCCCCTGGGACTTACTGCCCTGACAACAACGTCACTGTCTGACAACCGTGTCTCATCATTATCATCATTATCATCCGACACCTCTTCACGCACTACTTGCACTAAGTCCACACTCTCATCACCCACAGACTGTGAAAGTTCTAAATTTTGGGCATCGGGACAGAGCAACTGCTCAGGTTGCTCTTGAGCAGTGGTTTGTGTCTCTGGGTAGGGTCCTGAAAAGAGTTCCTGTGAGTATGCCTGATCTGAATCCATACTTTCCGTGGGGGGGGCAGGCTGGGGGAAGGAGGTTGAGCTGGAGGAGACAGAGGTCTACTCCCTTGGCTAGCGTGGGTGGACTGCATGGAAGACTGGGTGGTGGATAAATTACTGGACGCATTGTCCGCTATCCACGTCATCACCTGTTCGCACTGTTGTGGTTTCAATAGTGGTGTACCACGTGACCCAGTAAGTTGCGAGATGAAGCTAGGGAGCGAAACTCTGCGGCGTTCCACTGCTCCCTCATCAGCATGTACAGTGTCACCCTGCCCAGGACCACGGCCTCTGCCCCCTACACTACTTGAACGCCCACGCCCTCCTCCTCGACCCTTAGCCCTTGGGTTCAACATTTTGTATATTCACCAAACTGTCGAGTTAATATCTGAGGCCAAAACCGTATTTAGTAGACAGTAGAATTACTATATGAGGCAAAAAAATGTAGTCTTTAGACTCCAGCTATTGCATCGCAAACCACTCAATTTTGCACTGGACTGCAGTTTATATTACTGAGAATAAAAACGTATTCTCTAGACTGCGGCTAGTGTATCGCACACCTCACAATTGTTCACTGGACTGTAGTTTATATAACTGAGTGAAAAAAATTATTCTCTAGACTGCAGCAAGTGTATCGCACACCTCACAATTGTTCACTGGACTGTAGTTTATATAATTGAGTGAAAAATATTATTCTCTAGACTGCGGTAAGTGTATCGCACACCTCACAATTGTTCACTGGACTGTAGTTTATATAATTGAGTGAAAAAAATTATTCTCTAGACTGCGGCAAGTGTATCGCACACCTCACAATTGTTCACCGGACTGTAGTTTATATAATTGAGTGAAAAAAATTATTCTCTAGACTGCGGCAAGTGTATCGCACACCTCACAATTGTTCACCGGACTGTAGTTTATATAATTGAGTGAAAAAAATTATTCTCTAGACTGCGGCTAGTGTATCACACACCTTACAATTGTTCACTGGACTGTAGTTTATATAACTGAGAATAAAAACGTATTCTCTAGACTGCGGCTAGTGTATCGCACACCTCACAATTGTTCACTGGACTGTAGTTTATATAATTGAGTGAAAAAAATTATTCTCTAGACTGCGGCTAGTGTATCGCACACCTCACAATTGTTCACTGGACTGTAGTTTATATAACTGAGAATAAAAACGTATTCTCTAGACTGCGGCTAGTGTATCGCACACCTCACAATTGTTCACTGGACTGTAGTTTATATAATTGAGTGAAAAAAACGTATTTTATAGACTGACGCTGCTGTACAGCACACCTCACAATTGTTCACTGGACTGTAGTTTATATAACTGAGTGACAAAACGTATTCCCTAGACTGCACTACAGATCCCAGCAAGCCAAGGTACAACAGCAGCAAAAATGAGTACTGAGAGGACTTTGGGCAATTTCATTGGGGTCTGTGTGGACCATGTGCTGTCCCCTTTCTGCCACCAGTGCACAGTGTGCAGCCAAGATGGCGGTAGCTGCACTACAAGTCCCAGCCAGCAGCCGAGAGGAGGACAAAAAAAAAATGTCGTTGTAGCCCTTAGAAGGAGCGTTGGGTTCTTTGTGGATGATTCCTGCCTAACCAGATTCTAATTACACCCCCCAACAGTGTGCAGCCAAGATGGCGGTAGCTGCACTACAAGTCCCAGCCAGCAGCCAGGAGGAGACCAAAAAAAAAAACGTGCTTGTAGCCCTTAGAAGGGCTGCTGGGTTCTTTGTGGGTGATTCCTGCCTAACCAACAACTAAATTCAGGCCCTAACACTCTCCCTGACAGACAGCAGCTCTATCCCTAATCTCATGCAGACGGTGTATGACGCGAGCAGCGCGGGACCAGATTCTTATATTCCCAGGTCATCTGATCTGGCCAGCCAATCCCTGCTATCGATTTGTAGGGGACCTACGTGATGCTAGGAGGTACCAAAGACTCTCCTGCATGTTGATTGGCTGAAAAAAGGCGGCTAACATGCAGGAAGAGGAAGTTGCCATTTCCTCGAGGATCGCGATATGCTCGTCTGAGTAGTGAGCATATGCGAATACCCTAATGCTCGAACGAGCACCAAGCTCGGACGAGCATGTTCGCTCATCTCTAGAGACAACCTCTTGCACTGGTGTTGCTATGGTTGTGTCAACAGACTTCCTGTCATGTGAGCTAAGCCATGGAAGAGGAGGAGAGAAAAACAAAGCAACATGTTGGATAATGGGGAAGACACAGCAGCTGATGAGTAGCAGAAGATGATTGTGGCATGTTCTCTTAGAAGGGATAATTATTTCAGCTTGAAATCTATTCCATAGCTTCGTGTCTATACACAGCATAGATCTTGTGAATTCTATACACTGATAAATTCTGATTGTTTGAGGGACAATAAAGAAGCACATTTCATCTGCACTGTCCTTTACACATAGAACATTTTATCATCTTTACAGTTAACTGAAAGTTCTCTTCATTGTCCTTCATGACCTTATTCAGCCCTGCGTTATTTTGCTTGATGGTAACATTGAGATCACTTCTCATAGCATGGTTATTTTTGATTGCCCTATAGTTGAACCTCAATGTTATGTCCAGGAGAAAGTAAGCATAGACAGAGTTTTGAAACCAGGTGCAGCGAGACACAACTTTCCTCTTTGGACCAGTTGTTCTCACTAATAAATATAGCATCAAAGGATTTAGACATCAAGCATCTTAAAGATTTGATGCAATATTTTATTGGTAACAAACAATTTCTTCTTTTATGATGAAATAGTGCCATCCTAGTGCTACTGCAATTTAAAACCATTATTATACAAAAGACTAACATGTTAGAAATAAATTACAGAAAATGTAGAAACGTAGTCATTGTTAAAGAAACATAAAGGGAATGTATCACGATAAAATGGCATATTAATTAAAACAGGTTTTTTTTTTATTAAACTAGCAAAATGACCCAGCTTTGCACGGGTATATTTCCACAATTTCATTTAATGTTTGTGTGTATCATTAAAAGATATCCAGTGTCCCCCTTAACAGTGAGCTCCGCAGCAGCCCATCCCTTAACACCGACCCACCCAAAGTGCCCTACCCCATTAAAATGTGACCTCCACAGCACCTCACCCGCCCCCTAACACAAACCTCCACAGCGGACCGTCTCCTTAACAGTGACCCTTCACAGTGATCTACCCCTTAACAGCGACCACCACAGGACCCTTCCCCCTTAAGGTTGACCTCCACAGCACCCTGCAACCTTAACTGTGACCTCCACAGTGCCCAGCCCCCTTTACAATGACCTTCCTCACACCAACCTGCCCCTTTAACGGTGACCTCCACAGCACTCCACCCCCTTAACAGTGACCTCTACAGTACCCTACTCCCTTAACAGTGATCTTCACAGTACCCCACTGCCTTAACAGTGACCTCCACAGTGCTCCGTTCCCTTAAAATGTGACCTCCACAACACCTGCCCCCTTAACAGTGACCTCCATAGCGGACTGTCCCCTTAACTGTAACCTCCACAGCAGCCTCCCCCTTTATCTGTGACCTCCACAGCACTCTGCTCCCTTAACAGTGTCATCCTCAGTCATCCCTGCCCCTTTAAAGGTGACCTACAGCATTGAAGAAAAATGTTTGGGTTGTTATGGAAACCTGGTGTAAAACTGTGTGTATGTCAATACTGAAGGACCTGCAAGCTTCTATTGGCTGATAAGGGTTATATGACCGTGTGCGTGTGGCAGTTGGGGTATGAGTGAAAGGCATCGGGGCTGCCATAGCAACCATTGGGTTCCCCGCTACCTTAGCATGGGGACCTGTTGGCGTTGTACAAGCTGCCGCAAACCCTCTGTATGCCACGGTCACGCTGACCGCGGCATACAGGGGGTTAATCCGCCAGCATCGGTGTTATCACCGATGCTGGCGGATACAGCAGAGGCCCCGCTGTCAGTATAAGCCGGGCCCCTGCTGCGGATTGCGGCAGCGGGTGACGGACTGCCAGTTAACCCTAGGACGAGAATGCTCATCCTATGGCCTTAAATACCGGCCAGTTAGGACGAGCATTCTTGTCCTAGGTCGACAACGGGTTAAAGGGAATCTGTCTGCTCCAAAACAGCCCCCAAACTAGAGTTAGCGGTGTATAGTGTAAGTGGTGCCGAGTCTGATTATGTAAAATGCATTGAGAGGACTCCTCTTTGAGTCCTCTCCATTATGTGTGTGAGCACAGGAGTCCTTTCAATATATTTTACTGCTGGGTTGTTTAAGCACTGCATCAGAATGCAAGTGAGTATGAAGATAAAAATTACATCTGGACTCACTTACACTAGCGTCATTTACACTATATACTGCTTAGTCTAGTTTGGGGGGGGGTTCAGAGCTGACAGATTCCCTTTAAATAAGGAAAATACAGGTTCTTTATAGAATACGCCCTATTGCTGCCTGACTTACAACCAACATGTATACAGCAAAGCAGAAACATCTTGTGAACAATTTTGAAATGTAACATACATTCCAGAGAAATAGAGGAACGTGTTCCTCTTTGAAGATAGCCTGGAAATACTTCAAAAGATATATCCTGCACAATGTAGGTCACTTTCAAACCTATGACTACAATGAGAGCATTTGTAACAAGTCTGTCTCGTGCTGGGCGTTTGGTATGCCTCCAGTTATTACATCTAGTACATTGTTGACGTGATCACTGTTTCATTATCCATTTGCAAACAAGCTGTGGAAACACAAGTACCTAGATATGTATTAAGCAGCCTATGGCAGTAATGATCAGAAATATTGATGAATGTATTCAGCTGCGTTCATACAGTTTAATTGTCCCTGATATTTCCACAGGCTTCAGACAAGGCTACATGTGCTTTCATTGAGCTCCTCCATGGAGGTCACATGGGTTCTCTGTATACATGACCATGACCACTGAACAGATTTTTTAGAATAACAATTTTAACTAGAAATAACCAAGCAAATCTTACATCTTTATGCATTATCATTTAAAGAAATACTGATAATTGTAGCAAATATCTAGCTAGCAAGCTATATACTGCCTTGAATACTCCAAAATCCATATCCAAAAAACTCAAAAGAGGTAATCAATTAGTACATTTCTCTCAATAAAAGTATGCCCAGGTTCATACAAAGATTTATAAATCACATCTAATGTTTAGATATAGAGGAGATGTTTAGGTACAGATGAGATGTACCAGACTCATCAGAATGGCTCACGTTGTATGATAAATTTGGTGCATCTTGCTTGACATGTTAAACACTTTTGTCTAACTTAACTTCACCAACTGGTTGGTTTACTTTGCACCAAATTTTCAAGCCATGCCCCCTTTCCTCTATGCCATGCTCCTTTGTTTAGTGAGATGCAAAATGTGTCTAAAACACATAAATATGTGTTTTGGCACACATTGAGCCAGTTTAGCCCAAGTTTAGCAAATTTAAATTACAAGTACTAAAAACAGAAAAAAGTGCATAAAATGTTTCAAATTGCAGGCACTCTTTTAATGTATTCTAAAATGTAGGACGAATACCCGGAGGAAGGAGGTCTAAAATTGTAAATACTTAGCGTTTTTAAAGTATCGGGGAAATTTATCACAGCCTGCACTCCAGAATTCTGGCTTAAAAAAGTGGCAAAATGGAGGCTTTGCGATTTTTTATTTTTTGGTCTCTTGGGCAAAAAGTTTACAGTGAAATAGGCATGGTTAGTTATGTTAATGAGCTTAAAGGGTTTCTGTCATCAGAATTTAGCCTACAAAACCGAGTGTCATTTGCAAATCGCAAATGACACCTGATGACAGAAAGCCTTCTTTTATAGAAATCTGTACGGTAGTTTTTGTTAAAATAGCGTTTTTATAATATGCTAATTAGGCCCCCTAGGTGCAGTAGGCGTGAACCCTGCACCTAGGAGCGGCCGTAATAACGCCCCTTACCCCTCCTCCCTTGCGTTGATTGACAGGGCCGGGCAGCCATCTCTTTCGTCTCCCGGCCCTGTACGATCGCGAAATCCCGCGCCTGCGCATTGCGATAAGCAATCTGCGCACGCGTGTTGAGAGCCGGCGGCCGCCCGGGTCCTGGCTTCATCAATGCGCATGCGCGGATTGCTTATCGCAATGCGCAGGCGCGGGATTTCGCGATCGTACAGGGCCGGGAGACGAAAGAGATGGCTGCCCGGCCCTGTCAATCAACGCAAGGGAGGAGGGGTAAGGGGCGTTATTACGGCCGCTCCTAGGTGCAGGGTTCACGCCTACTGCACCTAGGGGGCCTAATTAGCATATTATAAAAACGCTATTTTAACAAAAACTACCGTACAGTTTTCTATAAAAGAAGGCTTTCTGTCATCAGGTGTCATTTGCGATTTGCAAATGACACGCGGTTTTGTAGGCTAAATTCTGATGACAGAAACCCTTTAACTCCAGATTTATCACTGAGAATTTTTAAAATATCAGAAAAACTATTTGGAAACGCACTCCAGTACAAGATTGTCGTAAGAAAAATGGAGTAACCTTTCTAGACAAAACCCCCCACAATATTAGCAAAAAACGTGACATTTGATAAATTTTGGTGCAAAGTATGCAAATACAGACTCAAGCAAAACTGACTTGAAATAGTCCCCTCATGACATTTCCCCCTTTTGTCTTTTTGTATATGCGTTTTTTTGTATTGTTAAAGGGACACTATCGCGAAGAAAAAATTTTTGATATGTTTTACAACATAACAAAAGCAGGTTTTAACATAATGTATTTTTCAAATTGTGTAAATGTTTTTTTTTTTAATTCAGTTTTCTTGCCTTACATGGGGGCTGCCATGTTGGAAGTAAAGTGTGACGGTCTGGATTTACAACACAATGGCACCTCAGGCATGTACATAGGCTTCCTCAGTCGCTGCTGACCCTATAGAGAATGAATGGAAGATGTGAGCCCGCCCCTGTGATGACACCAGTAACACACAGCCAGGTCCTCCCTCCTTGCTGCTGGGGACTCAGAAACAGAGTAGATGGAGGTTCTTGGGGCTGTAGGACCTTAGTGATGTAATCGGCCATGTGACCAGTGGGGGAGGAGACTGAGGAGCAGAGATCTGTGTTTTTGTAATGAAGCCATTGTCTCATCTTATCTTGCTGAAGCAGTGATGTCACCGCTGAAGGTGTGAATTGGTGATGTCATTGGTACCACCCACTTTTTTGCAGCATGCCTACTTACAGGTTGCTCAAAGCCTCATTTGGCCAGCAGAGCTCCCCCTGGTGACCAAAGATGGTAAATATGGTAAAATCTAATATTTATTTATAATATTTCACACATTGGAATTTTTATTTATTTATTTATTATTTCTTACAAATATATAATAGATTTTTTTAGCATAAATAAAATATAGAACAGGTTTTTGTGATAGATTCCCTTTAAAGACTATTCATTTAAGGCTGTATTACACTGGCCAGTGGTCGGCCAGTTCATCGCTAAAGAGTGCTTGCAGGAACGTTCGTTAGCGATGATCTGGCAGTATAATATTTGCGCAGATTTGATCATGCTGTCTAATCATGATCTGCCGCTATAGATGAGCGAATTGATTTGTTGATTCGTATTGAATCTTGGGAAATTTCAGCTGCGGAGCAAATCCGAATATTAGGTGATTCGCTTCGGCTTTGTACGCATTCACTACATAGTTTGTCTTATAAATTATACGCTATTCTACGTATAAGTTACTCTATACGCTGTTGCATACAAATTAAATTCATTAGCAATGCAGACTCCTCCCTGGTAGCTCCGCCCCCTTCTCTAGCGCTCGATGAAGATGAGGCAACTCAGGAAATTAAGATGACGACACAGCGAGGCCCTGACTGGGGAGGCATGGTGTGGGGCACCGACCCCTATGAGGAGAAGGAACCTGAGGAGATCTACGTCTCTCAATATGTCCGGCAGCCTAAGAAGTCGGTTGAGGTGCCCGCTAAGGTGTCCACTCCGCTGGCTGACATGGTGGAGGTGGCAGGAGTTCCCGCTCCGCCCCGGAAGGACTACTCCCTTCGGCAAAATTCCATGGTCCCCGAGGCTGTCACCCGGAACGCCCTGACCCTCTGGGAATACAAAAAGTTGGTAGAGGAATGGGTTGTGCAGGTTTTGGAGCACCCACGGTATGGTGATCCTAAGCTGGAGCGCTGAAGGGGTACCGTTATTTGGTTCAGTGTGGAACGGGGAGTAGGTTTTATCGGCGATGAGGAGACAGTGGAAGAATTATATGTCAACTGCCGTTCTGTAAAGCAGCCGTATCTTCCGCCCGTCCGCCACAATCTCCACGCAGGGGATTACGTGGAGTATACCTCCATGAAGAGACTCCAAGGCCCCTTTGCTACTGGGGTGAAACTCCTTAAGCAACCAGCTACTCCTGCAGCACCCCTGGAAGACTGGACTGGCCGCTGATCCTTCATGTGGGACAGATGACCACCAACAGTTTTGTGTATCAGCCATCGGTGGTACAATACCAACTGCCATGGTAGGTGCAGGCCGCACAGTCCGCTGCTCGCGGAAGACCGTTACCAGAGCCCTTACAGCCAGAGATTCTGTCACCTTGTATGCCGGCGGGAGGATCTGGCCACTACAAGATAATGGGCAAGGCCCAAGTTGCCATGGCCCTTGCCAGTGTGACCGCCCGGTCACTACCAAGACCATCCCTGAGAGGTCGGTGGGGGTCTGCTGCCACAGCCAGTGTCGCTTTCACTAGGCAGGAGCGCCCTCTCATGTCTTTTAGCTCCAGCAGCAGTGAACAGGACCTGCTGGCCCTTAAGTAAGGATCCTGCAGCTTTTATGGGAGCCACAACGTGGACTTAACCTGAAGGGTGAGTACTAGTTGGCATTTGTTTTTACTTTTGTTGCCCTGCGTTTGTCCTCACCCAGATGGACATGGATTGTCAGGACTCCCCCCATCAAAAAAAAAAAAGTTTTAACCAAGTTGCGCATACGTGCGCTTCATCCCTTTTTTCCCCCTGTTTAGGTTATTGGGGAGCCCCTTGAAAGAGGGTTTTTTAAGGAACCTTTGCTGCTATTTCTTTACCCATTTGGATTACAATTACCTATGTGGATTACAAATTTCAACTGAGTTTGGGACTCTGCTCCAGTTCTATGACAAGCATCAGAAGAAAAGAGACTTAAACGTGTCCGTGAGCATACTAGGTAGGTGATATTTAAAATGTTTACATTATGCCTATAATGTATTTGCACTATATTGTTTGCACTGGATTGTTTGCACTAATGTTTTTACCTTTCAGCAACGTTTTCAAGTATATTGCCCATTGTGTGTATTTCTTTACAGGTACCGCAATGTGTCCTCATATTCACTTTATTGTATGGTGGATGGTTGTACTATGCACTTAGCCGGATAGACAGCACCTCACTTGTTCTACCTCAAATATACATACTGCCTCTGAGGGCGATTTCAGATCTGACCATTTACGCTGGATCTGGCCCGGGGTCCGCAAGTTGTCGAAACGATGGCACAAGCCTCGGATCACCTGCTGGATCACCTCCTTTTTATGCAGGTTCGGGTGGCGGTGTGTGCCATCGTAAATCATAATCCTGGTGGTCCATCAGCCGGACTATGTATTTCAGCTGTGCAGCAGAGCTAAATGATGAGGATCGTCTGGATGCCATTTTCGAATATTCGCTCTGCCTCTGAGGAGTGCCGCGGCCTCTCCTCGTACGTGCCTGCGTATTACGTAATCGCGTAGACAATAGTACGCTGAGGATTTGTAAGCTATTTGTACGCTCATGCGTACGTCTTCTAAGAAGTTGCGTACATTTTTTAAATGACCGTTCGTTCTTAGTGCGCGCATGTTCGCTAATAGCACATAATAGCGTATATTTTGTACGCAAATACAACAAATCTATTCGTCGAATATACGAATCTTAGGAAAAGTTTGGCGAATAATTTTTTGAATGATTCGCTCATCTCTATCTGCCGCCAGCAAACAATGATTCAGTATGTGGACGAGCGATGGCATTACCAATCGTTCATCACCATACAGTGGAGATTGCTGCGTGTAATATCTCATATTCAAAATAAATCTCCGATCTCCTTCAATACTGTGCAGGGAAGGGAAATTACAACCTATCTGGATGCCACAAAAGGGCTTAGAGTGAGTTTTCATGTTTTTATACACCTGATCTGTTACCTATCAGTGTGCATCTCATTGTATAATTCCACATTTTAACCATTTGCACACCACACTTAACTCTGCAAAGACATTCCTGAACATTATAGCAGAGCTGGCAGCCACCAGGGATGGACTGGCAACTTAAAGTGGCGCTAGGAAAAACATAAGCGTGGCCCAACCAAATTGACAGAAGGTGGTACAACACAAATAGGCAGGAACAACTGGGTCACCCATACCATTTACAGTGCAGCCCAAAAGCCTCCTCCAGTTTGAAGCTTTAGATGCCTCTGTCCCTGTACATCTATACATTGGCTCATAGGCTTCAAGTTTCCTATGAGGGTGAACGGCTGGGCTGGAAGCCATGGGCTCCTGTGCCCACCACAGTATTCAACTGTATTACTGCCCTGATAATGGTAATACAGTTGAATTGCGGAGGGCAGCTATGATACCCGACTGATTACATAAGAGCCACACGCTCTTTGTCGTTATTTTTATTTTTTTTGTCCGGCCCACTGAGAAGTCCGCAGCCGCTCAGTTTCATCTTTCAACTGCCTCCTGAGCTAAGATAAGGAGATCTGCAGTAGAAAGAGCACACCCACTGAACTGCAGCAGAAAAAACACTCCCCTTGAGCTGTCAGCTTATAAATAAATTTAGCAGAGCAATAAATGTGGACATCTCTGGATCCATGTTAGGTACAGGGCTGTTTCTAGCTTTGTTAGAAAGAGCATGTCATGTATGATGTCTTATTTTTACACTTTACATTAATCATGGAATAACCTATTTAATTAACGCTGAGAATGTCAGATTATTATGTACCCAGCGGCTTGTAGAGCACCTATTTCCTACCTATTGGTAGGAAATAGAAGGAGTAGGGAGCCTTCTGTCACTGATAGCTGGGCTCTGCATAGAGAAGGCTGTGATGATACTCAAAGGTCTTGTATGACATTATAGGGGGACAAAGTATAACAAAAGAAATAATAAAAAAATAACAAAAACTGCCATCACATGCCACACTGCAGCTTCTAGCCCAGCCCCGGCAACCATAAACCATATATCGTTATACATCAAGTTGCACTTTTTAATACTTAAAAAAATGAAAGAAACAGACTATTTTCCATGTTTTTTTTTACATTATAGGAAAATATTAAAATCCATAGTGCGAACACCCCAGAGACTGGTTTAGGCGTTTTGAACACATAATGTTCTTAATTATAATTATGGTGCTATGATTAAGAACATTATATGTTTGAAGCATATAAGCTGGTCTCTTGGGTGAGTGCACTATGGAATTTAATATTTTCCAATAAAGCTTCAAAGTTTTTTTTTTTTTTTAATCATGGAACCATCTTTTGCACTTCATGTGTGATCTTCTCCAGTAAAGGATGCACTGAAGTTTCTCAGAAATATATAAGCTGACACCTGTCTCGTCTGAATATGGTGTAAAGTTACAGAAAAGGTAATAAATGTGGCACTATTAGACTGTCTAGTTTACAAAGGTTAATATATTAAATCCAATATTTTATGTCCCTTTTGTTAGAGGTAATGTTGATGTTACTATTATTTGTGACAACGTTGTGATAATGTTGCATATTTGCTACTGCCATCACCCTCCTCCTGATTTTGCCTCCTCCTCAGCACCCCATCTCCCAGGTCCATCTCCCAGGTCCTGTCCAGCACACAATAGTCCTCACCCTCCCTGCCGCTTTTATCAGACTGTGAGATATCATGGTGGGTTCTTTGGCCCCCTCTCCCCTGCTCTGCATTTGCCCTGACTGCCACTGTTGCTGCCCCCCAAGGCCAATACCATGGCTACTGGTGCCACTACTACTACCAGCACCAACACAGCTATGCATGGGGTCTGTAGCTTCCTCCTTCAAGGGGTTGGCCACTTTGTTAGCATTTATTAAATCATCTAAAGAAAGCATACCTCCCAAGTGTCCCTCTTTTGGAGGGACAGTCCCTCTTTTTGACCCAAGTCCCTCTGTCCCTCTTTGATCATTAAATGTCCCTCTTTTTGACCTGGGGAATTAATGCATAACTGTTCATTAATAAATTTACTAAATTGCTCCTTACTTAAGTGTTTGTATGGTTTCTACCAGTATATTAGACCAGAACTTCATTATTTGGTGCAATTTGTACCTTAAAATGTATATAATCTGATGATTTATGTACTAATATTTATATGGACATTGAAACGCAAGAAAAAAATTGCCGCAGGGGCTCCAGTAATTATGCTTTGGGCGGAGTTAGAGGCGTGGCCTAGTATGAAAAAAAACTGCCGTGATGTGCACCGCACACATTGTCCCTCTTTGCAATCTTCAAAAGTTGGGAGGTATGAGAAAGCAGGGAGACCTGGTTCCCTTGCTATTGGAAACCACGCCCCCTCAGTCCTGCTCTCATAGCTACCTGGCTCATTCTTGCCTGCATGTGCACTAGTCCATGGAAGGAGTGTGCTGCTCCTGGGTCCTAAAGGCACCCTGCTTGTGTCAGAGAAGTTTCCTTCTGCTGTGACTGCAGTCCTGACTATACAGGGCTGAAGGGGTTTAGCAGAGAAACTTGTTAGAAGCTGAAATAAAGAAACTTTGCAAGAGGAAGAGAGACTGAGAAGAATCTGTGATGGACCTCACTGACTGCAGTGATGTAGCAGAGCCCGGAAGGTGATGTGGACAACAAAGTGTGAGCAATCCTAGTGTCTGTCCTGTCTATGACCACTCTGCAATGTGATCTTATAATAGACCTGTTTATTCCAGCCAGACCAACAGGTCAGGAGCTTTAACCCCTTCTGAGCTGTCAGTATGGCTGAGGTCAGTGATATCAGCAGCAGTCACTGATGTCATCTGTAAATATGTGCCCTCTCCTTCCTGCACACTGTATATAGTGATATATGATGCCCCCAATACAGTGATATGTGATCACCACTTTATACTGTATATAGTGATGTGTGACCCCCTGTACATTATATATAGTGCCATGTGACCCCCTGTACATTATATATAGTGCCGTGTGACCCCCTGTACATTATATATAGTGATGTGTGACCCCCTGTACTTTATATATAGTGACTTGTGACCCCCCTGTACGTTATATATAGCTATCTGACTACACTCATTTTCCCTTTTTTCCCAGATGAAGGGTAGTCATATATTCATAGATGATTGATGGGCTGTCAGCTAGGAGCAGGTCGTATGATGAGACAGGAGGCTCCTCTGTATGTCAGCAGATCGATTTGTGCAGTCCGTTGCACCTAAACAGAAATCTATGACAGCTCAGAGCTGCCATAGATATCTGGTTTCATTTGAGTCTGATTGGTTGCTATGGGCAACTAAGCCAGTTTTCCTTTACACCAGTTTTTGATAAATCTGTCCCATAGTTTGCAACTTTTTAACGCCACTTTTTAGGAGCAAGGGAAATCATAACTCCCCCCCTCATTCTGTTTTTGGCTTACATCCAGTGGCACAACTAGAAATGACTGGGCCTCACAGCAAATTTATGAAAAGGGTAACCCCCCCCCTCCTTTACTGTTGGGACTGGGACATTCTTTCTATTGCTATGTCTGTAAAACAGTTATTCACTGATAACTGGGTTATTGATATTATCTAAGGGGCTCTTGTCTCTATGGGAACACAGGTAGGCGGGGAGGTCATGTGACTGCTCCTCTAGACATGCTTGCTGCAGTGCATGCTGGGATTGTTACTTTCACTCTTTGCAGCTGCTCCTCCCACACAGCCTGTCTGAGGGAGCTCCTCCAGGGAAGTGTGTCATGGTGAACAGGTTAGATAAATGACGTACAGCCAGTACATGTCACCTGATAGAAATACTTCATAGTGTTGGCTATTGTCTGGGGGAACTTTGGATTTTTGATACTTAGGGTGGCCAACCCCTTTACACTTCTGTTCAGGGCAGTACAAACGCTGACTGCTCTCACACAAGTAGTCAACAGGGAGACTTATCTGCCGTAGGGCATGGTGGATTTTTCTTGCCACTTCTTAGAAAAATGAAAGGCATTCTACTAGGAAGGGGCAGTGAAAACTGAAAGGACTCCACTGAATGCCTTCTCTGGGCTGCAAGAAGGAGGACCAGGAGGAATGCTGTGATCCCTGTCTCCACGCCACAGTGTCAGACTCCGAAGACACCTCCACGTCATCCTGCTGCTACTGAGAGAAGGACTGCGCTATCCAATCCACAATCTCATCCTCTTTCTCCTCAAAGATAATGTTGTGCCTTTCCAAAGCCAAGGATAACTGCGGCCTACTACTACTTCTGTCTGGATAGCTGGTGCTGCTATTACCCACATTCTGGCTCGGGGTCTTTCGTTTGGAACCCTTCTATTGCTCTGACATTTTTGGGCCTATATGTACATAGTGACACAAAGTATGGAGTGGTTTGCAAATCTGTTTTCTGGAAATTAAAGACAGGGAGGTGCAATACAATGTCCTTCCCTTTCCACAAACAGGCTGAAGCCAATACTACAAATAGTTGACTTTAAAAATACTGCAGTATCAGTGGCACTGATATGGATTTGTGCCCAATGTCTTTTGCTCATTCAAATATTCAGGTTAAAATAAAAATTCTCCAGTGTGAAACACAAGTTGAAGAACTGCATTTTTTTTACCTCCCTTACCCCACCAACACTAAAAGTGCCTGGAGACAGAAATATACAGATTTTGGCCTAATCACTGACAGATATTGTTGTGCGCTACTCTGCATATTGTAAGACACTTTATAACGTATTTGCTGGTGTAAATAAATTGAACTGTGTGGAGATAAAAATAAATAGAAATGGATTGAGGCCTAATATCACGTTATCACTCACAGATAATTTTGTGCGGTATCCTGTGTATTGGTGTAGTAATGGTTTTAATAAATTCAACAACCCCCCCTTCCTCCAAAAAAAAAAAAAAAAAAAAAGAAAATTGGGAACTGTGTGGAGATCATCAAATATGTGAAAAACAGAAACCGGCCATGTCCATTCCACATTTTGTGGATCAGTATGTCATGCTATCTGTCTGCAAAACAGACAAGAATAGGACATATTTTATTTTCCTATTTGCTGTTGGATGTGGATCATATGCGGGAAAAAAATATGTTTGTGCGCATAAGCTGAGACCCATCAACCCTCATTCACAACACAACACAGAATGACGTTCTGCTCATTCTGCTTGGGCACCTGTCTGTCTGTTGGAGCACTGATTATCTCACAGTCTGACAGACAGCCTATATGAGCCAATCAGGCCAAACCCTCCCCCCACTTCCTCTTAGGCTCCATTCACACGACCGTATATTGTATTGTGGACCATTTTTTGCGGATCCGTTCCTCCGCAAATATTTATCTTTCCATTCCGTTGTGCATCCGCATCCGTTCCGTTGGTCCGCAAAAAACGGATGACATGCTTCCGTATGTCATCCGTTTTTTGCGGTCCGCAAAAAAAAACGGAAGGAGGAGTATATGGTTGTTGTTATGGAAACTTTATAAAAAAAAAAAAGTGAAATAAAAGGAAGGTCATTTGGTTTCTCAGGCGCCATTTTATTGTGCTTGCAGTGTTGTGGAGAGTTTTGAAACCTTTTGCTTGGCTAGCATAGATTTCTGGCATTTTCTTTGCGACCATCATGCCCAAAGATCATATGAAAGACGTTCTATTTCGTTGGCTCCTGTCTCGTAGATTTGGCTGGCAGACACCAATGCTGGACGAAGATCCGGGGAGGAGAAGGAGACCGTGGGTCCATCCTATCATCTCTCAGCGGCTTCGGAAGGGACACTTCCACACTTTGTTCAACGATCTGCAGAAGGACTCTGTCAAGTTCCATAGCTACTGTCGGATGTCCTTGGATACGTTCGATCGTCTGCTTGCGTCTCTTCGTGAAGACCTGACTTTTATTGATACCAATATGAGGCGCAGCATCTCAGCAGAGGAAAGGCTAATAGTCACCTTAAGGTAAGAAAAATTTTATGTCTGTATTTTTTTTTCAAAGTATGTAATTGGTTTTAAGGGCTCATACACACAACAGTGTTTGGAACATGTTTGTATTGCTTACTGCAAGTGAATGAGTCTGCATCTGCCAATGGCAGGAATACAGGTGACTGTACATTTATAAGTGCTTTTAGCAGTCTGTAGCACAGACATGGGCCAAGTAATTTTGTGTGCCAGAGCCCATTGTAATATTAAATTAATTTTCTTTTTTATTTTTTGCCTTTTCAGATTCCTAACAACGGGGAACTCCTTTGCATCGCTGCATTTTGAGTTCTTGCTTGGTATCTCTACAATCTCTGGCATAGTCTGTCATACCTGCAGCATCATATGGCAGCGACTCAGAGAAGCGGTGATGCCCACCCCCACGGCGGAAGATTGGCTCAGAATCGCCGATGGATTTTTTCAATCAGCGCAGTTTCCAAACTGCATTGGGGCTCTGGACGGTAAACACATACGTGTTATGAAGCCACCTCACTCAGGGTCCCAATATTACAATTACAAGCAGTATTTTTCTGTAGTTCTGATGGCCTTGGTTGACAGCAACTACAGGTTTGTAATTGTGGATATTGGGGCCTATGGGAGCACTTCAGACGCCCGCATCTTTAGTGCTTCTAGAATGGGTGAACGGCTTCGCACCAACCAGCTTGCCCTGCCAGAGCCCAGAAGACTCCCCGGATCAGATGGTCCACTGGCTCCATTTGTAATCGTGGCTGACGAAGGGTTCGCATTATCACCTAATTTGATGCGGCCATTTCCAAGACGCGATTTGGACGACCGAAAGCGCATCTACAACTATCGGTTAACTCGTGCCCGTAGGTTTGTAGAGTGCGCTTTCGGAATACTCTCAGCTAAGTGGAGGGTCTTCTTGTCGTCCTTGCAGATGGATCCAGATAATGTCACCCTGGTGATCCAGGCTTGTGTAATCTTACACAATTTCATTCGTGTCCATGATGCTCCTTCAGATGCTGACCTGGAACAAGCTGTGACAACATCACCTGTCATCTTGGACCAGATCCGCCATGGACGACCTAGTACGGCAGGTCTTGCTGTTCGGGAAATCTATGCAGACTTTTTTTTTATCAGCCCTGAAGGAGCATTGCCATGGCAGTTGGACACTATTCGGGGAAGTCACTAATTTAATCTGGGCTCTGGACTCCAAATTTATTTAAATTATTATTTTTAGTTAGTTAGGTCCCCTGATGTTTTAGTTTAGTGTAGGGACCCGCAAGAGAATGAGGACCCGTGAAGTGGGCTTGTGGGCTGGGGTATTTTTTTCGCCAAGTTCCACTTTCAATCTATACTTTTGATTGAAAGTGTATATTCTCAATTTTGAAATTGAGATAAATAGAATTTGGCCAAAAATATCCTCTAATACCTCATTAAATTAAACCATAAAAAAAAAAAAAAATACTATTATTTTAAGAAATAAATACAGAAGAAAATACAGAACAAAATATAACATTTATTATAAAAAAAAATAAAAAATTACAGATTGAAAAGATCCCGAGTGAAAGGACCTTGTGGTTGTGAGGAATGCATGCCTTCGGACGATGGCCCTGGTGTCGCTGGATAATAAGGTGTGGGTTGAGAATGACCTTCAGCAAGATCTGGCCCATACTGACTACCATATACTTGTTGCATTCTTGTATGCATGTGGGGCCTTTGAGACCCACTATAATTTGGACCTGCTGCCTGGATCATCAAGCAATGTTTTGCATGATCTATTGCTTTTACCAAATCAATGGGCTCCTGCAGTCCAGAATAGACATCAATTAGTGATGAAATAGCTGAGACGCATCTGCTCTGCCTTTCTTTGGGTACTTTTTTAAACAATTCGGCCAATCCTTTAAAGATTATCACTTCTGGCTCATCTTTGTTATCTTTATTGAGATAATCAAGAACACGCGAATCAATCATGTCACGTTTTTCTTGCCCAGACGCAGGCGGATTCCGTGCCCTACGTCTTCCATGCTGTATTGGATTTTCGAGAGTGCTCTCTTGCGTGACGAGTGGAGTGACGATGTTTTCAGGAGAAGATGCAGTAACTTGAGCTTCTACTGCAGCCGTCGCACCTTCCTCCATCTGGGTTGAATCGCCCGATTCATCATGCCCTTCCTCCTCTGCCAGATTATCAACGGTTCTTTAAATTAATTAAAAAAAAAATTATTTTATATCTAGTCTGGTTATTTTTATTTCTGTATATTAATTAAAATACATTTTTAACATATGCAGTGTGTTCTTTCCCAGGGCCAGAGAAGGCACAATCTTTTTGGGTAAATTCACACTTCATTGGAGCACGATTGGGAACAGTCCGTGAAATCCAGATCCGTACTCCTTCTGAGAGCAGGAGCACATGGCGCCATTGATAGCTATGATGCCGTGCGCTTCCTGTGGCCGGTGCTGTACAGTGATATACTTTACACACTCGTATAGAGTGTATCACTGTACAGCACCGGCCTCAGGAAGCACACGGCGTCATAGTAACCAACGACGCCGTGCGCTCCTGCCCTCTGAAGGAGGACGGTCCAGAATTTCACACACCATGCTCCACGGACGTGTGAATTTGGCTCTTTTTGTGATTATACCCTATTCTACTTTTTTTTACAAAGTTGGTCCAGACTCTCCCCTCAAAAGCAGGCCGGGCAAAGCAGCAGCTCTCCTTTTGGAAAACTACAACTCACAACCTGCTCTGCTGTAGGCTGATAGTTGTAGTATGTCCATGCTGTGAGTTGTAGTTTTTCAACAGCTGGAGTGCCTCAAGTTACCCATTCCGGCTCTAAAGGAACAACATTTACCAAATGAGGTAGTGGTAAATTAGCCAAAGGGTCATTGAAAAGGGTTTATGCAAAAAACCTTCTGTCCTGTGTGGGGACATGGTGTGATCCTTGCTATGGGGACCTTACGTCTCTATGCACGCCACTGAGAGGTACACAGCAAGTACATGTGTTTGCCATAGACAGCAGCGTGAAGAGAAACAGGAGAAGGCACGTGCACATTGAGCTGGCTGTCACATCATACAGCTGATGAGCTAGGGTATTGGCTGTCAGACCTACAACAATCTGATATTGATGACCTATCACAAAGATAGATCATCAAAAGCAAGAACCAGGAGAACGGGCCATTTTACACGACCGTGGAGCACAGTCTGGGACGGTCCATGAAAAACGCGGACCGTGCTCCTTCTGAGGGCAGGAGCGCACGGTGTCATTGGTTGCTATGACGCCGTGCGCTTACTGAGGCTGCCACTGTACAGTGATACACTCTCTGCGAGCGTGTACAGTGTATCACTGTACAGTGGCGGCCTCAGGAAGCGCACGGCGTCATAGCAACCAATGACACCATGCACTCCTGCCCTTTTAGAAGGAGCACAGTCCGCGTTTTCACGGACTGTCCCGGACCGTGCTCCACGGTCGTGTGAAAGGGGATAAAAAAATAAATATATTAAATAATTACTTACGGTCTTAGTTCCATTATATTTTTTAGAAATTCTAGTTGCTTCGTGAAGAGGTATGGACGCTTTTTTGTGGCTCCATCTCCACTTTTTGACTGCTGATTAAGTTCACGGCGGTATTGGTCACGTGAACTATTCCACCTGATTTTTATTTTATTAACTGTTAAATAAAAAGAATATTTAAGACATAATTTAACAATAACATAATACCTTTAGCATACAATTATGGGATTAAATGCCATGCAACAATATAGTGCAGGGCAAAGCAGAGCATCGGAGTATTAGATGCTCTGATGCTCTTTTCAGATGGGCTGACTAGATGACATTTTGGGTATGTCTGGTTTCAGCTCTGAACACGGACAACCCACTGTAATATCTGTGTGACACAAAAACTGTTGCACAACAATTAATGAACAAGTAGTACACACTATACAGTGCAGTATAGCCAGCTTTTGGGATTATTGGTCACGTGTTTGGACACAGCATGGCCGCTATAAACCTGCAGCAATGTCACTCAGCAATTTCAGACAGTAAATGCATGTGCAAAAAAGGCCACAACTCTAAATTGTTTTACTTTCACTTTTCATTTGACTTCTGCATATGCATGGCAACTCATATAAAATGATGTGACTTGCAGGCTCTTTTTCCACAGGAATTTCTGCAAACAACATTTAGCATGCTGTTTTCGAACAAGCAGTTCTAGGTAAAGCATTGTTTAGCTGCCTGTTTTTGCACATATACATTCATGCATCAAGCATTGTGTTGCAGCCTGGATTTGCACTTGCAAATGCAAAAATATGCATGTTCTAAAACAGCATGCAAAATGCTGTGTGCAGAAATTCCTGTGCAAAAAGAGCCTGCAAGTCACATCACATTATATGAGTTGTCATGCATATGCAGAAGTCAAATGAAAAGTGAAAGTAAATGAAAAAGAGCCTGCTAAAAGTCACATCACATAAATATAATTTTACACACTTTCAAGTGCACTTACTTATCTCCTTGCGCTTGGTTTTACTGCTGGTCTCCCATTGTCTGGGTAGTAGTTCTTTGGCAACTTCTTCCAGGCCTGGTCTTTTAAATTCCTATCATGGTATCCCTCCGTCCTTTCATCCCACAATTGGGGTCTCTCCTGTACCAATAAGATCAGTTTTTCAACATCCATGACTGTAAACTGTCAGAACAAACTATCCGGACTAAACCAATTTGCAATAAAAGGTCAAGCAACCTGTCCCCTAATATTTCTAGGCAACCAGATCAAATGGATTGCTCCATAATATTTGTACCCACCTGTCCGCAAAAAAAACGGAAACGGATGACATGCGGAAGTGTTTCCGTTTTTTTTGCGGACCCATTGACTTCTATTGCTCTGCGGGCCGCTTTTTGCGGACATTTTAAGACATGGCCTATATTTCTGCGGAATAGATATGCGGACATACGGATGCGGACAGCAAACGGTGTATTGTCCGTTATTTTTGCGGTCCCATTGAAGTGAATGGGTCCGCATTCCTTCCGCAAAATTTGCGGATCGGAAGCGGAAAACAATATACGGTCGTGTGAATGGAGCCTTAGGGCCATGTGAGCATTCTTCTTTTTCCTCCCTAGTGCTTATTCCCGATTACATGTACTGTAAAATAGGGCTATGTGCTGTTTTACTGGATTCGTCCAAACCTGAAAAAGTGCAGCCAGACAAAAATTTGCAAAGTTCGTAACAAACCTGGTTCGTTGTGAACTGGTTCACTCATCCTTATCTTAAATGGTTAATAAATGTGATCCACAGCAGAGAAGACACAATTTTGTAGTAAAATGCATCAGAAAAGGTATAACTACTTTGATAAATATGGACACTGTCTAAATATTAAACACTTCACATCCGCCCATAGTACATAAACGTCCGTGAATTGGCTATCTAATTCTGAATGGACGTTTCTGAACGTCCATTCAGAGATAGCAGCTACACGCTAATCATGCAGCTGCACAGTGGGGTACCTGCTGTCAGTGACAGCAGGGTACCCCAAAGAGAAGGCAGGGACCGTTCCCAGGGGTCCCTGCCTTGTAGATCGCTGTATACACAGTGCTCACTGAGCCCTCTGTATACAGAGCAGGAAGCGCTATTGCGCTTCCTGTTTCCGGCCCGGGCGGTCACCTGATCCCGGGGCCGGGAGCGTGCAGGAGCTGCCGGGTCTCTCATGGACCCGATCAGCCCTGCACTGAGGCTGTACAGCATAGTATTATGCTGTACAGCCTCTCTGGGGATGTATTTCCCCTGTAACTGGGGCCACTATGTCAGCCCAAGTTACAGGAGAAATCAAGTGTAAAAATAAAAAAATAAATAAGTGAAGTTAAATGTCCCCCTGAGGTCTTGTATGACCTTATGGGGGACACAAAGTGTAAAATAAAAAATTAAAAAATAATTAAAAAAAATAGAGTTATATATAAAAAAAATCACATATAAAAAAAATAATTTCCCCCAAATATGTCATTAAAAAAATGTTACAAATAAAAATAAATAAATAAAAAAATAGACATATTTGGTATCACCGCGTCCGAAACGACCGGCTCTATAAAAATATCACATGATCTACCCCATCAAGTGAACTGCGTAAAAAAAAATCTAAAATTATGCCAAAACAGCTTTTTTTTTGTCGCCTCACCTACCAAAAAACATAATATCAAAACAATAAAAAAAGTCGTATGCATCCCAACATGATAGCAATAAAAACGTCACCTCATCTCGCAAAAAAAATGAGCCCCCACACAAGATCATAGCCAGAAAAATGAAAAAAAAATGGCTCTTAAAAAATTGCAAACACAAAAAACATGATTTTTTTCTAAAAAATGCTCTTATTGTGTAAAACGCAAAAAAAATAAATAAAAATAGACATATTTGGTATTGTTGCGTCCGTAACAACTGGCTCTACAAAAATATCACATGATCTACCCCATCAAGTGAAATGGTGTAAAAAAAAAATAGAAAAATGCCCCTAAACTGCTTTTTTTTTTTTTTTAGTTAACCTCCCTAAAAATTTGATTAAAAAGTGATCAGAAAGGCGGATGTACCCCAAAATGGTGCCATTAAAAAGCACAGCTTGTCCCACAAAAAATAAGACCTCACGCGGCTCAGTCTACTAATTTTAAAAAAATTAAAACGTTATCGCTCCTAAAAAACCATGACAAAAA